>JAOXYA010000008.1:39067346-39077782 GCA_028565675.1 Sorex palustris | reverse complement strand
ATGAATGAAACCAGGGATGCACTTTCTGAAAACTAAAAGAGATAATGTTTGTAACTGAGTGTCCTGTTTTTTTTTGTTTGTTTGTTTCATAGTTGCTACCCACATAAGCCCTTCCACCCATCTTTATATTCGGAGTAGTTTCTGAATAGATGCTGTCCAAAGGAGATATCTGCAGCTCCATCATTATTGGGGGGGCAGGGGTACTCTGAGATTCAGAACGGAGGACCTGGGGAAATGGCTTCTTCCTCGATGTCGGAGTCCGTGTTCCTTTCATCGTGAGTTCAGTTCTTATGGCCTTTCTCTGCCCCAGCGGCAGAGGGAGGAGTGCACAATGCCAGATGTTGTCACTGGTCACCGGTCCGGGGTGCAGGTAAAGGCGAGAGATGGGGGCTACCTTTGCTTCATCCATAATACCTTTAGTTTTCCTGGTATTACAGTTTTCCTGGCCTTGTAGCAGAACTTCTCGAACTAGAAAGGCCATTCGCTGGGTCCGTGACTCAGAGGCCAGGATGTGACCAGAGGTGGCAGAATGACAGATGCCAAGGCAAAATGTGGTACCAATGAGCCTCAGAGCAGGAAGGAGAAATTTGTTTTTGCACGGATGAAAATTCAAATTCCCAAAAGTCAATGAAAACAGAAGATTTTCTTTGAGCACTACTTTTTGCTTGTTCTGAGTAGCCTGTGCGCTTCTGGTGAGAATGGGGACCGAGGCGGAGCTGTTCTCAGCAGTGGGCTCCGGCTCACCACGAGCAGCTCTTTCCGGCAGTGGCATTTTGATCTGACCCAAAAGTAAATCGGTAACATGGCATCACAGTTATTAAAATAACGAAGCAGTAATAGCCAAATGTAACTGCAATTCAATCAATGCTACAGTTCACACACATATTTAGAGAAATCAAGAGTATGATCATAAACCCAGAAAAGTAAACAGAAGGAAATCAACTACAAGAAATCAAATATATTTACAGTGAGATTAAAGGGGAAAATAAGCTACTTGGATCATAAATTTCATTTTATTTTAAATAACTTTAGCTACCTCAGCCATTATTACAATGAAAGCAGAAAGAACAGGCTGTCTTTTTTTTCTTTTTCCTTCCAGATTTAATCAGAAAACTGTTATCTACAGTAATTGACAAGACTCGCTTTTAGTCCTTCACCCATCACATCAACATTATTGCATTTTCCCCCAAACTGCATCTTTTTTGGATTCCTCGGTGAATATACTCATTTTGTCCCCGTTCCTGGAGGCATCTTGGCTTAAGTCCATCTTTAAAAGAAAAGGAGAAGGGGTACATATGTGGAGGCAAAATATTGTCTTGGAGCCAACAGATGCAGAGTTGCTACAAGAAGCTGATTGTACACAAGCTGCCCGAGGGGAGGGAAGGGCTGTGGGTCTCGAGTGGCCGGGGCAGCGTGGCGGAGGAGCACAGGCCGAGCCCACCGGCCCTCTTTCCTTGGCGTCCGACTGGCCAGAGGAGGCGGAGCTTCCTCTTCTCCTTAGAACTGGTCCTTCGGGGATCTCCTCCCCAAGCCTTCGTCCAGATAAGAAGCCAACGACTGATTACAAAAATAAGAACAATTAAATTTGGCTCAAGAAATAGATTGTCCAACTGTTCTGCCTTGTTACTTTTGTCAATATCCAAGGCCTTTTACAAATAAAGAAACAAAAACACCTCTCAATCTCCCAACAAAAGTGAACTTTTTTTCTCTTCTTTTTTTTATTTTTATTTTTTTTTGCTCCAAATGCTACGACCTGAAGAATGGCTGCAGATTGAGATATCAAAAATCTCAGAAAAATATATAATATATTTGTATATCTCTGTATGTCTATTATTTAAATTTCACATTCCTTTAAAAGTGGTTATTCAGTCAGTAGCTGCTGAAGGAGGCTCTTCTGCTGGGCCTGGGGGGCCTGGGGTCCTGCCGTGGGCTTTTGAGTTCCCAGTGGACCAGGCTGGTTCAGGTAAGGGTCCCCTCCTACCAGATTCACTGTACACTGGACGTCAGCAAACACCTGAACCTGTTGCACCTGCTGGAACACAAATGAAAGATGTGTTTAGACAGAAGGGCCTGCCCCCCCGGCTTATGAGTGGGTTCTACGTGAAGTGGAAACTCACTAGAGCATTCCTCTAGTCTGTAGTCACCACAGAGAAGAACTCTTCTGTCTTCTTGTCCTACAAAAAGAAAATCGCTGCACTCATTTTGCTCAGGGTTCTGGAAAGTTCACACTTTAAAATTAAAATCAAAAGTGGAATGGTCATCAGGCCTCCTACGGGGCTGCCATCAAGACTGAGAGTGGGCATCACGGCTAACACCGCAGAGAGCGGGCAAAGTCCAGCGGCCGAGCTGGGGAGCCGGTGGTGGGTTTAAAAACTGTTATTTGGAAGAGTGGCTTAGAAGCAGTCTAGGAACTACTTTAGTTGGATTAAAAAAAAAATCTTTCTGTTAGCACATTAAGGGCTTTAACCCAGTATTAGCACCATAAAACCAAGACAATCGGCATCAGACCAACGGCATTACTCGAAGCTCATGTCCAGGCGTGGCTTCTAGAGACTACTTCATAGTCCCTGTACGTGTTGCCTTTAAAATTACTGTGAAATATTAGTAGCCCAATTTTATATTCAACTTCTTTTTCCTGTGAGACAACCCACTTAAACAAATGAGCTAAAAGTAACAGTAAACTATTAGCTGAAAATAGTGTGAATTTTCTTTCCCTTTATCTGCTGTCAGTAATGACATGTGTATTTCTTACAACTGTCTGACTGCATCGTTTAGCACTTTCTATTGGAAAAACAAAGGCAGAAGTTAGTTTTACCAAACAGCCTTATAAAAAAGGTCACCTGTGGAACTTATTAAGGCCAATATCCCACTGGTAAATGTTCCAGACAAGAAAGGAGACCCCCCCCCCCCCCATGACACGCAAGTGCCTTTGGGAACAGCTCAGGCTTCTGGCTAAATTGTTCCTCATGCTGAAAAGGTTCGTGGACTATTTCAGGTACGTGATGCTTTTCTTTTCTTTCCTTTTTATCTTTCATCACTAACTGGTTCATGCCACTTACACTCATCTTTCATTAAAAACTCTCCGAACTGAATAGACGTTATTTTCCATCAACCTTCCTTGGCTACTTGTCAACCATTCCCACTATCCGTCCTGAATGGACGGTGTCCTGATTCCATCTACAGCTCACCCTGCTTTCTCGCTGATCAGGTGAGAAGTCCGAGGGCTGCTTTGCCAAGGCCTGCTGGGTTACCCTCACTTAAGTCGGTACCACATCCCCCTACCTTGTCCCTCTCCATTTCCTCCTCTTTCCCCAGGGTTTCCCGTTTTTCTCCTTGCCTGCATCCCCTCCCTCTGGCGTTCTTCTTCTGGACTCTTCCTTGTGTATCTACAACACACCTCCTCTCGGGGCTGGAGAGATAGTACAGCGGGTAGGGTGCTTCCCTTGCATGCTTGTGGCCGAGCCAGCAAGGCCCCCAAACAAAACGAAACCCCCAGAACATAACCTAGCTCTGTCTCAATCCATTCTCCGGTCGCCTCTGGGTTCCCAGTAACTCACTCTCACCCTCTTCTCCGGTCTCCCAGCCCAAGGATCCCCCTTCCAGCCTTCTTCCTGCTTCTCATTCTTCCAGTTCTTTCTCAGCCTCACCTCCTCCAAATGCAACCAGCCTCTGGCCTTGCCCTGTCATCACCCTGCTCTTTCCCCCTACTTTCCCATAGGTCCATCCCTATGATTCTGTTGAACTCACTCCCACCGTCTGGGGGGCAAATACAAAATCACTGGAGCAAAGAGAGATTTCAGGATGGGTCACAACACAATGATTGTGTCACTGAAGCAATACACAAGTTTTTATTTGTCACACCCAACAGTGCTCAGGGCTAATTCCTGGTGGTGCCTGGGATATGGGCCTGGCTGACCATATCTGCAAGGCAAGTGCTCTACTTGCTATACTATTGCTTGACCCCAAAGTATAGTTTTCTTTTCATTTTAGGGTTTGGGGTGCTACTGGCGGTGCTGGGGGACCATGTGATGTAGAGATTGAATGCAGGGCTCCTGTATGCCAAGTCTGGGCCCAGTCCTAGAACCATCTCCCTGGCCCAAGGCTACAGTGTCTTCAGACACTGAACAATAGAAAAAACTTCATATGAATTTCCAAGTTTCAACACATGATATTCTGGGTCAGAGCAGAAAGTGTTTTCTGCTGCTGAAAGCTTAAATACATTGCCAATGAGACTGTGAATGAGGCTTGGTGGTAGAGCACAGGCCTGAATGCGTATGGCCCTGCATCCTGATCCCTGGCATCGCACAAACAAACAAGAACAACTTGGTTAACGGCATGATGAAACTAAAGAAAGCTTTTTGCGCTCGCTCTGCCAGCCCGTGTTCTCCCTCGAGCACGTGTCTCTGTTTCTTTGCTGCCTATTTCCACTCTAGAGAAGCCGTGTTCCCTCCTGAACATACATACATGTCCCCTCTTTCTCTCCTCCCACACTTTAAAAAGCAAGTTTTGTGTAAAGAAAACTACCTTGCTTCTTTCTCTCTCACACACACACACAGCATGCCGTGGAGACAGTAGGCCATACCCCCAGCCCTAAAGAACACTTTTTAAATAAAGCTGATTTTGAAATCGGAACCCTAATTATTAAATCAAATCTAAAATGTACAAGTTTAGTCACTTGGAGCTGCCACTTAAGAATGGGAGTGCTTTAACTGGTTCATACAATTGAGCTGGTGGGAGGGGAGGTGGAGAAGGAAGGGAGTAAGGGTTCTTGGGGAGGGAGGTGGCACCGGTGATGGGTATGGTGTTGGGATTATGTGCATGAGAAACCATCATTAGTGAATAGTAAATGACATAATCTCAATCAATACCATTTTTTGTAAAAAAAAAAAAAAGTCCTGAGGGCTGGAGCAATAGTACAGCACTTAGGGCATTTGCCTTGCATGCGGCCATCCCAGGTCTGATCCCTAGCAGCCCAAACAGTCCCCCCCCTGAGCCCTCCAGGTGTGATCCCTGAGCTCAGAACCAAGAGTATGCCCGGAGCAACGCTGGGTGTGGCCCCCTAACTCTAAGAAAAGGAGTTGCCTTAAGTTTGGCAAGAGTTCATAGGCTGATGCCTGGCATGGAGGAGGCTGGCAGCATCCCTGGCACCACATGGTCGCTAGAACATGACTTGGAGAGCATCTGAGTACTACCAGGTATAACTCCCCAAACAAAACCACAAGAAAAAAAATGGGGTGCTTTACACCAGACCTAGGTACTTCTGAGACTGGCTCCATATCACACACGGGCAAAGCAAGATGCAACCAAAGGTTAAGATTTCCCAGGTGAGAACAAAGTGAGAACTTAGCGTTTGCTCTTTGCAGTGCCGGGGATCAAACTCGGGGCTTCACACATGGAAGGCAAGTGCTCTGCAGCTCAGCTCTATCCCTGCCGTGGGCAGTTTTCACTTTAACTTAAACACTGCGTCAGGGCTCAGGAACTTGTAACAAGCTTGGTCGCTTCATCCTACCAGCTCCTCACGCTGCCCCTAGCTTTGCAGGTATGCAACTTCCGAAACCATCCTGTGAAGGATGATTTTGTTTTCTTCACCTCATGGTCCTCTCGTCGCCCACTGGATCCAACACTGTCTCTGATGCACAGACCAGGGGGGCCGCTCCCACCTGAATCTTCTCCTGGGCTGGTGGCTAGTCCCATCCCCTCCCACCTCTTCCTCCCCGAGATGAAGCCTCATGCTAGCACTATCACACTCTTTCCCTGCAGGGTTAAGCCCCTTCATCAAGCCTTCAAGGTCCCTAGAAAGTGCCCCCAGTTGACTTTGCCAGGTTTGGTTGTAGTAAATTCTTGGTAACACCCTTTACTCTCAGTGGATTTGGCTTTCCAGGTCTCCAGTAAACGAGTTGTGTTTCCACGCTTCTGCACTCGCTCTGTCTTGTGACCTCTAACCCCCCAGAATCCCACATCACTTCCTCCCCTTCCACCCCAAACCTCCAAAGACTACCAGCCCGTTCTCCTCCATGCTGCTTTGCTGGCTGTTTCCTTTCCTGCCCTGTCTCCCAGGAATGCTCTTCTGAACGTGCGCCTTCTAGAACAAAAGTAGAATCACTAGGACAGATCTGTTCCTCTCGGCCATGACTCTTGACTTTGAAGGACTTGTGACATTAGGTTCGCCTTCTCGGACAATTTGACACTGTGAGCAGGAGGATGGGCTTGATCTCTCTGTAGGTTCTAGGGAATATGCTAGAGCCTCAATCTAGTGTTGGAAAAACTTAGGTTTCAGCCTGAGATCTGTCACGTTCTAGGTCTGAAATTTATGCAGTCAGTTAAACCTCCCGAGGTTCAGTTCTTTCATCTGTGGGGGGAAAAATGTCTAACACTACCTGCCTCTAGTGCTGGAGGGAGGCCGAAGCAAGACAGGACAGGTCACGCCTCACAAATCCGTAAGCATTTCGCAAGTGAAGCTTCCTTTCCTCATTTCCTCCTGGTTTCTATGTCTCAAAGGTCTGTCTATATTTTAGCAAAATGTCTGTATTAAATGATATTTATTAAGACACTAAAGACTAAACCAGAGCTGAATAGCTAGACCAAGGGCTAAGGCCCAGCCCGAGGCCAACCTCAGTTAAATCCTCAGCATCTCACGGAACCTTGGAACACCACGGGGGAGAAGAGAGCAGGGGGCGGCCCAGAGCACCGCCAGGAGCAGACCCAATTCCTCACCAGGCCCACCCAAAATAGAGACTAAACCAGTGACTGAAGCAGATTAAAATCTGCTGAATGCCTAGGCTCGGCTGAATGGAGGCATCTTACTCGTTTTGGTGGCTGTGTTGTTTTGAAACAACCCTTGTCCAGGAGCCAGTGGAGCACACAGCAGGTGTTCTGCTGGGGGTGAGTTCACTGGGGATTTGGGGGGGGGTATACTGTTTACAGGCGGGGTCGGGTTCTGTGTTTGTTTCCCATCAGTGGCCACTAAGTATGATCTCTTTAGCCCTTTGAACTTGGGGTTGAACCTGGAAGTTGATCTCATTTCAGCCTCTCAACAGTCCTACCAGAAGCAGTTTGTTAGTTCTGTTGGTTATTCAGCAGCTCGGGAAACTTCCCTGACAGGCCCAGGATGACACAGCTAAGAAGAGTGGAGGCAGGACTCATATCCAGGCCAGATGCTCAAGGTCAGGTTTCTCGAAAGCACCATTCCACACACAGAATCCTTTGCATCTAGAAGCGTCTGACAGCTCTGGTCTTAAGACTTTTCTTACTGACCTGGGTTCCGTCTGCTTCCGTCTTGAGAAGGTCAGTGGACGAGAGCTGGTTGCAGTAGAGGCCAGTGTGTCTCAGCGCTGGGTCATTGATCTAGCAAAGGTAAATACAAAAACGAATTACAAGCGAGCTGTTTAAATTCAAGATGAGCTTCTTTAATGAGAAACAATTTCAGAAATCTGCAGAAAAAGCAAAGGAGGTGAAAGGAGAAGAGAAAGGCGTGGCAGTTCACCGTGACCTGGCTGGCAGTCAGGACTGGGTCCTCCTTACGGGGGAGCAGACAGCAGCGTGGGGAGTTAGAAATGCTGGGGTCGGTCCTGTTTTGTTTCTTCACCCAAGTGTGTGCTGTAAAAGTGTGTTCAGTTTGTGAAAGTTCACTGAGAGGTATGCCCTTATTGGGATACACAGTAAAAACCTACAAAAAGTCAACTCACAGATACCCAGTAAGTTAATGAGGAAAAGACCTCTGTCAAGATTCGGTAACAGGAATTAGATTATCCTCAGCCTAAATCAACTGAAAAATTGGACAAAATATGTGAAACAAAGGTCCTCAAGGCACTAGACAAAATGAGAATGATGCTGAAAGGCTCAAGGGTCTGGCGCATGAACACAAAGTCAAGGCCTGGAGCTGAGGATAGTCATGCGCTGGCCAGGGTTCCACTGCAGAGTGAAGCCCTGCTAGGGAGGTGCTACTGTAGAGCTGCCCAACCCCCAAACAAGAGTTAGGAAAACAATGAGGGGAGTCCCATGGCAGCCTACACCCACTGCCTGCAGAGAATTTGCAGGCTGCAGCACGGGGACAGGAAGCCCAAGCAGAGCCCGGCAGGTTCCCGGAGTAAAGATGAGGGCAGAAGTCTTGGACGGCCAAGGCTACTGGACTTCATAAAGTAGAACATCAGAGGACAGACGAAAGAGAGCAATACTGAGAGAAAGTTCCAGAGCAGCACAGAAGGCCTCCTCCAGCCACAGGCTGTTTAGAACCCCTCTAAGCCAGAGGACAGAGTCACCTGAGAAGATGTACATGGAATAACTCCCAAAGATCACACAGGAGCTGGTCACAAGCACCGATCCCAGTACCAGAGGGAAACACCAATGAGGCACTGGGATGGACTGGGATGTCTCCAGAGGAGGAGAGACTGGCGCTGGTGCCAGCAGAATACAGAATACAGGTCTCACTTCCAGTTCAAGAATACTTATAGGAGTATAAACAAGATAAAATTCACATGCCTGCCCTTCTAATAAAAAAATTATCAGGCACATAAATTAGCTGAAAAAATGTGATTCCTACTAAAAAGTCAATCAACTGAACCAAACCTGAAGTGACGTAGATGGTAGGTATGACAGGCAAGCATGATGAGATGATTATTACACAAAATGAATTCAGTATGTTCAAGAAGACAGAGAGCACTATGATAGGTTAGTGAGAGAAGGAAGACAGAAAAAAAGGTCTATACTGAGCTTCTAGACATGAAAATAGCAACGACTGAAGTAAAAAACAATGGATAAAGAGGAACAGAATGACCACTTGAAACGATAGCTATAGAAACCATTCAGTGACACACACTGGGAAAAAGTAATTGATCCTTCACCCCTTTCCCTTACAAACCCCCTAAAATGCAGAGAATTAGTGAGTTGTGAGACAATTTTAAGTGGTCTTCTACACATATAAATTGGGGTCTCTTCTCTGACCGAGGAGATAAAAGGGGTAATAGAAAAAAATATTTAAAGAAGCAACAGACAACATTTCTCCAAATTTGATACAATTATAAACCCATAAATCAAAAAACTCAGTGAACCTAAAGCACAAGAACCAAAAGGAACAAAATCACATTTGTAAATATTAAAATCAAATTACTTTAGATGAATGATAAAGAGAATGATCTTAAAAGCAGGCAGAAAGGAAAAAAAAATCAATCACTGGGACTGGAACAATAGGACACTGGGTAGGGTGTTTGCCTTGCACTCAGCCGAACCAGGTTTGATCCCAGGTTCAATCCCCAGCATTTCTTATGGTCCCCCAAGCACTGCCAGAAGTGATTTCTAAGTGAAGAGCCAGGAAGAGCACTTCCAGGTGTGCCCCCTTCCTCCCCCTCCCCAAATCAATCATGCATTGAGGAACAAAGATCAAAATGACAGCATATATTGTAACAGAATTCTGAGGTGGAACAGCAACTTTAAATCCTGAGAGCTGACTGTCAACCTCAAATTCAGGGAAAGAACTTTCAGAGATCAAGATGAAACAAAGACATATGCAGACACAGAAAGAAAATGATGCCAGACCAAAACCTGGATCTATATTAAATAGATCCACAGAGCATGGATAGATTTAAATTTAAAAAAAAAATGGGAATTTGGAGAGATAGTAAAAGGGATCAAGACACTTTCCTTTCATGTGGCTGACCCTGGTTCAATCCTTAGTCCCTGAGTACTGTCAGAAGTGCCTGAGGACTGCAAGTATGCCCCAAAGAACCAAAATAAAAATAATGAGTTGGGGAGATAGCTCAAGTAATATATTGTGGGACTTATAACATGCAGACATAACTATGCACAACAACAATAACAAAAATGGGGGAAAATGAAAAGAAACTACTCTAAGATTCTCTCATACGCGGTGACAGAATTTCACCTGAAGAAATGTGTTGAAAATGAATACCAGTGGGTCAGAGCGATAGCACAGCGGGTAGGGCGTTTGCCTTGTATGCGGCCGACCCGGGTTCGATCCCTGGCATCCCATATAGTCCCCCGAGCACCACCGGAAGTAATTCCTGAGTGCAAAGCCAGGAGTAACCCCTGAGCATAGCTGGATGTGACCCAAAAAGAAAAAGAAATGAATACTACAAATTCTAAAGCAACCACTTAAGTGAGCTAAGGGTCAGAGGGATAGGGGTGAGGTGCTAGCCTCGTACACGGCCCACCTGGGTTTGATCCCTGAGGGTCCCCTGAGCTGTGCCAGGAGTGATACCCGAACTCAAGTCAGGAGTCAGACTTAAGCAGCACAGATGACTAAGGGCCAAATGAACAAAATTACCCCCAGAAAACAAAAAAAATAACCTAAAAAATAAGCACTGTCCTCCCGTTGTTCATCGTTTTGCCTGATCGGACCCAGTAACGTCTCTATTGTGAGACTTGTTGTTACTGTGTTTGGCATATCGAATACATCACGGGTAGCTTGCCAGGCTTTGCTG
>JAOXYA010000008.1:39050454-39063316 GCA_028565675.1 Sorex palustris | reverse complement strand
ACGTCTCTATTGTGAGACTTGTTGTTACTGTGTTTGGCATATCGAATACATCACGGGTAGCTTGCCAGGCTTTGCTGTGTGGGTGGGATACTCTCAGTAGCTTGCCGGGCTCTCTGAGAGGGGCGGAGGAATCGAACCTAGGCTGACCAGGTCGGCTGCGTGCAAGGCAAACACACACACACACACACACACACACAAAATCCACCCAAAAATGAAAGATAAAAACCAAACCAAAAATCCCTAAGTAAGCTAACCACTCTTTTTGTGACTAGGGAAGTGGGTGGTCCAGGGACCACTTGCAGCGATATTTGGCCACCAGATCTAAAATTCAGTTCTAGGGCCTGAGGATGCGCTGCCAGGGACTGCCTGGTTATACTGGTGATGCCTGGGGACCTGAGGATCATACCTGGCCGTGCTGAGGGCTTACTCCTGGCTCTGTGGTCTGGACATAGACCTTGTACTAACAACCCCTGTACTGTCTTTTCAGCCCTAGTCACTCATTTAAAACAAACAATCTATATATAGTTTGGGGGCCACATCTGGCAGTCCTCCTGGCTCAATGCACAAGGATCACTCTTTACAGTGCTCAGGGACCATATGTGGTGCTAAGGATCAAACCCTATCTTTGTCACAAACAACAATTTTTTTTTGCTTTTTGGGTCACACTCGGCAATGCACAGGGGTTACTCCTGGCTCTGCACTCAGGAATTACCCCTGGTAGTGCTCAGGGGACCATAAGGGATGCTGGGAATCGAACCCGGGTTGGCCATGTGCAAGGCAAACGCCCTTCCTGCTGTGCTATTGCTCCAGCCCCAAACAACAAATTTTTAAACCACCATCAAAAGGCAGAGATTGTTGAATTCCATAAAATAATTCCATAAAACACTGATCAACTTCTACAATCATAGAAGTTGATCAGTGTTTATACATTTTTATACTTGCTATAAGTCATGCCTGCGTGACATGTGTAGTGACCAGAGTCTACCTTGTGGTTGCTCATAATCAGACAGTAATTCCAGGGAGTTATTCTGATGGGCTTCTTAAATATCAGTTTGAATTTAGTCATTCTTGTTCTTTCTTTAGGGGCCCAGGACACACTCTAATCACACATATGGCCACAATCACTTAAAGTAATGTAAACAAATACAGCCTGCTTTAAACATAAGGTAAAAAATATTCTTTTTAACCTCTGTTCCTGACTGGTCATGTCAGGCTATGATGACCAGTCTTAAATGTCTTCTTTACCTACCCTTTTTCCTTAGGCAAAATATCCATGAAGCCTTTCCTGATCGGATCTCCTTCTTAAATCTTAGTTGCATATTCCCCTCATCTGATATAAATACGTTTGATCCATCCAAGGGGTCCATATGTTACACAGTTGTTTTCTTTTTGACATTTGGGCTATACCTTGCAGGGCTCAGGGCTTATATTTCTGTCTCTTCACTCAGAGATCATCACTGGCAGGCTCAGGGAACCATATGAGGTACCAGAAATTGAACCTGGGTAGGATGCACGGAAGGCAAAGGCCTTACCTGCTGCCTACTGCTCTGACTCTTTACACAGTTTTTATGTCCTGATATTCAAATAATTCTTTATTCATGTTATGTCTCTCCAACTTGTTTGCATGTATTTCCAACAGAGATATCTATTTGTTTTAAAGATTTTATTTATTATTTTGCTTTTTGGGTCACACCTGGCGATGCTCAGGGATTACTCCTAGCTCTGCATTCAGGAATTAGTCCTGGCATTCCTCAGGGGACCATATGGGATGCCGAGGATTGAACCCAGGTCTGCCACATGCAAGGCAAATGCCCCACCTGCTGAACTATCACTCCATCTTAATAACTTTGTATATAGTAAATACTGAATAAATGTTTATTAACTTGAAAGAGAAAAATGTGTTCAGAATACAACGGGGTCTGTCTGAAGAGAAGGTAGTAAATGTATCATTTATAAAGAATTCAAAGCAGTAAGAAAAATCTCATGAGGTTAAATTTTTAAAATTTGTAAAATTTCCCATCTATGTCTTCAGGGACAGTAATGGGAAGGAACAAGGAAGTGCAGTCATTTTAGACTTGCAACCGTCCACATACATGATTTCCTTTGGAATATTGAACTGTGATGTGGGATGGTGTGGTAAGTGCACTGCAACAACTGTACCGCTTACCTGTTCAGGGCACACGGGGTTCATTCCTGGCATCTGCAAAGAGCTCATCTGCATCTGGCCCATCATTGGGTTCATATTCTGAACATTTGTGTTTCCCCCTGCCATGGACACGGTGATGCTCATGTTGTTGTATACTCCGGACTGTGCGGGCGCGGGCTGGTTCTGGACAGCTTGACTGAACACACTGTTAACTCAAAAACAATGCAGATTACATCCACTGATCAGGCACTTTGGGTAATGTGAGTTTACTCTATTACGTTAAATTCCAAAGAGAGCATTTTACATCCTTAAGTCTGTATTTTATTAGAATACATAAATGTAATCTGGTTTATTTATCTGGATTGAGGATAATCCAGATAAATTTCAAGGCTGCCCAAGGGGTTTAATAACTAAAAAAGTGTTGATTTTAAGTTACAATTATTCAAATGATGAAAAAAATGCATGCAAAAATTAAAGATAACTGGTCTAATTATTAAACCATTACACATTTATCACACTAATTTATCTCCTTTTAACAAATAATTTATTTCTGCTTTCGGCCTTCCCCGGCAAGGCTTCTTCCTGGCTCTGCACTCAGTGATCACTCCTAGGGGTGCTTAGGGGACCATTCTGGGTGCTAGGGGTTGATTGAATGTGGGCAAGCAACATGCAAGGCAAGCACCTTACCCACTGTACTATTTTTTCAACCCCAATTTTATCTTCTTAACTAGAATATAATTCCAGCAAAGTGCCTGTCACATACAAATGTTCATGGAATGAGTTAATAAAGGAATTTATTAACCTGACAACTGATCAGGTTCAGATGCTTTCTATTTAGTTTTTACTACCTGTGCCAGAGATTTTCATGCTTATTTGGCTCACTGTAAGGCATTCCTCTTTCAGAAAAACCAAAATCACTCAGTGCTATAGACTTCTGTTTTTTCCAGCAAAGAAAGCACCCCCAATTGCACTTAAGGTTATTACTGCTCTCTCTAGATCACTGAGGTGATGGAATTAAGGTTATCACTCCTCTCCCCCTCCACCTATACTCCCTGGCGTATCACCCACTCTGGGAAAAAGTTATCTCCACCACTGTTTTGATGTGTAGTTCAGAGACCATCTGCACAAGAATTCCCTGGAATGGGTTAAACATTAAGAGTCCTCGTCCTTAACCAGCCATAGTGAATGAGTTCTTGGTGGGGTGGGAATGGAAAGCAGCATTTCTATTTATACAATTTAAAATCTGAGAGGGCCTTTATTCAGTTTTCTAACAGCTTCCTGTCACTTCTCAAAGGTTTCAGCTTCCAGTTGCTTTCAGTGTGCTACAAATTAAAATGCAATTAGATGCTTACAATCTCATGTTTTTATTTCGCAAATGATGTTTTTAAGGGCTTCAAAGGTCTCAGGTCTGAAGAAAATTTCCTGTCTTTCCAGTAGGCAAAATGCAAGGGCAATTATATTTTTTAGGGGCTTGTTTTACTGACTTTCTTCTTCATGACCTAGTTCCAGATTTTTACACCAGTTTATTTAACAGGCAGAATAGTATGGAATAAACTTCAAGTAGATCCAACTTGAAACTTTCTATTTAAACCTCCCCCTGAAATTTCAGTGATACCGATATACACACTGAAAAATAACTGTATGAACTGTGTCTTTTGCCAAGTTCTGCAGAACACCAAATGTTTTATGATTATCATCATAAAGCTGCTGGAAAATTCCCACCTATCTGGAATTTGGAGAATTTGACGTAAACAATTATTCACCTTGTCAGTCAATAACTTATTTATTCCTTGCTAGAGTTTGGGAGTTAAGCAAGATGAACTGACATTTATAGCTTCCAGTAGATTAAAGTAATCACATTAAAATGAACACGCTGAGAAAAAGTATCTGAAGAAAGCATCAAATTTCATACTTATAAAATATGCTCACAAATCCTACGCCCAGAATGCTCAGTAACCTCTCTGTGGTCTGTTCATCCCTACACAGGGTGTATGCTTGCGAGGCAGAGCGGTCACATGAGAGGTAAGGATAAGAATCTTAGTTTCCTGCCTGTTTTCTAATGAGAACATTTCTGCTTCAACAGTGCTCATCTGTCAACTAATGGGTTCACTGGGGAGGCTATACGAGTAAACGCATTCACAAGCTTCAAGGGCCACGATGATGTCATACCACGTGGAAAGTTTCGGATTTAGTTTCCTTTCAAATTTATATTTGGAACTGTCTTTTAGCTGAAGCTCCTTTAAACCGCCTCTCCCAATCATTCTGTTTTAGCTTCTTTCAACACAGGAAGCAGAACAAGCCCTCCTGCAGTCGGAACTGCTGTTCCACCTCCTGACATGGACTGTGGGGTTCATTTGTTTCGTAGGCCCAATACATGAAGGGCTCCTTTCTCACCCCACTTTCCCAATTCACCTACTGGCAGCTATCACTATTTCCTCAGGTTAGCACCAGGCTAGCAGGTTAACATTGGGCAGCTCCTAGTCCAGAGGGATGGCTGGGAGAGAATGATGAAGACTTTCCCCTCCAAGCAGATTCCCATAGCTACTAAAGGAAATGAAGAGGTAGGAAAGAGCTCCTGGTCAAGGAAGTCCGAAAAGAAAGGGCTGGGGAACAGTCTTTAACATTCACTTCCCTCGTGACTACTGTGACACGGCAGGGTTGGGTCCGCTTTCAAATTACACCAGATATTTCTCTTGTCGCCAAAGTGACAATACAAAGAGAATCATCCAACATCATCTCTGAATGCTACTGCATGATTCAACGTAATGATTCTTTGTCTCATGCTTTAATTCTCTTTGATGTATTCTCGTCACCAAACAGACTTCCTCACTGTGCTCGACTGAACAGAAGAAACAGTCCATAGTCCTAAAACTGCATGCACACCCTCCTTTGACCAACAAGCCATGAGCCAAATAAGCCAAAGAAGCAAGTGTGAATGTCAGTGTGAAGAGCTGGTGATAGTTATTTCCTTTCTCAAATGACTTGGGAAAGTCAAATTTCACAGAATCTACTAAGGTAAAACAAAAACTTGTCTATATTTGAGTGCCTGTGTGTATGTGTGTGTGTGTGCACATGCACCGGGAATCAAACCTAGGTCTTCAGACATGAGTGATATGTACTCTGCCACTAATCTACATTGCAAACAAGCTCATATTTGAAAGTGACTTCAAGAAATGACTTGGGAATAGGGAATCTTTGCATTCCTTTGTTCAAAAGATGTATATTGTTTCTTTAATTAAGAATCCACATACAGAAGTAAACCAAGTCCTTGCTCTAACAATCTTATATGCTAGTTGGATTTGGAAGACCATAAATAAACAGGTTATATGTCAACTCTAATAAGCACTTTGAAGGGAAATGATGTTGTTTACAAATGATGGCAAGGGAGGTTTAACATGGCATTTAATATATCTGTCTAATAAGGTGACATTTAAGGAGAGACTTGCAGAGGGAGCAAACCATGTGGCCACTGAGGGAAAAACATTCCGGGCAGAAGGATTAAAAAATGCAAAGGTCCTGAGTTTGCAATGTACTTGGCACAGCTGAGGAACAGAAGAATAAACAGAAGCCAGTGCAGCCAAGAGAGTGATGAGAATAGCAGCTGAGGTCAGAGAGATGTCCAAGAGCAGGATTATGTAGGCCCTGTATTGTATTGTGAGTAAGTTGGAGAGAGCTGTTTTGAAAGCTGTATTCCTGGCTACAATGCAGAGATTAAACTGCAGTGGGCTGGGATGGCAACAGGGAGACAGGAGGTCACACTGGCCCAGGGAAAAGATGATGGTGGCATCCATGAATGGGTACAAGTGGAACAGGTGAGAAGTGACAGCTGCTGAGACTGACATGATTTGCTTATTTGCTAGAAGTGAGAGAAAAAGAAAAGATTTTGCCTTTAAATAACTGGAAGAATAGACCAGGGAGAGAAGGAGGGTTTGGAGTTTTGCCATATTAAGTGGAGATACCTACTAGACTTCTAGTAGGGATGCTGATTGGGCAGTTAAGAATATAGTGACTAGGGGGAGAAATCTGGCCTGGAATTTAAATTCAGGGGTGAGACACATACAGGGCACTTCCTGTAATAAGACTGCAGGAAACATCTAATATAGCAACAAGGTCCTAGAATGAGCAGAGGCCTGCAAATAGAGGCCAGAGGGATGAGGAAGATCCTGCTGAAAAACTGAAAGAGAGTCACTCACTCTTTCTTTCTCTCTTTCTTTCTTTCTCTCTCTCTCTCTCTCTCTCTCTCTCTCTTCTCTCTTTCTCTCTTTCTTTCAGAGAGCTCTTCCAGAAACCAAATGAATAGTGAGCTTCAAGAAAGAATAATGGTCAAGGTGGGGGATGGCCCAGCAGCAAAACAAGCCTGAGGCCACAAGTGTGATCCCAGGCACTGCCACACATGCACAGAGTGTGACCCTGATGTCTCTGTGGCTACAATTTCAGGTGCTGCCACCATAGGATGTGTGTTATCTTTGGTGCTTCATCACCAAGAATGTGCCAACTCCAGCCACAGCAACCACAAAAAGGGGAATAAAAATAACGGAAAGAAGTGGGCCACTGTCCTCCCATTGTTCATCGATTTGCTCGAGCGGGCCCAGTAACGTCTCCATTGTGAGACTTCTTGTTACTGTGTTTGGCATATCGAATACGTCACGGGGAGCTTGCCAAACATTCGAAAAAAATAGGAATGCGCAAATATGTCAAATGTTACTGATGGCCATGGCATCCGGCACTCCAGGGGTGATTAATGACCTTGATCCAAATAGTTCTGGTTGAGTGGTAGAAATGGAAGCCACCTGCTCAGTAGGGGGCCAGAGGATAGGAAGCGACACAGCTCCGAAGGAAAAGAACTGCAAAGGGGTACAGATACGTTAACGTGTCGGTGTTTTGTAAGATCACACTCAGACCGAAGCCACAATGCGGCAGCTCTGGAGCAGGAGTTCAGCTGGATTCCGATAAGAATTAGTGAAGTGTTTTGTTTGTTCTGGGGTCACAGCTGACAGTACTAAGGAGCTACTCCGGCCCTGCTGTTTGGCGGAGCGTCACTCCCATGGTGCTTATGGAACCATGTGGGGGACGGGATGGTACCTGGGCTTCCCCCATGAAAAGCACGAGCACCAGTCCTTTGTGCTTCCTCCCCAGCCCCGTTTTGGATTTTTTAGGGGTGGAGAGAGGTGCTGGGCATCAGAGCCAGGGTCTCATACATGCAAGGCATGTGCTTTACCCCTGAGTTACAACTCCAGCCCCTAGCGGGTATTCTGGAAGGCACAACAGAAGGAGGTCTGGGCAAGGGAACAGAGTACTCCTGGAAAGGAGGAATTACAGTGATGCATCAGGGGATGTAAGTGACTTCAGGATCAGAGAATATTAAGGAGACTCAATTCTTCTTGCATCACATTGTCAATTCCTCTTCTATCTAATTTACACACAATCTGCATTGAGAGCTACACAGTTTCTAACAGAAAGATTTCCTCTCTCACCTTTGAATGAACTTTAAGAGACTATGGTCTTAAGTTTTCAACTTTAACTGCCTTACTTATTATGTTGTCAGATCAAACGGCTTCCCTGTCATTAGAACCAAGACAAAACCAAATTAAACCTTTATAAAGCTCAAGTGATGTGTGAAAAGTTCAGCAGTCAGGATTGGGTGGGGGGGAGAATTACTTTTGTGAGGTAATTCTGAGCAAAATGGGCACGATGAGGCCACTGGAAATTGAGAGATTCAAAGCTGGATCAGGCAGACTGACCTGAGAAGCCTTAAAAACCTTTGCAGTTCCTAAGAACTCTTTCAAAGAGACCTTAAAGAGTAAAAATTGTATGCCACTATTCTACTCTGCTGAACTCTAATGCCTGCCACTCTGCTTTAGATTTTGAAGGCTTTCTATGAAGAAAGACAAAAAGTATCCATTTTTCTGCCTGTCATTTATAGTAATGAATCGTACTCTTCAGGTGTGCTGGGGTGAGAATGAAAAGGTGGACAGCTTTAAACCATTTCACTATTCATACATAAATTTACTCTTAAAGTGACTTGTTTTTTCTTAGTTGTTATTTTTCTTTGCTGGTAACATAAAACTTAGTTCTCTACATGTGCAAACAGTCAACAATATATTAAGAACAAGAAGGCACTAAGGTGCTATACAGTAGCCGAGACAACATAGATGAACCAAAAAAACACCCCGCCCCCTTACTTGTTTCCCATCGCTCCCTGCTGCCAGGCCTTCATCTCTGGTGACTGGTACCCAGAAGTGGGCTGAGTTTGCTGGAGCAGAGAGCTCTGAGGAGGAGGGATTGGCATCGGCACCATGGAGTTCCCAGGGCTTAGAGATGGAGCAAAGTTGGCCTCACCTTGGGGAACCATTCCTGCAAATTGACACAAAATAATTTATATACTATACACTATACACAATACACTTGTTTATTTAGTTTTTGCTTTTGACTTGGGAGACCAGGTGGTGTTGGAGATCAAACCTGGAGTTCCCACATGAAAAGCACAAACTCCAGTTCTTTGAGCCCATCTCCTCGGGCCCTAGACTATAAATGTATACTAACACCATGAAAGAAAAAACTCCCCACAACAATCTAATCATAAAATCTTTACAAATATCCTAATCAACAGCAAAGGGAATAAGAAACTTCAGTCTCTAAAAAATAGGAGGAAATTTCATTACAAAAATTTAGATTAATAAACATATGAAATAAATTAATAAACATATGAAATGTCACTAGAAAAATTAGATTAATAAACATATGACATAAACTTGGAAGAATACTTTCTTTTCTTTGTGTGTGTGTGGGGGGCATACCCAGATGTGCTCAAGGCTTACTCCTGGCTGTGTTCAGGGATCATTTCTGGCAGGACACAGAGGACCATATGCTGTGTCGAGGATCAAACCTGGTCAGCTGCAGGTAAAGCAAAAGTCAAACCTGCGGCATCTGGAGAATACTTTCAAGTCAATAGGAATTTGGACACCAGAATTATGAACAATTTTATTGTTCCGTTCTTTGTTGCTTACACGAAATTATTTTTGCTTTGAGGCCATACCCTGCGGTACATAAGGCTAACTCCTGGTTTCAGGCTCAGGGAACCGTGTTTGGTGCTGGGGATCGAGTCTGGGTGAGCTGCACACAAGGAATGTGCTTTAGCTTCCTGTATTACCTCTCTGGTCCCCTAGTTAAAATCTCTTAAGTCACCGACTTCTCCCTCTTATCTCTGGAAAGCACTTAGCTGCTTTTTTATCTCTATTATCCCACTCCCTGCCTTTTTTTTTTTTTGTGAAACTGAACACACATGGGTCTTCTGAGTCTGGCATTTTTTCACTTAAAGCTTTTGAGTCACAACCATTCTGCTGTCAACTTTCTCTTTTCTCCCCCCATTTTTTCCTGGCCTTTGGGCCACACTCAGAAGGACTGAGGGCTGACTCCTAGTCCTGAATTCTGGGTTCACTTTGGGCAGTGCTCAGGGGACCACATGGAGTGCTGGGAATTGTAACCAAGTTGAATATGTGCAAGACAAGAGCCCTAACTGCTGTACTCTCAACCCGCACAACTCTTGTTTCTTTTTATCTTAGATAATGATTATCAGTGGCCATTGTGTTGAAAATCAACTGATCATAAAAATAAGGTTTAATTTTACACTTCATTCTGTTGATAGGATCTATGTCCATACTCACACTGATGGCACACGGTTTTGACCGCAGTTAAGTTCATGGCTTTTACAAATGGTTAACTGGGCCGGAGGGAGAATGCAGTGGGGAAGGTGATTGCTCTGCATATGGCCAACCCGTGTCTGATCCCTGGCGCCCCATATGGTCTCGGAGCCTGCCAGGAGTGGTCCCTGTGCTCAGGAATAAGTCAATGGCCCCCAAATAAAAACAATTTCTTGGAAATATTAACATTATTTTTTTGGAGTTCTTAGGTTACATGGTAACAGTTAAGCTGGGTCTTATGCCAACGGAGACATGAACAGGCTTTAGTCTAGTGTTTTTATTTTGCCCTTACTATTGAGGCAAAATTCCTTTGGAGTATTCTACTTGACAAGCTATGTTTTAAGAGGTTTTCTGTTCTGGCAGGTGTCAGATGAAGGAGTCTGTGTGAATTTTTATGATTATTCTCCCTCTAATCTTTTCAGCTGGTTTTCCTAGGCCTGGGCCAGAGCGTCTGCACATATGTTCTTTGTGTCTATCTCTGTCTCCCCGGTCCTCTTCCCTGGGACCATGAGCTATCCTGGCGGTTCAGGACTCCGGACTCCAGGCATGAACTCAGGAACCCCCCGAGTCCTGCTGGCTCCTCATCCCTGAAGCATCACCTGGACAATTTTGAAAACTGCTGTCTATTGTGTTTTGAGGTTTTTGTTTCAAATGGAAGAATTAATCCAGTCCCTGTTCTCCATTTTGGTGAAAAGAGAAAATCCAAGTCCATGACAATTTAAAAAAATTAAAACTGGGGTTCTTTTTATGATCTGTTATGAAACAACAACTTGATGTTGTTCTTTCTCCCCTGATAAAATATATTTTAAAGTTAAATAACTTTTGGGAAACTTACAAAGGGAGTGGGAAAAAGTCATGCTTAATTGATCCATAATTTAATCAAGCTCTTTTCAATCTTCTATGAGGTCTTGCATAATTTTATAACCCGCTTTTTCCTTTATCATTATAGCATAATGTGTCTTTTTTTTTGCATAATGTATTTCTATGTCCTTACTGTGTCTTTGTAAACATAGCTTTATATTTAATCTAGATTTGAAAATTTGGGGGTCAGCTTAAGTGACTGAACCCAGGACACACTAGTACTGTGACCCTCAAAAATATTTGTCTGCTTCTAATTTGGGGGAGGGCATCTCTCAACCAGTGCTCAGGAAACCTTGAATATAGGATATACAAAGAATACACGACATACAAAGACCGTGAAGTGAAAGAGCAAGGTATGTATTCTGCCTTGGAATTAGAGAAGTTTGTTGGAGTTGGAATATGGAGATATGGAGAGAAGAGGAAATGGAATTCGTGAGTCTAGTTTTGGACAAGTTGGGTTCGAGGTACTGAGGTAAAATTCAAGCATGTCTGTCCAGCCGGCAGTTCTACACAGGAGACAAGAGCTATGGGTTAGAGATGGACAACAGAGCTACTGGCCTCTGGAGGTTACTGAGAAGCTCAGGAGACACTTTGAGGAATTCATGATGCAGATTCCCTCATATTCACTTTTACCATGATCACAATCACAGAATGAAATACAAGGTTGACATTTTATTCCGTTCTTGTGCCCTTTTCATTATGGCATGACAATCTAAAATTTTTCTGTCTTTAGAAATAAAAGGCAACAACATTCTCTGCTATTATTCCTTCATCTACTTTGGAGCTTATGTATTCCTCCATCTACTTTTATATTTCTTCATCTACTTTGCGGCTACACTAACTTGAGATATACCAAAGTAAAGGACCAAAGCAAAGCTAATGGAGCCATCCTTTGGTCTTATTCTCATCAATTAACAGATATCAGCAAACACTTTCTGCCAAGGGTCAGGTTTCAGCATACTTCCATTCCGTATAGGTTATAGGGTGGGTTGTTTTTGTTTTGGGGCCACCCTCAGCAGTGCTCGCTCAGAGATTACTCCTGGGTCTCAGCTGAGGGTTCAGGAGACTAGATGAGGTGTCGGAGATCAAGCCAGGTTAGCTGAGTGCGAGGCAAGAGCCTTACCTGCTGTATTATCTTTCCAGCCCCAGTCACATGGTTTTTGAAACTATTAAACTCTACTGTGTGAATCCAGGCAAAGATGATATATAAATAAATGAGTATGATTGTTATTTACAAAAACATGTGGTGATTTGCTCTTTTGTTTTGAATGCCTGATTTGAAAAGGTCAAATTTTTCCTACAATGTGCATTTGCATCGAAACCTTGGATTAGACACCTTCTTCCAGGTTGCTGGTCATGTTGGAATGAGCCTGTGACACGAAATTGCGGAAGAAATGAAAAATACTATCTCTTTCAACGCCGGGGTACTCAAAAAACAAATTTCAACCTACTATTTTGAGCAGTGGATGGAAGATCTGAGGGTGCAGCCGTTTCACTGCAGCCTCTCACTGAATGAAAGGACGACTCTCTCCAATGCACCCCGCTTTTCAATTTTGCCTTGTTGGATGAAAGCTGACTTGATCGGAGAAAAGTTCTCATTTCGTGAAAATTTTGTCAATTGCAAGAAAAATCTAGGTATCAGAGACAGAGCACTTGTTGTAGGGGGTGGTTGGCACACCTGGCTTTCCTGCCAGCGCAGAGGAAACTCTACCCCTCAGTGTCGCAATACCGTACCCCTTCACGTCATGCTGTGCATCAAAGAGCACCCACACAGCTGAAGGGGTGCTTGTCACCAGAATCAGAGGGTGGCTCAGAAGCACTGCCTTTCGAGGGAGATCGGACCCAGAATGAGAGCAGAATAGGGAGTTTTCCTTTCTTGGCTTTCCTGAGAAGTGCTGGCAGAAGCATGACTGGAACTGGATAGAAATCCTACTTTTATTGTTATTTTTTTCAAAGAAAGAATAATTGAGGAGTTAATGTTTGGCTTTCTGAGAGGTAGGTGTTTTCTCCCCACTGAATGAGATAAATTCCTGAATTTATCTGCAGCAGGATCCTGAGTGCTGCTAAGAATGGATCTGCCGGGGCTGGAGCGATAGCACAGCGGGTAGGGCGTTTGCCTTGCACGCAGCCAACATGACCGACACAGGTTCGATTC
>JAOXYA010000008.1:39031050-39042159 GCA_028565675.1 Sorex palustris | reverse complement strand
GGGCTAGGATGAAAGAGACGTTACTGGGGCCTGCTCGAGGCAATCAATGAATAACAGGATGATTTGTGATTTGTGATCATGTACTATTCACCCAATTTCCAATCCTAGCTTCTAAGTACTGGTTCTATTCAGCACAACCTAAGTGTTTTCCCCTCAGTCATCTGGTTTGTAACAGCAATGACGATAGGATCAATGAGAACCCGCAGCTTTAGATGAAATATCAGTAAGTAGATTGCAAATAAATACACTTAAGAAGAAAACTACACACCAAAAAAAAAAAAAAAAAAAGATCAGCTCACAGACATTTTAAAAGACATTTAGCACTTTAATAAACATGTTCTGGGTTAGAGTACTAACAGAGTCTGGATTTCCGTTACCTGAGGTGTAATTTGCTGTTGCATGCCTGATCTCATGTTGATCCCAACAGGAGCAGTTGCTGCAAACTGGTTCAAGATAGCTTGCCGATTCTGGTGTATCAACTAGAGGAAAATGGAAACAATGGTACGGTTTGTAGAAATATGGAACATGGGCCTTTAGAGAGGCATCAGAAGTTTGAAAATAAAATTTTTGGGGCTGGAAACATAGGACAACAGGTACTATCTTGCACACAGCTTATCTGGGTTTGATCCCAGGCAACTTAGATATGGTACCCGCAAGCCCTGCCAGGAGTGATCCTGGAATACAGAGTCAGGAGTAATCCCTGAACATTGCCAGGAATGACTCCAAAACAAAAACAAATATGCAAAGAAAGTGTGAGCCAGAGAAATAGTGCAGCAGGTGTTAGGGTACCTGCCTTACACATGGCTGACATAGATTTGATCCCTGGCACACTATATTTGATCCCTGGCATCCCCCTGAACCTGCCAGGAGTGAACCCTGAGAGCAGAGCCATGAGAAAGCCCTGAGCACTACTGGGTGAGGCTTGAAAAAACAAAAACATACCACCACAACAATAAACAAAGTGTGGAAAGATTTCCTCCATGTTTATTTGTTGTCAATTTAAAAACATTTATCAATTTTTTTTTTTACTGCCCATAGAACACTGAATATAGCAGAGTATTTTTAAAGGCAGAACATTTACTGATGTACATATATATGTATCTATACACAGTTGTATATATTGGAGAGAAAAGAAACATCAGCCTAGGTCTTAAACTATTGTGAATGAAAAAGTAAATATATAATAACAGCACATTTTACAATGGTCTAGAAAGAAGACAAATGGAAAAGTTGACGCATTTCAAATTTGCAGGGTCCCTATTTGATGGATACATATTTGGAGAAGACCCAATGTGATTTCATTAGCTAGAGAGAATTATGTAAGAAGCAAATGGTCTGAGAAAATGGACTATTTATTTAATGAGAAGAAGTAATTACTTTAGACCAGCATTTCCCAAATTGGTGTTCTAAAGAACATTGTTCTGGAGGATATTAATAGATGTGCCAGGAAAATAGCATGCTGTGCTGTATTAAGTATTGGAAATGATGGGTTACACAAGGTGAAACAGATTTCTTTATTGCAGTGATTCTATGCATCTTTAATTGGTCAAAGTACAAGAAGGGGGTATACTTTGAAACGTACTGGTCACAAACCTTTTTGCTTACATATAGTCACTGCACACTTTTCTCCTCAATGACTTCATTATGGGACACTAGTTTGTAAGATTCTGCCTATGTTAGGCTTACAGATCACCCACGTGCTTTAACTTCTCCAGTTAATAAAATAAGTATCCTTGGGGCCAGGGAGATAGATAGGGGTCAGAGGTCTGACCCCAGTATATACCATGGTTTGACCCCGCCACCCCATACCCACTCCCAAGGACCACATGTCCTGCCCAAGCATCACCGAGTATAGCCTGGAGGCCCTTAGCACTGCGGGGTCTGAGCAGTACCATGTCCTAGGGCCTGAGCATTGAACTTTATGGCCCTATGGTTAAGTATTGATAAGAGTCCCCTGAACAATGCTTGGGAGAACCACCACTGTCCCCTTCAAGCACCCCAAACCAATCATCCTTAGGAGTGATATTTCTTGATATAAAATCTATAGCTTTTCGTAGTTCTTTTTGGTTTTAAGGCCATACCTGGTGGTGTTTGGGGGCTATTGCCGCTCTGTGGCTGGAGGCCACATTCTGGGCATCCAAGCCGGGCCTGATCATGAGTTCAGACCACTCAGCAGTCTCTCACCCTAAAATTGCTCAATATATGAATAAATTGTTCTTAGAGATAATAATGCAAATAATACAAATGTTATTTTGTGTTTATATGGTACTTTATAATTTATAATTTACTTGTAAAATTTAACTGATGATAATGACAGCAGAACATTTTTTATCTTATACTATTTAATATAAATCAATATATATGTGGGCTGGAGCAATAGCACAGCGGGAAGGGCATTTGCCTTGCACGCGGCCGACCCCAGGTTCAATTCCTCCATCCCATCCCTCTCTCGGAGAGCCCGGCATGCTACTGGGAGTATCCCTCCCGCCTGCATGGCAGGGCCTGGCAAGCCACCATGGTGTACTCGATATGCTAAAAACAGTAACAACGTCTCACAGTGGAGATGTTACTGGTGCCCACTCGAGGAAATCGATAAACAATGGGAGGACAGCGCCACAATATACATGTAAACAAGAAACAAGAAAGTCTACAGAAATTTGTAGGACAATCTGAAGAATCATTGATCAACTCTCATCTTTAAATTGTTTAATTCTTTTGTTTGCTCAATTTTTCTTTTTAGGTCACACCCAGCGATGCCCAGGGGTTACTCTGAAAACAAAACAAAACAAAACAAAACAAAACAGAAAGCGTCCCTCTTTTGCATCTTGGATCACTCCAGTGCCCCCCTGAAGGGGGGTATTGTCCACTTTGGGAAACAATGGAACCGATAACATTTAGTGAAAACAAGCCTTATGACTGCCCTTATCAAGCAAGGAATGGGGGTGTTGGTGGTGGGAGGAGTGGGCTAAAGTGTTCAATAGATTGTGGGGAGGGATACTGCAATGAGGTTCTGGGTGCAATCTCTGGCACGTCAATCCAGTGAGGGATATGAACTTGATATTATATATGAACTCGTGTACTTATTCTGGATACTGATCCTTTGTTATTTATAAGGGCTTCCAAGTATCTTCCTAGAGCCTGTAGCTTGTCTTTTATCCGTTCATGGGGTGTGCAGAAGCTACTCCTGGCTTAGTGCTGAATAGGGAGTTACTCCTAGAGTAACTTCTTGGGAGACCATGCAGTGCCAGAGTTTAAACTCGGGCCTGCTGCATGCAAACCATGTGCTCCAGCCTGTTAAGCTACCTCTCGGCCCTACAGACTCCTAATAGATGAGGAGTAAGAGGCTTACAAGGATAAATAATTTGACAGTCAATTCCCATAAATTAAGGTTAAAACTAGGATTAGAAAACAAAACTATATTTGTCTGTTCAGGGCCACACCTGGGGGTGCCCAGGGGTCACTCCTGGCTCAGTGCTTGAGTCACCCCTGGTGGTGCTTGGGGACCATATGCAATGTGGGGATTAAATCTGGGCCTCCTATATGCAAAGCCTGTGCTCTGGCCTGCTGCCTCTCTGCTTCAGAGTTGATTCTTAGGACCTTTCTAAGATAGTTCGTACCCTTCTTTCTCTTTCTCCCTGAATTACTAAGACTCTGGAGAAAGTTCTTAGTTTTCAAAAAGAAATCAAAGTAATGTGGGTAAGATTTAAAAACACATGAAGGAATTCATCACAAGAAGCAACAATCTACAACCTCAATCAGACACAATACTTTTAGCCATTTGCTTTTAGTTCTCAATGCTTATTCCTCTATTCCTCTATGTGCTCTTGTGGGGTTTATACGATTTAAAGTATTTATATCATTATGCCTATCCACTGCCGGTTATGATTTAACTTACCCGTAAGCCCCAGCTCCCAAACTATCTTTTTTTTCTGTTCTCCTAAGACAGAAACATCATTAGGCTTCAATCACTCCAACTTCAAACATAATCTCCATTTTCTATTGTAACAATCATTAATAATCTCCTTGACAGAAGTGCTTGTTTTTATTAATTTAATAACTTATGATGTTCATTTAAAATATATTTGTCTCACAAAACAAAGGTAGGGGTGTGGCTCAGTGGTAGAGAACACACCTGGCATGACTGAGGTCCTGAACAGCTTGCTGTGAAATTAGCAGTCTTTAACTGAAAAAAAAGTGACTCATTATTGTTCTAAAAGAAAAAGAATTTTTTCTCTTTTTTCTCTTCCTTCCTTCCTTCTTTTTTGTGGGGGTGGGGCACACTCATCAGTGCTCAGAGACATACTCTGGGATCATTCCTGGTGGGTTTAGGAGATCAGATGGGGTGCCAGGAATCGAACCTGGGTCAACCGCATGAATGCAAGCATCCTACCTATTGTAATATCTCTTTAGCCCCCTAATTTATTTTTTTTTAAAGTAAAACACTTTTATTTAGGAAATAGAACAGAGAAAGGTAAGTCCTGTAAAGTAAAAGAACTGAGAAACCCTCCCTTCCTGAGGTGTGGGTGACTCCCATAAATGGAGCACATGTGTAAAATAAAGGGACAGTTCCCACCCAGAGCAGAGATGACGACTATGGGCGACCCCGAGACAGTGGACCAGAGGCTGGTTTTTAAGTCTTTTATGATCGTTCTGGGGAGTGGGTGTGACACTGGAGTGTGACAACGAGGCTCTCCTACCACCCAGAGGACTCACCATCCCTGCACCAAGCACCGCCTGCTTAGCCGGGGACTCACCTGCTGCTGCCCCTGTAATCGTTGTTGGAGCTGAAGTCGGAGTTGGTTGGGTGCAGCTGGAGGTCTGTTTAGAGTCTGCCTGGGCTGCATGCCCATGCCGGGTGAAAACGCGCCTCGGGGAGGTGTCACTTGAACAGGCATCGACCCAAGGGAAGGTTTCTGCCTGACCATGCCTTGGAAAGGACTTGACAGATTGGCAGTCGGTGAAGGGGAAGAATAAGGCTGGGAATAAAGGTTGGGTCTTTCGTCCATCATCAGAGGGGGCGTTGCTTGTTGTGGTGGAAACCTCTCCAATACGTCTAATCCGCCTCCCTGTTAGAAAATTAGCAAGAACATGGTAGAGATAAATTTCTGTCCACACAACACTTGCTCTTATTTAAACTTAAGTCTGAGAATATTTACGCTCTAGAAAGTTTCATCATAATATATTTAAGCTGAATTCTTGTCACTCTCTGAAAGTTTGCTACCTTTAGGAATTAGGAGCATTAGTAACAGATGAACTGAGATCTCTTAAAATCTCACTGAAGAGAATAAAACACAATTAAAACAAATGACTTAAATGAAAGGAAGTCAGAAGCTTCATTTCAAAGCACAGAATCAATAAACTGTACATTTGATAGGTTTTTACAAGAACAGAATCTCAAATGAGGGTATTCTTTCTATATCAAATTTAGGATCCATATTTTTAATCTTATTTGAAGAAAAGTATATAGCTGACTTAAATACAATGTCATAATTATGGCTTTTAAATTTTGTATACTGTATAAAATATGTTTCAAATTGTGACCTCTAGTGTGTGTGAAACTAGAAAAGTTTTTCATGAAACAACTTTCTTTTTCTATGCACTAAACATTTGTAATTGATGACTATGTATTTACACTCTTCTGTTGCACACAAAATATTAATCATGATATACACTAAACTTATAACCCAGTCTGAAAAATACTAACTATGAAGTTGAAATATCAAGGGTTATAAAGATTGAAGATGGGGCTGGAGTAATAGCACAGCAAGTAAGGCACAGCGCCTTGTACGTGGCTGATCCGGGTTCGATTCCCAGCATTCCATATGGTCCCCTGAGCACCGCCAAAAGTAATTCCTGAGTGAAGAGCCAGGAGTAACCCCTGTGCATTGCTGGGTGTGGCCCAAAAATCAAACAAAACCAAACAAAAAACAAGTAACGATTGAAGACGAACATAAATGAAGCAGAAATTAAGTCCAAAAATAAAGTAGTAATAATAAAAATCTAGATTTAGGAGGAGCTTCTGAAATTCTGTTCCCCAGTAAAGAGAATAATATTAAAGCAAATAATCCCGAACAGTAGCCAGAGATATGATGCAACTGTAGAGCATATGTCTCACATGTTTGAGGCCCTGGGTTCAATCCCTGGCAACTGAGGAAAGTTAAAATAAAACAGAATAAGTACCTGAACAAGTTTGTCGATTCCCAGAGCTCTGTCAAGTTCAGCTAACTCAGTTTCATCTTTGCCGCTGAGGAAGGATACCAGCTGCTCAAGAAGAGCCTTCTCGTCATTTCTTCCTTCCACTGTTGTTGGTGGACAGAGAAGTTCATCTAATTGTGAACTAATACATGGGCTGAAAATTCAAAAGAAGGATTGATACACAAATAATTATTCACTCTTAGGAATGCAGACACGTATATGCAAATGCAGTTTTAGAAAATTCTCTATTGAGATGCGTTCCAACCTATTTTTATGCACTGAAATGTTCTATACTTCATGTGAGGAAATTAATGAACAGTTGAGTTTCAATATACTTTTCATTATTTTGTCAGTCACTAAACTTTGTTTTCCTATTCTTCATATTAGCTTATAAAAATAGCCTGAAAAATTAACGAACCTAGTTAGGGAGGAAAAAGAGTTTTTAGCAAAATTTTAAAACAGAATCAGCCAGAAACTCAGAAAAAAGTTATTCAGCCTATATTCAAATTTATTTTGCTTTATTCTTTACTTTCTTTTATTCTTTGGTTGCCATTAATTATTGATAATTGAATCATAATCAAAATAGTACACAATACTGAAATTTCAAAAATGAACAAATAATATTGCTAACACTACAAGATTACAATTTGTAAAAATGAGACATGAGAGGCCAGAGAGATAGTCCAATGAGTAGGTTACTTGTCTTGCATGTGGTCCTCTGAGCACTGTCAGGAGTATTCCTGAATGCAGTATCAGGAGTAAACCCTGAGCACAGCTGTGTGTGGCCCCCCAAACAAAAACCAAAAAACGACTTTCTTCAAAAGAGATATGTCTAATGTTTTTCAACAAACTGGTTATATACAGGAACAAGATAATTAGGGGCAGGGAGATAGTTCAAGGAGCAGGAGGGCATGCCCTGCATATGAAGACCCTGAGTTTGTCTGTTGGCACTGCATGGTCCCCCAACACGGCCAGGTACAGTTCTGGGGCTCCAGTATTCCAGCCCAAGGAGCACTGTCAACACCTGGTCTACACCTGTAAAGTAATTCCTACTACTATTACCACTACGACCACCACTGTCACTATTACTAACATGAAACACATATGAAGAATTCTTGGGAAGATAAATTTGAACACAGCTCATCATTGAAGCTCTCAAACATACTCAATACATCTGTTGTATGTACAATACTATTGTACATCATTGTACAAGCTGTATTCTGTGCTACAGAACCGTAATATCTATGGATTAAGAAATATATTCTAATCAGGGACTAGGGAGACAGGAGAGTGGGCAGGGTGCTGGCCTTGCACACTATCGATCTGGCACACCTCAGCATCCTATGTGCACCCTCAGCACCACCAGGAGTGAGCCCCGAGTACGGAGCCAGAAGTAACCCTAAGCATCACCAGGTGTGACCCCCACACAGCAAAAATATTTATTCTAATCAATATAGACAGCAACTTACTTTCTTAATTTTCTTGCTCCAAACAGAGAGAAAAACTGGACAAAACGGAAAACATAGGCACAGCATAGCTGCTGTACTGAGACCCATCCATCTGCAGAGACCAGGGTTTTTATGGAGTCAAATAAAAAAGATGTAATCTATAGTGCTCTTGGCATCATGTCATAAATTTGTTTAGCATGGCATCCTCCCCTTATTATTTATTTTTAAATGTCTACCTCTATTAATATTTAAAAAATACCTATGTAGACTGGACAATATTCTAGGAAAAGTAGTTCTTTCTTGAAGAATTCAGTATCTGATACTAACTACAAAATGAAATACAAAATATTCTACTCACTCGTCTGCTTTATTCTGATTTACTGTTGTCACTGTATTATTTGCCCATGGAATTTGATCACCTGTTCCTGGCTGTCCAAACTGGTTGTCAATTGCTTCCAATTCCAGTTCAGGTAATCCTGATTAAAGGAAATAAGTTGGAATTAAATGGAAGATAAAATAACAATACCGATCAGAAGTAACATATTTTTCTTTTTAATTTTTAAATTTTTTTTATTGAATCACCGTGAGATACAGTTACAAAGCTTTCATGTACGAGTTTCAGTCATACAATGATCGAACACCCATCCCTCCACCAGTGCATATTTTCCATCACCAATGTCCCCAGTAAACCAACCGCTCCATTCCAACCTTTCCCCTACCTCTATGGCAGACAATTTTCCCCATACTTTCTCTCTATTTTTGGGCATTATGGTTTGAAAAACAGATACTGAGAGGCTATCACATTTGGTCTTTTATCTAGTTTCAGCACACATCTCCCATCCCGAACGATCTCTCCAACCATCACTGACTTAGTGATCCTTTCTCTATTCCAGCTGTCTTCTCCCCCAGCTCATGAGGCAGGCTTCCAACTATGGAGCAATCTTCCTGGCCCTTGTGTCTACTGTCCTTGGGTGTCAGTCTCATGTTATTTTATACTCCATAAATGAGTGTAGTCATTCTATGTCTGCCCCTCTTTTTCTGACTCATTTCACTTAGCATGATACTCTCCATGTCTATCCACTTATAAGCAAATTTCGTGTAAAGTCTCAACCTTCAAGTCAGTAGGCCTCAGGGTAACATGAAGTCCAAGGAGAAAAAAATTGAAAGCAAAAAGTTTATCAGTCATCCTTGATCCCTTTACTACCTGGCATGACACAACACTCCGGACCACCCTCTTCCTGCCAGCCACCCGGAGGTAGGCCTGAGAACAGCAGCCCTTCCTACCCCCCAATCCCCATCCATTGGTTGGTGCCACTGCTGTGATGACTGGGGCTGCACACCCCCACGGCCATGCTCTCCAATCACGCACTGGAGGGAAGTGCTCACACTCCCCTGCTACAGTTCTCCATAAATGCCAGAGGTGCTCACACACATCTGCTACAGTGCTCCCCAGTTAAACTGGAGTGTGATGCTCACACCCCGCTTCTACAATGCTCCAGGATCACACACCAGAGAGAGGTGCTCCCAGTCCTGGGAGCTCACTCTGGTGTGGCCCCCCAGAGCCCCAAACCTACAAACGAAAAACAACAAACCCGTAGATCAATTTAAAACTATCTATTGCTTAGGTCGAGGGCAATAGCCTGGAAGGCACGTTTTGTACACTGTGGGCCTGAGCTCAATCCCTAGTACCACATGGTCTGCCTGGCACTACTCAGAGCGACCGCCAAGCACCATGGGAGGAGTACTCCGGAGTACCTGAGTGTGAAACTCCTACCCAAAACAAAGCTAAAACTGTAAACAACTTTAGTATGTCAGTGACAGTGGGACAGTTGTCCCTGGAGGGAAAAGCTCTGAAAAGTTTCTTAGCACTGCAAGAGAAAATAGGTGTGGTGCCTGTCTCTCGGGGTTCAATCCAATAAATCATGGGGAAGCACATAAGCTGACAGCAACTACAGATATATATGAATGAGAGAATTTTCTTCAAATTCAAAACTGCCTTAAGATGACATTTCCAAAGAGAAGGGATCACTAAGTCAATGATGGTTGGAGGGATCGCTCGGGATGGGAGATGTGTGCTAAAAGTAAAGGAAAAACGTGATAGCCTGTCAGTATCTATATTGCAAACCATAATGCCCAAAAGTAGAGAGAGAGTATGAGGGAAATTGCCATAGAGGCAGAGGAGGGTTGGAGTCGGGGGAGAGGAAAATACTGGGGGTATTGGTGGTAGAAAATGTGCACTGGTGGAGGGATGGGTGTTTGATCATGGTGTGACTGAAATTCAACATGAAAGCTTTGTAACTTTGTAACTTAAGGTGATCCAATTAAAAAAGAAAAGATGACAGTACCCTTACAGAGGGCCAGCAGGCACATGAAAAATGCTCATCGCTTCCAATCAAAAAATTGCCAACCAAAACCACAATAGGGGCCGCTCTGCACCTGCTGCCCCCCCCCATCCCCACCGTGGCCTGGGGTCAGTGCGGGGGACGGAACCCGTGAGAAACTAATCCCCGTGCAGTGCGCAAATGAGGCAGCCGGACTCAAACTTCTGCGAGCCTTGCCCTCCTCCAGGTCGTCTCTGAGCAAGGGTCCCCCATCCCGGGGAGGCACAGGGACAACCCATGTACCATTGTCACTAAGCACAGGAACTCCTGCCAAAAACGGGAATGGAGTTTCCTGGTTTCCACGGCGCTCAGAGGACAAGGAGGACTTCTGGACTTAAAATGGAAGACTTTAAAAAAGTTCTTTAGCTTCACACCCTACCGAGGTCACGAGTTGCCCCCCACGAGCGGCTCTCTGGCACAGCCATGGCTCCAGAAGCACGAGGACTTAATGCAGAGCCTGGCAGCTTGCAGCAGAAAAGTGAATGGACTATGCATTAATCCATGCCATCGTGCCTGCCTGGGAGGGAAGGGGTATCGCTCCCTTCCGCCTTTTTTCCCCTGGGCAGCAAGATGGTGGCCGCCTTGGAGCTTTTTGGAAAGCCAGGTAAGAGCCGGCGGTGACCGGGCAACTGAAACCTCATGGGAAGGGGGGCATTCCTGGCTCGTCCTTCACACCCTACCAAGGTCACGAGTTGCCCCCCACGAGCGGCTCTCTGGCACGGCCATGGCTCCAGAGTCACAGAAACTAATCTCGTAATTATCTGGCTCTTGGCAGAAATACCTCCAGGCTTAATAAGTAAAATATCAGAAATCCAAAATCGCGTGGCAGCAATCATATGGTTCTCATAACCAGCTGTAGAAAACAAATTATTTCACAATGCCTTTTTAGCAGTTCTGATTGTTGGGTATAAACTCTAAACAATACTGGTGCATCTTTTGTTGAAATAATGAAAGAAATCAAAGTAGATAGAGTGTTAAATAGAATTAATCTGCCTCACAGGCATTGGGAAGGGTGGGAGGGGGCATATTGGGGTTCTTGGTGTTGAAAAATAAGTACTGGTGACGGGAAATGTGTTTGATCATTG
>JAOXYA010000008.1:39005342-39018700 GCA_028565675.1 Sorex palustris | reverse complement strand
GTCTCACAATGGAGATGTTACTGGTGCCCGCTTGAGCAAATCAATGAACAATGGGAGGACAGTGCTACAGTGCTACCTTACTTTCATTGATTTCTAACTTGTGTCCACTGATAAAGATAATAATCTATATGATTTTTATCTTTTTAAGTTCATTGACTTGTATAATGGCTCAAGAATGCAATCTATCATAATAAATACAATCATAAATATTGAAAAAATGTGGGTGCAGATAAAGTATAAAGTATAAAGTTCTGTTTTAATTCAGTTTTAATTCTGTTTTAATTCAGTCCTGTATTAGTTCACCAAAAGGTAATGGATACGGCTTTTTGGATCTTCCATGGGGGTGGGGGGGTTGCAGGCTAGGGAGTGGGGGTTGACACCTGATGGTGCTGGATGCTCATAGCTTGGATGACCATGCAGTGCCGGTGATCAAGTCCAGGGATCCTGTGTACAAACATGTGCTTCATCTAGCCCTTTAAGCTATTTCCTGGCCCTGTTTTAACCTATATTTTTCCTGCTTCATCATTGCTTATAGAAAAATATTCAAATCTCCAAGTGTGATTGTGGAACTACTTCTGAAGTTAATCATTACATTTGAATAGATCTATCTTATGCAGAATTCTATTGGCTTAGAAATATATACTTTAATCTGTGGCTTACATGGATGAGAATCTAGCCATTTAGATGAGACCATCTAGATCTTCTTTGCCTTGGTAGGATGTACATAAACTGCAGATTAAAATCAAAACCTTTTTTTTTTTTGGTGGGATGCGGGGGACGGGGGGGCTGGGAGGGATACTGGGATTAGTGGTGGTGGAGAATGGGCACTGGTGGAGGAATGGGTATTCAATCATTGTATAACTGAAACCCAAGCACAAAAATTTGTAAATCTACAACTGTACCTCATGTGCATGTACTAATAAAAATCCAAAAAAATAAATCAATAAATTAAATAAAATAAAAACCTTTTAAGTGAAGCCTTTGGAGGTTGAATTTACAAAGTTAAGGGGGAAAATCAGAATATCAAATACTTCAGCTCTTAAGGCAAGGAGTGGAAATAGTGCTCTGTCTTAATGTTATGCAAAACTCAAGTGCCACTTGTGGAGGAGGGAAAAGCAAAGTTTGCGTCCACAGAATGCTGTTAGTTGCTTATTGCAATAATTTCTAAGCCTAACTACACTTCCAGATTGCCTGGCTAAATGAAAAAACAGATTCTTGGATTCTTGATTCTATCTATTCACTTAAATACCACCTCTGGGGATGGAAAATGTCAAATCAAGGGCCTATGGGAGTATTATTAGTCTGAGGGAAGCTGTTGAGAAGTAATGGGAGGGTGACATATATGGATTCCAGAAAAAAAAATTCACCTCTATCTTCCATATATCATTAGGAAGCAGCTGACCTCAAAAGCAACAAATGGAGAATCACCTATAAACTTAGGGAACCCACCATTATGGAAAAATGTGAAAATTAAGAAGGGCAACGAATAATAAAAAATATTTTGAAACTGGAATTCAGGAATAGCATACAAAAAGACTCTTCTAAAGAAACAAATTATTGGGTTACAGATAGTACAGCAAATAGGGTACTTGCCTTGCATGCCGCTGACCTGGGTACAATCCCCTGAGCACCAGCAAGAGTAATCCTTGCACACAGAGCCAGGAAAAAACCCTGTGCACAGTCAGGCCCCCCGACACAAAAAATAAGAATTTGAGAGGTAAGACAGATGCCTTAAGGGGCTGATGAGTACATAATAAATTCAACTCCTAGCACCACAAGATCACTAAAGCATTGCAGAGAGTAAGTAGTCTCAGAACACACATGGGTGTGCTCCAAAACCAAAGTAACAAAAGAAGAAAGAAATGATTTACTCAGAGTTTGGAGAATAAATTACATTGGGAAAGGAACAGCTTACATTAGGCTACCATAATTAGATGACGACATGTTAAAAATGCATCAAAACCCTTTAACTCTAAATCTCTGTACTTTCTAGCCTTAACTCTTAGACAACTTGCCTACGCTTCTCATGATACTGCTAAGTTCCTGAAGGGTAGTGTATTTGTTTTATATCCTCAGAGGACTATGACACAGCAGCAGCTATTAGATTACTCATGGGGGGGGGGCATACCCAGTGATGCTCAGGGGCTACTTCCAGCTCTGTGCTTGGGCAGGAGGGTCACTCCTGGAGGTGCTCAGGAGACTGTGTGGTGCTGGGGATGTAACTCAGGGCACTCCATGCCAAGCATGTGCTCTAGACCTTGTAGCAATCTCCCCTGTACATTACATAGGTTTTGACTTAAGACTTCAACCTGAGGAGATACAGTACTATAATAATCATGAAGCAAACATGCAGGACAGATCTGCTCTATTACCCCAGAAACCCTGTGGCCTGCTCTTGATCTGGGAACCATCTTTAAAAGCCAGACAAAGATAATCACTTCCTCTGAAGCTGTCCCTGATTCTCGGAGTTAACATCCATTTATTATCTTCCTTGATTGTACCTCGATTACAGCCTCAGCCACACACATCATTAAGGTTGTCATGTCTTTTCCTAATATATTTTGCGCTCCTTCAAGCTGAAAGCCCTGCTTTGTCGGTAATCAGTATCCCTGCACATTATGGTGTTCTGTTTGTGGAGCATGTCTGCTGAATGAATGGAGAATGAATGAGCGAGTGACCACCACATGAGCTCCTGTCCTTAAAATGTGCATCCCAAATTTCAGGATCCACTCATGAATTACTTTGCTTACCCATTTCTTCCTTTCCTAAAACATTATTGCAAAAACTAATTTGGAGAAAATACTTATCAAGCCATAAGTTATATATAAATCCTATATATTAAGCAAAGTTAATGAGAATAATTGAGAGACAACTTTACCTTCTTGAAACAGTTGTCTGGCATATGATGGTTCTCTGCCCTGAGGTTGGAAAAAAGCATAAATGCACTTTCTCACTAAATCTTCCCAGCCAGTTCTGCCAGCAGCTCTCAGGGAACTAGTATCAATGGAGATGATTTTACCTAAATAAAGAATGAGAAGCTTACATGAATGAAATCCTCTTGATACAAATCATCCATATCTTAAAGCAACAGCATCAAAGAAATAATCTGCTCTACTACAAAATGCTTAAAAGATAAACATTTTTTGAAAGCATGATGAATTTTTATTGTACATGGTAGTGGAATATACCTGAGACATAAATTTAACAGCTTGACCTGTAAGTCAACAACAAAGCACCTGTCTTGCACGGATGGGTTCCTGGGTTTGAAATTCAACATCACCAAGAAAAAACAAAACACAACCAACTCCAGTTATTGAAGTCATACCATAAAGAACTGAAAGTAATAAGACTAACATGTTGCTTTGGGGATCTGTATAGTACTAATGGCTGAAACACTTACTGGAGAGAGATGGAGATGAAATATATATGGCACATGATTTTGGCTTAAATTAATTTCAAATAACCAAATAAGGAGAATATGAGAGAGTGAGTCTTTCTTCTTCTACCTCATCTTCAACTGTAGGCAACATTGCATTAAAGAGGAAATAAAGAATGAAAGCAACAAAAGTTAAATCAGAGAAAGATAAGAACATTAAGAACAAATTAAGAATAAGAACATTAAGAATTGCTGGCCAGCACCCCAGGTGGGAATAGGTGTCGTGCCTTGGCCTGTTTCCCCTGGTGGCTTGGTGGCCGCCATCCTCCAGAGGCCATTGGACAGTCAGGCTTGGGCCCACAGTCACAAGACATGTGGGGCCTCACGGGCTGGGGATGGAGCCAGCCCTTTCCTCCCTGCCTCAACTGAGACTCTGGGTTGGAAAAGGAAAGGAATGTGACCGTGAATGTGGCTGGCTGAGAAGAGGCAGGAAAGAAATGGACAGAAACTGATCTCCACACACGCAGGGGCCACATCTCTAGGCTCCTAGCCGCTCTCTTTACTCTATTCCATGTTGTGCTAATTTATTTCCATCTGCTCTTTAGTAAGAGAAGTTCGGCGTTTATCTTTAGAATCACAAGACTAAAGCACACAATATAGGAACATCAGATATTCTGCACGTGTAACTGTTCTGTCAGGATGTATAAATAATGGGAAAGGTAAAAAATTAAACAAAACTTTTACAACTTTACTCTTTACGCAAAAAAATTGAGTAGAAGTTATTTTTAAAATGTTAACCTCTAAAAATATAGTTCAAGTTATCCACATTTTAAAATTAGAGATGCAAGCTATACATATATACCTAATAATAAGTGAAAATGATACATGAGAAATAATTAAATCAGATCCCCAGACATGATGAGAAACCTACTCTGTTCACTTTTTATTTATTTGTTTTTGGAACCCAGCCCCGGCAGCCGACCTCCACTACCAAACTGCCGCCACACTCCAGGCCACTTTCCATATGCTCGGGCCGAGCCTCGCACATGAGGAAAGTTCCACAGAACCCAGGTAATGCCGAACTTTGTGACCCTGGAATCTGGGCTCAATGGGACCCAGGAGCAGAGATCCTCTGCCTGCTTCCCCCAGTCTCCGGAAACTCAGGAGTTACAGCCATAAGCCTCCCCCCACTGGTGCCAGATAATCTCATCGGCCACCCTCCAGAACTCATGACTGTTTCTCCCGGAAGGGAGCATAAAATGAGGCTCCCATAACCACGCCACCGGACTCCACGTCAGGCTGTTTTCACTCGGGGCGCCCCAGAGGGGGATGGGTGAGAGTCCTCCCTGCCCCAAGGGACCCAGCCCCGGCAGCTGACCTCCACTACCCAGTCGCCGCCATGCTCCAGGCTGCTTTCCACATGCTCGGGCCAAGCCTCACATGAGTGAACATAACCCTGGACACATCATAAAACACTCCCTACCCATTTTCCATAATTACCACATCATATTTGATGGGGTTCAGAGAGTAAACAACAAATCATAGAGGGAAATATATATATGTGCCTTTCGGAGAGCCTGGCAAGCTACCAAGAGTATCCCACCCGCATGGGCAGAGCCTGGCAAGCTCCCCATGGCGTATTTGATATGCCAAAAACAGTAAAAAATAACAGGTCTCATTCCCCTGACCTGAAAGAGCCTTCAGTCATTGAGAAAGATGAGTAAGAAGAGGCTGCTAAAATCTCAGGGCTGGGACGAATGGAGATGTTACTGGTGCCTACTCAGTACATCGATGAACAACGGGATGGCAGTGATAAGTGATACAGTGTTTTTGGGTTACAACTGTAATGCTCAGGGGTTACTCTTGGCACTTCACTCCACAATTACTCCTGGCAGTGCTCAAGGGACTATATGGGTGGTAGGGATTGAAGCCTGGTTAGCTTGTACCCTACTGAAAGTCAAGTGCCCTACCCGCTGTATTATTGCTCCAATCCAGTCTCTCTCCACTGGAACTTTTGCTACACACTTCATACTTCTTCAGCAACAGAACAGACCACAATTTGTAACTGTATCACTGCTTTTTGCTTACCCTAAGCAATCTCACACAAAGTGACAGGTACTTCTAAGCACACAGTAAGAATGTGCTGAATACATTTAAAGAAAAAGGAAAGCATATCAAACACACAGAAACATATCAAAACCACCATATTTATATTCATCTATAAATAAGTTTTATATAAATCACTGAACATAAATTATTCTCCATGATTATAAAAGAATGTATAACCAAAACCATTAGAGGTATGCGAATACCTTCAACTATTTTATATACCTAGTATCTTGCCCATGGAAATGTTTAAGAAGTCTAAAATGCACAAAACATCACTTACAGTGTTTTCTGTACAAACTACTGAGCAGAAGAAGCTCATAATAAAAGAGAGAAGATTTTGTTCACAGTTAATTTGAAAGAGAGCGTCACATTACATACTGATTGAACATTCTGAATATGCAATTGGTACCTGTAGTATCTTGCTTGGTCATAAAGGACTCGACACCGGTGATAGCTGGAGGCCGAGGTAACCGCCGTGCGATACAAATCAAACATGACTGGAAATCTACCAAAGTTGAGAAGGGGAAATTGAAGGAAGGAAAGAGAACAGAAAATGGTTCACATCTATCACCTGCCATCAAGGTTTTTACAAAAATGCATGTAACAATTTCAGCATCACAATGATCTGATAGTATAATGCTAGAAACAAAACTTAGGGCAACTCCAAAATGGCAGCTCCAGGTAGAAACAAATGAACCCTTCTCAGTGAATGCTCTCACATATATTAGAGGACACTGGTACAGTTCATGTACTGAGATAACAACAATTTAAAGTAGTATTTTTAGTTAGACTTAAAGAAAACTATGAGTTGTTATATATATGTATGTATATATATGTGTGTGTGTAGATGGCTACTAAAATTATTCCTGTAACGACTCTTCAGATAATAAATACCCTGAGAGAAAAAGAACAATGAACTACTCTGAACCAGTATTATTTTGGTTTTAACAGATATACCTCCTTTTTGCAAAGTTCCAGTCCCAATTTTGAGAATGTGACACCCGCTATCACACAGCTTGAACCTGAGTAACCGCGGATGGAGCTGCCATGTGGACCGTGCGAAGTCCCCAGGGGTGGGTGGCATTCACTTCCAGCTGTGATCTGCTACCTACTTGGTCTTCCTGGCATCCAACTAACTTCCCAGTGACTGCTTTCCCTGCTTCGTACTTTAATTTGTGATCTGAGGAGTTCTTAACTTAGCTCAATCCAAGCTCACATGGAAAACTCATTGAATGTCAATTTAACTAACTGCTTGCTGATACCAAGTTCTTCTTAGAGCTTTGGCTCTGCTTTCATTTCTTCATGAGCTTTTGCCTTATAATTACCTTGTATGGCCTCAAACTTGCGAACTCTATTCTCCAATGTTCTCTACACTCTAAACTTGAAGCTTTCTAAAAATCAGAGCTGCTCGGCAGCCTGCTACATCTGGTACATTTCCAACTGGCAGCAGTTACAGCTCTTATTTCTAGGCAGCAAGTCGGTTTGAGTTTGACATTTTATTAGGAATGCCAGATTAAGACTCAGTCTTTGGGGCTGTTTAAAAAGCGTGATTCCAGTTGTTGTTTTTCCTTAAGTATTAATAAATAGCAAATTGAACAGCCACTCTGACACAGAGTCGAGTAAGTGAAAATATCTGAAGAAGGCAGCGTGCAATCAATTATCTCTCTGTCCGGACGCCATGGAAAAAGCCATCAAATACCTTAAAAAAAAAAAGAAGAAGCAGCTTTTTGTTTTACCTTCTCCATCCTCTTGAATGGACTTTGGCTGTGACACAGTAAAACACTGCATGACTTCGTATCTCTGGCCACCTTCTTGGTTCTCTGTGCCTGGCTCATCCGGAGGGTGTATTAACATCCTACAATTAAAGGTATGGCTATTTCGTCGTGCTGCTTCTTGAGGCCAAGGAACTCCACTTACTGTGGAAGAAAAATGGAATTTTTTCCTGTGAATAAGGTGAAAAGTCTAAACTCAAGACCACCAAGCAATGAATTGTCACCTGCTTAACTAAACATACCGAACACACAGACTAAAAGACAGACTTTTTCTGATCTACTTATGACCATTAGTTAGAAAACTGTAACATTCCCAAGAAATTTCATAAAGTATTTTCCCCCTTACGGACAAGGCCCTCCAAGTATCCTGATTCATTCTTTTTGGGCAGTACAGGAGCCTGAACCCAGGGCCTCATGCATACAATACATGATCCTTACCAGTAGATTTTATCATAGATAAAGACAAAAGTTAAAAATGACTAGCTTACCAGCTCTTTTGCTCAGAATTTTAGAGACCTAATTAGCTTCTGCATTTGTTTCCAGTTACTCGTTGGAAATGACTGAAAACCTCAGATCTACCATTAAGCAAAGGGCTATGTATGCTTGTGTACTTTTGAGGGGAGAGGATTAAAATATTTCTTTCCTGGGGCAAGAACGACAGTACATGGGGCAGGGTGTTTACCTTGCAAGTGACTGAACCAGTTTTGCTCCCTGGTATCCCCTAGCACAACCAGGTGTAATTCCTGAGTGCAAAACTAGGAGTAACCCCAAGCATTGCTAACTATGGCCCCCAAACAAATTAACCAAAACACTAAATTCTTTTCTTTAAAAAAATTGTGATTCTGTGATTTACGATACTATTAATTAAGAAAAATTTTCTTAAGGCAGTCTATGGTGCAAAAATGTATTAGGATAGAAACCAATCTTGGTTTTTTTTTTAGAATCCTTTTTTTTTCTTGCATTTTATTTTCAGTTTAATGCTATGATACCCTGAACATAGGGGTAAATCAATAAGTTAATGAACTAAAATGAATCAATATAAACACATTAAATTATCTATAGGAAAGCTGTCTGTAGATTTCAAGCGGGAGGAAGCTTTGAGGGCTCCTGATCATGAAGCCGCAGGGTGATGTCCGACCCACAGGGGCTGGCAGGGTCCCAAGACTCTTCTCTCACCATGACTAGTGGCTGCCTCTTAAAATTTTATTTTAAAATTTTATTTGGGGCCATATCTGGCAACACTCAGAAGCTCCTTCTGATCTAGAGGGGTGTCACTCCTGGTGGTGCCCAGGGGATCATTGGGTACTGGGGGGAAAAGGGGGGGTTCTAGAATAGACCTCTTTCTCTGCTCCCCCACAACTTTATTCTTTCTACTAAACTCTCCTTGCTTTGTCCTACTGAATTCTCTTATTTTAATAAGCCAGAGCACTTGGGCTGAGAGACTGTCAGGGTTAAGGCTCTTGCCTTGCATGTGGCTGGCTGTCCCTGCTTCCATCCCCAACACTGGCAGGGACGAGTTCTCACACCCAGGAGTAAATCTTCAGCACAGCTGGGAATGACCATTCTCTCTACCCTCAAAATATCCCAAGTACTTTTTGTATTTTTAAACACCATCTTGCTCTGAACTCCTGGGAAATGGGTTCCAGCACACAGGCTGCTTTTTACTGGTTTTCACCAAGGGTCCTCTGGGTGGAACAGGCTGGAACTTCTGATGTACCCGAGTGCCTTTCTCTGTCTTCCTTCTTTCTCATGTTCCAGAGAGCCGTTTCAGCTCTGAGAGTGCTTATCATGCTCAATATAAACATAAGATCTCTTGGCTGTTTTGTTTTTGTGCCGAACCTGGTGGTGCTCTGGGTTTCTCTTTAGCTCTGTGCTCAGGGATCACTCTTGGTGGTGCTCAGGGGACCCTATCGGGTGCTGGGGATCCAACCTGGGTAGGCCACAAGTAAAGCAAGTGCCATGACTGCTGTATGATCTCTCGGGCTTTATGTTAGTTCTCTTGGAATGAATTGTGGCCTTTTTTTGCTTGTTTACAACACGCCAAAGCATGCTGGGCAGCACTGGATAACATCATATTCTTCCAGTTTTGCCATGGTAACTAACACTTGTGGGGCATTCTTTTTCAATTTCTTTTAGGGGGGGGTCACATCCCCTGCAATGCTCGGGGGTTACTCCTAGCTCTACACTGAGGAATTATTCTTGGCAGTGCTTGGGGGACCATATGGGATGCTGGGGATGGAACTCAGGTCAGCTTCATGCAAAGCAAATGCCCTACTATCGCTCCAGACCCAGACATTCCTTTTTGTACAGTGCCCGTTCCATGTGTGCCTAAAATATCACCTTTCTTGTCAATCGCATGTGTGTGTTCAAAGAGAAGAACTTCATGAATCCCAGAAGGTATCAGCATAGAAGGGGGCTCTCCCCTTTTCCTCTGGGGTGCCTTTGGCCATTTACTGCAAGATGGCAGAAAGTCAATCCTGTCTTTCCCACTGTCTCACTACTCCACCCTTGTTAGGGGAAATCCCAGAAATGGACTGAAGTACAGTCTTGGTTCTGCTAGGAACAAATAGTACAGGGGAATAAAAGCATCCACTTTTGTTTGGAGCCATCCCAAGTGATTCTTTCCTGGTGCTCACAGGGAGCTCTGTGATCAGGGACCCTGTGTTCCGTGCCCTGTACATGCTCACTAGCGCTCCAAGCTACCTCCTGAGCCCCAGGAATCCACTATTTATCTCTAAACTTACAAACCCGTTAGGATTCTGGAACAAAACAAACAGCTGTCAGTTCAACAATCAACTTAGTGAACTTAACAGGAACTGACTCCTGGGGCCTAGATTGAATATACAGTGAGCAGAGTGCTTGCCTAGCACGTGGTCAAGCTGGGTTCGATCCCCAGCATCACATATGTTACCTGTGCACTACTAGTGCAGAGCCAGAGGTAACCCCTGAGCATTGCCAGGTGTGACTCCCAAACAAAAGCAAACTTAAAAAAAAAAAAGCAAAAAGTATAGCCACAGTGATTACAGATTACTAGTTTATAACTAGTTACACATTATAAATAGAGAATATTCTTTTCAAAGGAGAAAAAGGTTTCTGTTCCACAGTGGGAACAACTTGAACAGTAAAGAGACACTGGTAACATTTGACATGTGTTTTTGGTTTTGCGATAAGGGAATTATTGCCTATGTCCCATGGCTGAGTGATGGAATTGGAGGGGGCATAGACCTCATCATCTTCCCAGTGAGGCTCCTCTGGCAGGGGACCACCAATCCAACCACATATGGAGCTCCTGAACTGAGACCTGGGACATATGACACTATACCCTTGCCTTCCCCAGTTCCTGTCATCCTTCCTGGCCTTCCTCCCCTTTCTCTGTTTTTGAGCAGAGTTGCTGTGAGAAGGATATGCATCTGTCTTTTTCTTGCATATAATCAAAACTGAATACAGAGCTGCGAGCAGAAGTTTCTTATGGCAAAGCAACTGACTGCTTGGCTTCCCCATGCTGTCCCCCAAGTATGGTATAATCGAGAGGAGACGGGGAAGGGGAATGCTCTGTCAGTCAGCTGATGCCTTCCCCTTCAGTCACATCTGCCACTCAAGCAAGATTTTCATATATATTTCATATTTTCATAGATTATGACATATATTAACTAGCACACACTATAAATATAACAATGCACTGCATCAATGGCATAAAGAGAAGCTACTGGCATTAGCATTCTTTTAAAAAACACATTTCTTTTTACCTAGTGATTTTGGAAGCAGATTCTTTACAAACTCTGCATGATCCCCCACGTGCAGGATGCTGTAGACACTGGTGTTCATCAATTCCTCCTGATTGTAACCCAAGTAGCTGGTCACATTTTCTGACACAAAAACAATTCTTCCTTCACAGTTCACCACAAAGAAGAATCCATCTAAAGCCTGGAAAGCCAGGGTGGGGGGAGAGGAAGATGTTTCAGAAGTCAGGAGATTATAACATGAAAGAAAAATAAATGCACTTTTCTCTATTGAAAAAAAGGTTAGAGATACATGTCAAGTTTAAAAAAATAGAACTGAGTAGAAAATTTACTATTGCATGTTGTCTGTGGAGGGGACAGAATTTTTATGTAATTCAAACTAAAGTGTCAAGTAGGCACGAATACGTCTGTCAACTGTCTTCCTCAGAACAGTTATAGTAATGGATGTGAAAAGTCACAAACATCTCAAAACCATAGATGTTTGAACTTGCACTCGAAGAACTTGCAGTATAATGGGGGAGAAACATGCATATCAAATGTCATTAATAAAGATGTATCAGAGATATACAGAGAATATTCTATGAGCACCCAGGACACACACCAGGTTGGGGTGAGACAGGGCAAGGAAAGTCTCCTCCCAGACCCTCCTCAGAAACAGCCCAGGGAGGAAGGGAAGAGGAATGGAGGAAGCACAGCTGAGGCAGAAGGGAGAGGACAGCCCTCTAGGAGATGACAGCAGGCGGCATTGCAGGAGTAGGTGGGAAATGTCATGTGCGTAAAGAAAGACTGGCTGAAGAGGTGGCCAGGAGCCAAGTCAAAGAGAACTCCTGTGCAGTGAGATAGAGCCGGGGGTCTCTGAACGAGCCCCACAGACATGTTCCAAGGGGACCATAATATTCACAGTAATGGGGGCAGAGTCTGAACCACGACTTGCAGAGTAATCTAAAGCACAAGGGGAAAAATTCAGCTTAATGGACACTTTGACATCTGGCAGCTCACTCAGTCCTGACCCTCAATTATCACCAACCACAGAATCTGTTAAGATCAGAAGGCAGAGGTTAATAATGTCTTCTTTACCCTCCTTCCGTGTACTACTATACACTGCAGCTTACTTCTTACACAATGTATTCAAGCAATAAAATAAGATTTTAAAGAAGCTTCACAAAATTTTGTAACAAGACAGAAAATGACCATAAAAGTTCTTTGTATTACACAGGGGTTTGCTGGTTGTCTGTGGCAAGCATCCTCAAAAAGCCATCTAATAATGTTTTTATGCTATTCATTATCAGAATTTGGGCCACACCCAGTGGTACCCAGGGTTACTCCCAACTGTCCTTAGGAATCACTAGTGGTGGTGCTTGTGGGACCATATGTGGTGCCAGGAATCAAACTGGGGCTGGCCATGTGAGAGGCAAGCATCTTATGCTGTGTCCTCTCTCCTCATTTTCCTTTAAACAAAGGTGAGTATCCAAATTTTGCTGACTTTTTTCAAAATGACAAGTGGTAATGATTATATGCTCCCCAGCAAATACTTTTCATATTAAAAAAAAAACTTTGGTTTTGTTTCTTCAGGGTAAAGACAAACTTTTTACAATGACTATAAAAACAAGCTGCCTTTAAAAAAGACTCTCATGCAAGAGAGAAAGCCTTGGAAATGGAGGCTTTGAAATGTTGCCATTGTGATTTTTTCCTTTTTTTTTTTTGCTGAAAATAATGTGAATCACATAAAATTTTTCTTCTTAGTTCAAACACTTAGAACCAGAAAAATTTTATCTGCTCAAAGAAACCTTCCTATCTGAGCTATTTTCTTTCCTTTATTAAAAAATTTTTTTGGTGCGTGAAAATGCAATATCTTTTCATTAGGAAAATCAGTGTTTGAGATCAAAGAAGATGGAATTTAAATAAAAACCTTCACACAATTGGTAGCTAGTATTTTTTTTTATATTGGGGGGTCTTCCCTGGTGGTGCTCAAGGGCGAGGGCACCACCCCCTGTGATACTCAGCCTGGTTATGCAGAGTGGATAGTTCTTTGTTTGGGTCCAGCTATGAAATGCTGCTCAGACCCAGAGGGCCGGGGGCCACCAGGGTTATACCCAGTAATGCTGGGTGGAGGCAAAGCAGTGACAGGGACTGAACTCAGGACTTCATGCGTGTAATGCATATACTTCAGACCTTGCACTTGATTGAATTTTTGAGTGAGCATCATGACTTATCTGATCAAATATTTTCTATATTAATCTCCTTAAACTGACCATTTAAATAATATATTAAAATACATGGAACAGGTGGGAATGCCGGCTGGTCCAACCCTTTTGGAAAACAGTATGGACGATTCTCAAAAAACTAGAATTTGATCTTCCA
>JAOXYA010000008.1:38990596-39001580 GCA_028565675.1 Sorex palustris | reverse complement strand
GTGGCACCAGCATACTGTTGTCTCTTGACAGCTCCCTTATTAGCCAGGTGGGCGTGTGCAGTCTGAACTGAATGCCTCTCTCCTTGGGTCCTGGAATACTCACTGCATTGAGGGCTTTGCTTCTAGCCTGAGGTCTGTGGCCCTTGGTGTGAGGCGGGCACATGCGCGAGAACTGTGTGCATGCTACAAATGGAAGGGGAATTGCAGAATGTTCTGGGCCAGTTAGATCTTTAGGAAGGCTTGAGGTTGTCTTGGGTCCTTCTGCACTGCATAAGGGAGAGGGCGCCTTAGAGTCAGACCTTCTAGGCAAGTGGTCTTTGGGTCCTACTGGAAGAAGGGTAGGGCTAAGTCCCTCTAATGATAGGCGTGTTCCTTTTTGCCCCCCCCCTCGAGTTACTCCCCTGTGCTATATTTTCTTTCAATGAGAGCTTTTTTTCTTCTAATAATGCTCTTTGAACACTCTGCTTTCTTTGAGCTGAGTTCAACATGCCAGGACCTCAACTAGCTCCTTGATCAAAGACAGTTGCTCTACTGGTTCTTTCCAGGTCCTCCGAGTCTACCCTGTCTTTTAGAGTTTAGAGAATGCTATTTTGTGAGTTGCAAGAAAGGAATGTCGTCCGAGAATTTCCCGCAGTTCTCTAAGGCAGGTCTGACCCGGACCTCAGAAAATGTGGGTTTCTGCCCTTACCGCCATTAAAGGGCTGCACTTCTGAAAGTGACCGCTGGGTGGAGCTCGTAACACAAAGACATGAAGGGTGAGCGCGCTGAGAGCTTCCATGCAGCTTTCTGCTCTAGGGTTGTTTTCCAAAAATTATTTTTTTCTTGCCCTTTTTTCTCTGATGTCCTCAATTTGATTGCCTTTTAATAGTCAACAAGAAAGGCAAAGCTCTGCCTAATAATTCCTTGAATCGTAGATGGAAATCTCTACCAATCTTAGGGCTTTGTCTTTCTGATTTGGAATAGCCCCCGCATTAAGATAGGATTTGTCTGCATTCAAAGTGGAGTGAATAATTCGCCTGCTCTTCCTGGTATGACTTGGCACTGTTTTTTGGGCATGTGTTGTAGGCAGTATATCACCCAGGCGGAAGATTTCTCATCAATAATGGTGCCTACACCGGGCCAGTGCTGAGTCACTTGGCAACCCATTGGGAAAGCTGGAAAAATGTTCTGATTTGTGAGGAGGGGGGAAAGAGGCTTTGCTTTTGCTTCACTGTGTAGCTCTGGACTGCGGCTCATTGCAGTGCCTCTTAAAGAGTGTTGACCTCAGCTGTCCTAAGTGACCCATCTCCTGAACGGGGACAGTCTGGTGGGCTGAGACCTACCACGTTTGCTTTTGTGGCAATGGTCCTGGTCTGCAAAACAGTGGCGATGTGACTTTTTCATAGCTAGGGGTGATGACTATAAAAGACAACACGAGAATGCCTCTGGTCCCATGAGGGTTAGTTTGGTATCTCTGTCTCCTTTTCTTTCTGCTCTCCTCTCCGTAGGGATCAGGAGGGATCTTGTGTAGTGAAATCAAAAGTATGGGTTTCAATTTAGCATGGTCAACCAAACAGCAGCTTTTAGTGAGGATTGCATGTTCCCTGCAAGTGTGTGTTTTCATTGGAAACAAGAAACAAAGGACAGGGGCTTGTTATTTTTCCAGTTACCACAGCTGTAGATGGAGTGTGAGGCCATAGGAGTGACTTTGCGGACCACGTTCTGGAAGACCTGTATTTTTCTGGAGTAGGGTAGGAGGATCTCAAGGTCATTGACTTGTGATTCTGAGGCATGGCAGAAAGCGAGGCAGCAGTGCCTTTGGATGGGGCCGGAGCAGAGTTTCTGCTGCTGCTTCTTTTTAATTTTTTTTCTTTTTGGGTCATACCCGGTGATTAACAGTGGTTACTCCTGGCTTTGCACTCAGGAATTACTCCTGGCGGTGCTCAGGGAACCATATGGGATGCTGGGAATTGAATCCGGCTAGGTTGCATGCAAGGCAAATGCCCTACCCACTGTGCTATTGCTCCAACCCCAGAGTTTCTACTTCTGCTGAACTGTGTCCACTAGGAGTGGTCTGCACTCAGTTGATTCCCTGGATTCCAGCCTGGAATGAAAACTTGGATCCTTTTGAAATGTGCACTTCGGCCCTGGGACCTATGCTTGTTGACCACTCCCAGAGGTGGAAACCTAGGTGGAAACCTGGATAGAACTACTAAATAAAGTCCGGGATAGGCCCGCATGGCCTTGACCTTGAACACAGCATGTACAGATGTTTCCTAGGAAGTCTGCTCAATGAGTCTATGGCTTCAGGTATGTAAATCCCAGGCCTGAGATTTGGTGGACGTGGAAGGAGATTACATACAGTGGGCCAACTAAAAGTATAGTTTACTTCTTTGGCTCTGTGTGTGTTGGGGAGGGAAAAAAGAGTCTTTCCATCTCACAGTCTGAGCTTTTGACTGGATTCCTTGTAAAAAGAAAAACTGGGCTGGAGCAATAGCACAGCCAGTCGGTCTTGCACGACCCAGGTTCGATTCCCAGCATCCCATATGGTTCCCCAAGCACCGCTAGGAGTAATTCCTGAGTGCTGAGCCAGGACTAACCCCTGTGTATCGCCAGGTGTGACCCAAAAAGAAAAAAAAGAAAAAAACTGATTATCAGGAGGCCCACAAGCAAATTCATTAGCAGGTGCATGCATGAAGGAAGAAACTCGGGAAATGAGAAACTCAAAATAGGTGTCTTAGAATACCAGCTTCCCTGGGATCTTCAGAAAAGACCACACAGTAGTCTAGAAATTTGAAAATGAGGAAAGTGGTTTTCGCCTTTCAGGAGTGCGGATTGTCAGAAGGTTCATATAGAGGAAGCTTCTCTATATGGTTGGCCAGAGTGTCTTACGGGGACTCTTCTGTGCTGTCTCTCAGCGATGGGTACTAAGCTGGCTCCAGGACGTCCCCTTTGTCCTTCTTGGTCTCAAGGGCAGCAGGCGCAATGTTGAAAATTTGTATTCTGTTTTTTGGAAAGTTGAGGGAAGGCAGGGGGCTTTTGCTTTTAGGGACCACTTCTCAGTTATCTTCACCTCAAAATATGTTGATAGCAAAGAGGCATAATGGTTCGGGGTCACATTCTGCTTTTCTTCATCTTCAAACTCTGATCAAACTGCGTGTTGAATTTCCCCCCAGCTATCCAGTTCTGTCCCATTGGTGTTGGTGTCCTGTTCAGGGGTACTCTGGATATGTTTCTAGTCCAGCGGCCTCACCTGGTGCCTTGCCAGAGACACAAATTCCTGAGTCACCCAGGTGGGGGACTGCCCTTCCTGTTACCATTTCACTGCAAACCTGGCTTAGCTCCCAGCTGCTGGCTGTAGCACCTGTGTTTCTAGTGCAAAGAGCTTTCCCTTAGCACTGGAATTGGCAACTCCACTCATCGAGGGGTCAGAGGTCTGGGCAATAACTGTGAGCATTGCGCATGTGCCACAGCACCCCCAGCACCCATGCAGAACCCCAGGCTTCTGTAAGATTCTCTTCATTGATGCTTGACCTCTGCTCACTTCCCCAGCTGTCCACCAGAGTCTTGTCTCATCGCCTCTTCTTTCCTCTCTTCTGTTCTCATCTCTTCTCGTAGTGCTAGGGATCAAATCAGGGCCTCACACATGCAGAGCATGTCCCCAAGCTCCATCCCTGCCCCCAGTTTCTTTTACCTCCCCCAGTGAACTGTTGGTGCTCAAATTCTTGTCTGGGGACCGGCTACTGGATGTGTTTCCAGGGAGGATGCTCCGTGGGCTGTGAGCTCTTGCCTTGTAAGGTGACAACACATTTTACTGCACCTAGATGCCAGTACCTCCTCCACTAATGCAGTTCTGTGGTCACTTGCAGCACAGTGACAATGTGCCTGGAGCTGGAGCTTGAACTTTAGGGCCAGAAAGGAGCAGCTAGGGACCCCTTCTGCCGGGGCTCCCATACTCTTTGAAGAACAAAATAAGTGACAAGGACATGAGACAGATGAGAAGTATTAGTCATGTGGTAGAGACTGGGATCCCAGGGAGGCCACTCTGAAGAAGCCAACCTGTGCTGTGTGGGTGTGTAGGGGACCTTTCTCAGTGCCAGCATCCTGGAGGCTTGGGGACACGGCTTCCTCTGGTTCTTCCTTCCTTTCTAATCCTCAGCATCCTGCTATCACCGTAGTACCTTCACTCTTGCTTCATCTCATTTATTCCTTTTTAAACTATTTTATAGAAGAGAAAGAAAGGCTTATGTCACACTCTCCCACTGCACATTCTATGTGTTTGTGTAACTACTCAAGAATGCAGTCACTCCAATTTCTGTGTGACTAGGTCACACAGGGGCTTTTAGGATATCTCCCCTGATCTGGCTCTCAGGACCCCTGGCTTGGGCATGGTGCTTGCTTGTGCTGGCTGGCACCCTCTGACTCCTGGTCTCTATTTTTTTTTTTTTGCTTTTTGGGTCATACCTGGCGATGCTCAGAGCTGACTCCTGGCTCTGCACTCAGGAATCACTCCTGGCGGTGCTCAGGGGACCATATGGGATGCTGGGAATCAAACCTGGGTCAGCTGTGTGCAAGGTAAATGCCCTACCCGCTGTGCTATCGCTCCAGCCCCGAGATTGGTGACATTTTGAGGGGAGGTTTTTGTTGTTGTTGAGACTCTTCCTATGAATATACAAGCATCCCTAATTTCTATACGCTAGTCTGAGTAATATAATATGCTAATAATTGTTCTTCTTCTACAAGTTTTCCTCATGTGCTGTACACAAAATTAACTTCAAAGTGGACTCTTGGAGAAGAGTCTTACAGTTTTTCCAAGCTCCAGCACTGAGTTGCGCAGAGAGATGAGATCCAATGCCTGGCTATCAAGTGCAACAAAATAAATCACAGGGATTTTCTCTCCAAACAGCACACTGCCCACCCTTCGAGGACCACCACGGGGCCCCAGAGGTACAAGACTAAATAGGCAAGAAAAATGACCACATATGTGTCAGTCATTGGGCAAAGTTCTAGGATGAAAACACAGATTATTATTATTATTATTATTATTAATTTTTTTTGGTGGGGGGAATTGTTTGGGTCAAACCAGGCAGTGCTCAGGGCTTACTCCTGACTCGGTGTTCAGGGGACAATATAAGGATCCAGGGACTGAACAGGAATCAGCCAGATGCAAGATAAGCAACTGAACCTCCTGTACTATCTCTCTGGCTCAAGTCTTAATAATATCAAAGTCTCTAAAAACCCACACTGTTACAGTATAATGCAAACATCAGGCAGAGCAAATCTTTGGCAGGGCAGCAGGGCTGGCTGGCATGGGTAAGTTTTCCTGGGCAGAGGGTATGATGCACCTGAGTCAAGTCTAGCAAGGCACATAACAGGAACTTATGGGGTCCTGGTGATGGAAGAAACATTCGAACTAGCTGAGAGGTTAAGGAGAACCGTGTTACTGAGATCCCTGTTCACCTGGAGCTGGACTCGAAAGGCAGGGCCAAGGATGCAAGGCGAGAGGAGAGCGGAGCACAGGGCGGGCCCTGGGGCCTCTGCACCCGCTGTCGCCGCTGCTCCTGCCACTGCCTGGCCTTACAGGCCGGGCACTGGCCTTCAGTCATCGCTCCAGTTCCTGAAGGTAAGGGTCTGTTCCTGAGAAGGAGCCACAAGCAGGGAAAATCCAGGGGGCATTATTTTCACTTTAAAAAATTGTCTCCCCCCACCTCCCAAACTTGGATTAAAGGAATAAATTTAGCAGGTTTAGTTTTTAAAATGTTTCAGTGCTACAGTATTTGGGCGCCAGACTGATAGAGCAGGGGGTAGGGCATTTGCCTTGCACGTGGCCAACCTGGGGTTCAATCCTTGGCACCCCGGATCGTTCCCTAAGCCCACCAAGAGTGATTCCTGAGCACTGCCAGTGTGGCCTTAGAACCAAAAACAAAACCAAAAGTAACATTTAATATAATGGAGGAACACTCAGATGGAGAAGTACTAGACACAGCAGGGTTACAGTAAAGGGAAGCTCTGAAGAGAGATTTGGGTTAAAAGCAGACATCTGTGATTTACAGGAACAAATACTATCATTTGGTTTCTTTTTTTTTTTTAAACTACAATCATCTTTTCTTGTAAAGAGTATTGATTTCCTTTGGGGAGTTACTTCTTCGTCATTAAATAAAGTATTGTGGATTTTTCAATCAGACCATTGGGAGACTCTCTCTCAAAATGGGAACCTTGAGGAAAATTACATAAAATGCAACCTTGGCTGGAATACACTCATTCTAACAGCAGGACACTTGACTGTCCAGATGGTTCTTTCTCAGAGACCTTTCATATAGTTTCTGCTTTCTAGTTCCTCTGAGATGCCTTAATTTCATCTTATTTCCAAGTATCACTCTGAGATAGCCAAAGGACATCCCAATAAATTTTTGCTTTAGTCAGAATCATGTCTGCAACTTGAAATCAGAGAACCCTAATAGGTACTGTAGATTCTCACACACACACACACACACACACACACACACACACACGTGTAAACAAACACGTAAGTATATCATGCAGGTACAGATGTAAGTAAATATGTACAGAATCAAAGAAAAGAAAAAAGAGCGGAGGCTGGAAGCCTGGGGGGCGCTATCTTCTAAGAAGCAGGTAAGGTAAACAAAGGCTAAGAAGCTAGAAGGCCAAGCTCTAGCCAAGAAGGTTAGATCAGTGGTGTCTGGGACACATAGCAGTGCAGCACATGGCAGAGAGCCGGTGAGGAGGTGAGAAGGCCTCAGTGCACGCGCAAGAAAGAGGGAGTCCTCCAAACTTTTTCTGGAGAGAAGAGTCGGAGTCAGATGATGCAGAGTTTTGAAGAGCAGGCAGAGGAACCGGACAGCAAAGAGCAAGAGATATAGAAGAGCTTTTTATAAAGTGCCTTGGTGCTGGAGAGAGAGAGAGCACAGCGGGTAGGGCACTTCAATTATCTCCAGTGGCTTCCATTTTTAATTCATGCTAGCCATATTTATATTTAAGAGGTGAGAAGTAAACAGAAAAACTGTGTGGTGGGTGTCTGGTCAGTTTTCAGATATGCCATTTTTTTTTCTCCAATTTGAGCACATTCCTCCAGACGAGTGCTATGAAACAGAACTTTCTTTAATGATGGAAATATTCTACATCTCTGTTGTCTAGCCCAGAAACCCCTAACCACAGGTGGGCCCTGGCGGGTGAGACCACAGAACTAATCTTTAAGTTTATTTAATTTGGCTTTAAATAGCCATGTGTGGCTTGTCACTTACTGAATAGGGCCACTCTGGACTGCAACCTGGAAAATCCAATCGACTATCTCATGGAGGCGTTTCTACCACTACTTTTCTTAGCTGCCAAGGAGGGCTAAATGCCTGAAAGCTGAAGGCGACAAAAACAGAATAGGAGTGTGTGGGTGAGGAGATGTGGGGGGTGAAGATGGCGTGGAGACTTAGAAGAAGGGATGGAAAAGGTTACAAAAGCAACCTGGAAATCTATGAAAGCTAAGGGTTTTTTTGTGTGTGTTGGGGGGGTGGGGGGAGTGAAGGGAGGCTGGGCCATACTGGTAGTGTTCAGAGTTTGTTGATGGTTCTGTGCTCAGGGATCTTTCCTGCTGGTGCCAGAGAAACGCTATGTAGTACTGGGGATCACGATCCTCTGAGAAAGAAAAAGTGCCTTAACCCTGGACAATCTCCTTTCTGGAGACAAAAACCCCTGGCTCCAAAAGTAAGAAATTCTGTTTTCAGGCTCATAAGTAAAATGTTATTCGATTTTCCTGAGATCAAGAATCTAAATATACTCCTAAGTTTTTTGGAATTTCAATTTGATGTGATTTCTTACATTTCAAAATAATTGCCTAATATCTTAATTTTTTTAAATGCTGTGTTAGTTTTAATTTGATTCATAGTGCTTTTCAAGGTAATGATTTCATCAGCTTCAAAAAACAACTTTATTTTCTACTTTTGTTTTTGGGTCACACTCAGTGGTACTGAGGGCTTACTCCTAGTTCTGTGCTCAGGGATCACTCCCGGTGGGGCTCAGGGACCATATGGGTGAAGAGGATCAAACCTGGGCTGGCTGCATGCAAGGCACATACCCTACCTGCTGTTGCTTCTCCTTTTTTGGTTGTTTTTGGGCCACACTCAGGAATGCTCAGGGGCTACTCCTGGCTCTGCACACAGGAGTCACTCCTGGTGGTTCTCAGGGAATCCTATGGTATATCAGAGATTGAACCTGGGTCATGTGCGGAGCAAATATCTTACTCACTGTACTATTATTGCTCTGGCCCCTTTATTTTTATTTTACAGTATGATGTCTTGTGGTTATTGTTCATTTTAAAGTGTTTTGCCTTACAAAAACTTTTTATTTTATTGTAGTTTAGAGAGGTATAAAAGTATTATACTTTATGGTTATCGATACACAAAATTACTCCACTCCACCACCACCAAAGAGCTCACGACCCTCCACCACTTTCCTACGTCTCCTCTAGTCTGCTCCTCCCACCCCGACCCCCTTCCCTATCGTTTGAAAAATTGGTTCTGTACTCCAATGCCCAGGGTTTGCCCCTGATCACGACTGTCTATGTTCTTATTCTGACTCTCAGATTCCACAGATGAATGAGATCATCCCGTATTTGTCCTTTTCCCTCCAGCTTACTTCACTTAACATTTTATTCTCCAATTCCATCCATGTTGCAGCAAGCTGCATGGTTCCGTCTTTCCTTACAACTGCAGAGAACTTCATCGTGCACACATACCACAGCTTCTTTATCCATGCACCTATGTTGGGTTCTTTCCACATCCCAGCTCCTGTACTAAGTGCTGTCACGAGCAAGGGTGTGCATATATTCTTCTGAGTTGACGTTTTTGTACTTTGGTTGGGGGTAGATGTTGAAGTAGTATTGCTGGGTTATATGGGAATTCTAGTCTTAAACTGTATAGAAGTCTCCATACTGCTTTCCAGAGATTCAACTAGATGATATTCCCGCCAACAGTGAAAGAGGTTCCTCTCTTACCACATCACCATCAACACCGGGTGCTTCCAATCAATTTTTTTTTAAACCCCCTTCCTCCTTCCTTAATCTTTTTGATGTGTGTTACTCTCACTGGTGCGAGAAGATAAATCATTGTTTTGATTTGTATTTCAATCACAAACAATGATTATTTTTCATATGCCTAATAGCCATCTGTATGTCTTTGAGCAAGTGTCTGAAGGGCTTTGACCTTTTTGCAAACGTTGTATGAATTCAAGTTGTAATGATCTCTGTCTCAGTTGTGTTGTATTCAGGGTGGATAATCTGTTTGCTCTCAGTATTGATCAGTGTGCTTTCTGAAGATGTGTGCTGAATGTAGGATTGAAATGATGACCATTTTCCAACACAAGCCAAAACTCAAAGCTCTCTCTCTCGCTAAACCTCTCTCTATATACCTTATACAACTGCAACATCTCAAATGACATTTTGTCTAGAAAATACATTTACTAAACAACAAAGTGAAAGAGGATATAAGGTTCTTAGGCTAGTTTTAGCTAGTTTTAAAGACGGGACATAAATAAGGCAGACAGAACCCTCGCTTGAAGGAAAAAAACCACTATAAGATATGAAAAACCTAGTCCGCAAATTCTTGCAGTGCGGAGAGTTAGTCTGGGGCTGGATGAAGGTCAGGTAGGGCCAGAATGTAATGGGATGGTGAAGGTGGCAAGCAGGGAGAAGAGATGGAGAAGAAGTAGAAAATGAGCTGAAAAATGCTCCTTTCTAAAGATTAGTTTATATTCAAATATTTTAAAATATAGCAAAGGTGAGTTTTATAATGAACAGCTATATATCCACTGCTTAGATTCTACCACTAACATTTCTACTGTATTTGTTACCACACTGCTTTCAAAATGTGTCACACAATCCCTTGAGTCTGTTGTTAAAGTATGATACAAAAGAGTTCATTACAAGTATAGCTTCCTTTCTCCCAATTATGTGCGTGCCTTCCCTGAGTGGTGTTTCTCCCCAATTTTAATGGACAGTGTCTTGTATATTACACAAATATCTGCTTGTTCCCTTGGTAAGAATACTTAAAACCAATATTCTAAAGCAGAGGATGTCAAGCATATTTCTTTGGTCTGCTGCCCCTCCCCCCCCTTTTTTTTTTTTCAGAAAATAAAGATCACTCAGCTGCCCCCTAGAAATCTACTTTTTCAAGCAAATAACTAGAAAACTCCACCAAACTGTACCAGAAGTTGCTATCCCCTTGAATCTTTCAACATCCCTTTGCCCCACAAGGGAACTATACACTGGCGAAGGGATGGGTATTGGAGCATTGTATAACGGAAACCCAATCACGAACAACTTTTTAACTGTAAATCTTTGTACAGTTTTACACTTTGTAAATCTCACAGTGATTTAATAAAAAAATTAAAAATAAAAAAGAGGTCTGTGTTCTAGGCCCATGAATATGGCTCAGTAGTAGTGTCTGCCTTGCATATGTGAGGCCCTAGGTTTGATCCCTGGCATCATGAGATGTAAAGATTTTATAGAAAGTGTAAGTGTTTATTTTAAAAAGATGCTTGACAAAATAGTTCTCTTACTATGTTTACATAAACAATTAAAGTACTTACTTCAATATAATGGGACCATACTTGACTCAAAAGTGGAATTCTATGGAGATATAGCTGGTAAAGGCTAGCAAAAGAATTCCAGTGCTTATGTTCCCAACTAGACCTCAATACCACAGAAATAAATGCCAAAGACAGTATTGGCTTCAGTTGTCCAACTATTTTGAAATGCCTTTATAAACTTCCCATGTTCATTATTCACGTTTAATTCTACAAAGGCCAAGTTCTCTAATAAAATAATTATTCAAAGTTCTTTAAAACTTTTCTTTGTTTTTGTACTTGATTTAAAAAGCCTATACAGGCCGGCTATACAGGCCGGCTATACAGGCCTATACAGGCCTATACAGCCAGCCTATACAGGCCGGCTGTGATAGCACAGCGGTAGGGCGTTTGCCTTACACGCAGCCAACAT
>JAOXYA010000008.1:38973164-38985220 GCA_028565675.1 Sorex palustris | reverse complement strand
TATATATATCATTTATACAAACTATTCATTTATAACTATCTCATTTGACTATGGATTGTGCAGTTATGCATATCCATGTACAAGTTTTTGTGTGCAAAAGTGTTTTTCTGGGATTGGAGCAATGGAGTGAGTGAATGTCTATTCAGGGCTTTTGACGTGCATGTAGCCTACACGGGTTCAGTCCCCAGCAGCACCCCACAAGGTTCCCAAGCCCCACCAGGACTGATTCCTGAGCACTGAGTCAAGAGTAAGCTCTTAGCACCACTGATTGTGGCCCCAAAACAACCCCCCCCAAAAATAAGTTTTTTCTTTCTCTTGGGCATATATCTGAGAGTAGAATTACTGGGTCATAGGCTTTCGTTATGTTTATCTCTTGAGGAATTATAAATTGTTTTCCAAAGGGGCTACACAAATTTACATGCTACCAGCAATGTGCAAAGATTTCAATTTCTTTCATCTCACTAGCATTTGTTGTTATCTTTTTGATTATAGTCATCCCGGGAGGGTATAATGAGTAAAGACAGTGATTTGATTTACATTTTTCTGATGGCTAATGAAATTGAACATATTTTTCCTTGTGCTTATGGAACATTTATTTGTCTTCTTCAGAGAAATGTCTATTCAGGGCTTTTGCCAGTGTTTTAATTGAGTTTTTTATTCGAGGGGGTGAGTTAGGGTCCCCCAAGCAGTATTTGGGGTGCGTAGGAGCCACTTCTAGTGATTCTTGGCCAACCATGATTGTGGTTCAATGACAGTCCTAAGGATGTGGTGTTACTCGACCCTCACCACCCTGGTGGGGCATGGTCCTTTGAGTGCTGCCAGGAGTACCAATTTCTCCATTAATTCTAAAATGTACTTCTATCATTGTCTTTTGTGTTTATAATATTAAGACAGCTTAGGTTGGTTTATTTTTGTTTTTGGGGTTACACCTGGTGGTGCTCAGGGGATACTCCCAGCAGTGATCAGGAGACCATGTAGTGCTGAAGAGTGAAATCAAATCTCCTGTATGCAAAGAATGCAGCCCTTCAAAGAATCTCCCTGGCTCGAGAATTTTGTCTTCTAAAACAAGTTCCAAAAAATATAAAACATAAAGTCCCAAATATTAAATATACATGTATGAAAAGTAAAGCATCTGATAATGTAAGCAAATCTAAGGCAGGAGTAGCTGTGACATTTATTTCTGTTTAAAGGCATGTGATCAAAGGGACATATAATTTCTGTATCTTGTCCTTAGAAAGAAATCAGGCCTTCCAATTTTCTTCCTTCCCTTTCTGTTAGCTAAGATATGGACAAGTACACTACTTCTGACCACATGGACAATGACCACCCTCTAAGAATGGTACAACAAAGAAGGTGAAAGGAATAAAAATCTGACTGTCTTTGGGCACCAATAAACTAGCCTACCCCATAGGCTAACATAATTTATATTTCTCACTAACATGCTTTTTTGTTATATTCTGTGTGTGTCCATATTAAACAATCTTTTGACATGCTATCAGACATGGTAAGAATTTAACCTCAACCTTCAATACACACATTTCTTTTTCCTCCATCTTTCCAGTGCTGTTATAATTTTTAGATCAGTCAATCTTTACTATGTTAGTATGGCTACATAACTATAGTTCCCAAATTAGCCAAGGAATGTGTGACTTAAATGCTGTCCTCTCTCTCTGGCCCAATTGCTTTCTCATATATTTTGTGTTTTTGTTTTTCTGGGTAGTTTAGCTTATCCCTACATTCTTCTCCAGTATGAAAATTTTTTCTTAATTTCCTCAGTTAACAGATTTATGTGTTCCATTCTTTTTCATGCAAATACTCCTTCCACAGTCTTTTGTCTACCTCACTGAGTGCATCCAGTGACTCCTAACTTATTCTCCTAGGACTCTGTGCCTCATAATGACCCAAGGCAACCAGTTTCCAAGATACCTTAATAAGTTACTTTGTTTTAACCAGAAGGCACTCAGATTCACTCTCTAAAATAAATAGCATCTAACTCTTTCTCTAATAAGATAAAAATTTTAAAGTAATATTAATAATACTAAGATAAAAGAACTTGCAAATATCTTAGCAACAAAGCACACAAAATTTGAAAAGAATTCCTTACCTTGTTCCATTCTCTTCATCAACTGTATCTGATCGACTGTCTTCTTCAAAATCTTGCATTTGTCTGGTTTTACACTTAAGCTGTCAATGTCACTGATGTTGGCAGATAATAACTCAGCTAGCTCCTCTAAATATTTGTTTTCTTGCTCCCTGCGCCTCTTTTCAGTACTGTTACACAAAGAAACTCTAGTTAGTGTAGAGTAACAGATTTTGATATGCAAGAGATTTTAGATTTTACCTCAAAGAATTACTAGACTTAATCAATGCAGGCTAAGGTAAGGTTCCCAAACTTTTTTTTGACCTATCACCTCTCAGCCTTTCCAGAAAAAAAAAAAAATCACTAAACACCCTCCCTCCCATACTTTCATTAAGCAAACAAAGTGTCCCCAACTGCATCCAAGTGCCCCCACATCCTTGCACCCCCCCGACACATGGGAGGAGGTGGTAATGCCCATTTTTTAAAAATGGTGGTCAAATACATATGACTTGTCTACATTTATGTGGTTTACATCTCAATATAAGTTAACTGAATTTACTTGATGGGTCCTCAAAATCTGACTTCAACATTAAGTTTTGTTGAAACTTAAGTGCTCGTACCCACTGTAGAAATAAAAAGTGGTCAAATGATTAGGATAGGGACAGAGGTGATGGGAAGCCTTAAGAATTAATGGTGAGGGTGCTACTCAACAAGCAGGTTAAGCCATGATCCCAGAGACTCAGAAACAAATCTCGGAACCCAGCTGCTTTTGGCAGAAATCCCTCCAGATTTAATTATTAAGATTTCAGAATTCCACCGTGGCTGCACGACATCATATGCTATTCATAATCAGCAATAGAAAACAAATTGTCTAATGTTGCTTCTTTGGCAGATCTGAGTGTTGGGGTAAAATCCCAAATAATAATGGTGGGTCTGATGTCAAAATATTGAATATAATCAAAGTAGAGAGAGAGTAATGTGGAAATCATCTGCCATACAGGTAGGGGGAGGGTGTGAGATAGGGAATATAGTGGGGTTTTTGGTGGTGGAAAATGTGCACTGGTGAAGGGACTGGTGTGTCATCGTATGATCGAGACTTAATCCCAAAAGCTTTGTGACTGCTCTCACGGTGATTCAATAAATAAATTTAAAAGAAAGAATTAATGGTGAGGTAGCTATAAAATGACTTATGAACAGGATTAGGGAAATCACCTCAAAATGAAGTCATTAATAAACAAGGATAGAAGATGAGAAAAGGTATGGTCAGAGGTCAAATAAAGAAAAAAACTGAAAACTGACAGGCCAGGGGCGGAAGATCACCAAAAACATTTACCTTAATGGAAAAGGTTTCCTTTATTATTCTAGGCCGTGAATGTGTCTCATTAACCCACTTTATTTTCATTCATACTGCATGCATGCTAATTAATGCCACTAGGAGTTAACATCTCATGTATCCCTTTCCCCTTCAAGTTACCCCTTTTTTCAATAATGCTTCTATATTTATCACGTATCAAAAACGATGTACTGTGTCCTGGGGATCCATAGTGAATAAATTAGACCCAGTCCCCAATTAGTGGGAGAACAAAGAAAAGGAAACAGGTCATTACAATTCTACGTGACAAGATTACAATGCTAGCAAAGAGCACAGAGATGGCACCTAACCCTCATTGGATATCTAAACCTATTCATAAGGAAGCCTGGCTCCTGAAAAACGAAGATTTCAAAGATGTAAAGTAAGAGTGGAAACATTGCTGTTAAAGAACCTTTAAGGAATTCAGTATGGTTGAACTACAGACTGTATACAAGGAATCAAAGGCAAAGGCTAGGTCCAGGCCAGATCACAAGACTCACAAACATGCCATGTTAAAGAACATGGCAGAGCACTTCAAAGCTCATGGACTCCCCTGTCATTGGCTCGCTATGTAACCTTGACAAGTTATTTCACACAATTTAACTTTCTAAATATTTATTTCCTTATCTGTGAAGTAGGAATTGCTCCTTCCTGTTGTGACTATCTGATGGTTTATTAACTCAGGGGACTGGAGTGATAGCACAACGGGTAGGGTGTTTGCTTTGCAAGCGGCCGACATGGCCGACCCGAGTTCGATTCCTCCGCCCCTCTCAGAGAGCACGGCAAGCTACCGAGAGTATCTCGCCCACATGGCAAAGCCTTGCAAGTTCCACGTGACATATTCAATATGCCAAACACAGTAACAATTGTCACAATGGAGATGTTACTGGGCTTGCTCGAGCAAATCGATGAACAACGGGAGGACAGTGACAGTGACAGTGACAGTGACAGTGACAGTGACAGGAAGAGTGATGTTAATTACCTCCTGGCATATACTACTCATTTAATCTACCTGTTACTTATCAGTATCCTATTTGATTATTTAATTTCAGGGGTAGAATGAGCCCAGAAGAGTTTACAAAAAAGAATGATGGATATGAGCAGATTTGGAAGCTCCTGGAGACAGGACACAAGTCTCTGGCTCTTCACTTACATCCTTCCAGCATTGTGCACATGGTGCTGGTAGAATTGAAGCACTTAATAAGCATGTGCTGAGGAGAACAATAGTAATAAACACGTGGAAGGCACAGCTGCCCACCAGCTTAAGACAAGCATTTTCTTCTTCATTCTCCAAGAAGAGTTAAGATGGTGAGAACAGAGGTGAGGTAGCAGGCGAGAAATATGAGATAGCTCAATCTACCAAACAAGCACAGAGAAACTCCCCGGGGGTCTACTATGTGCTCTTTAGGATGAGTGAGGTCACCGTCTCTTTGGGGAGACAGCATATGTAACAACAAAACTAAGAAACACTGTAAGATAGTACTCATGCAGAACCCAATCAGTTCAAAGCCAGATTTTCAGTTTGCCCTATCAAAAATACTAATTAACGCTGGTGTGCCTGAAACCCTATTATAAAAGGGTTTGTAAATAAATGGTGCCTAGCTTAAAATTTCTTTTAAATACCACTTAATTAAAACTGAAGCCAATACCTATAAATCTGGTGCTTTTAAATATTTTTAAAACATACCTACAAAGACCATTATTCTTAAAGTCACTGTCACTGTCCTCCTATTGTTCATTGATTTGCTCCAGCGGGTCCAGTAACATCTTCATTGTGAGACTTGTTATTGTGTTTGGCATATCGAATACATCACGGGTAGCTTACCAGGCTTTGCCGTGTGGGCAAGAGACTCTCGGTAGCTTGCTGGGCTCTCCAAGAGGGGCAGAGGAATCAAACCCGGGCCGGCCCTGTCGGCCACATGCAAGGCAAAAACACCCTACCTGCTGTGCTATTGCTCCAGCACATTCTTAAAGTACCTGAGAAAAACATTTAAAGCTTTATATTTGTGATATGATTATGTATACAAAAACCTAACAATGTATAGATAAGCCATTGAAGCAAAAAAGCTCAGGGCAATGGATAAACTGAGTCTAGATCAATACTCCTGGGGCCAAAGAGTTAATTAAGGAGCTTGCCTTGAATGAAGCTGACCCCAATTCAATCCCCTGTACTGCACAGAGCCAGGGGTAAGCCCTGAGGACAGCTGGGTATGGTACCAAAACCTAGGCACCCCCACATCAAAGATGACTACTTTCAAATAGTTTTCCCATTTTATTATTCTATTATCTTTATTTAAAATCATTTTATCATCACCTTTGTGATTATTTATATATTTATTATTTTATTATCAACTGGAAGTCATTATTTTCTAATAAACATGCACTAGAAAATGTAACAGATAAAATGGTATCATCCCTAAAAGCAATAAAAATCCTATGTCACTGGAATATAGATGGACTATATAACTAGAGATGGGCTAGATTTTCATGGGGGAGAATGATAAATTGTGATGGGAGAACAGTGAAGAAGAAATGAAAAGTCATTGTTCTCAATGAGAAAACTTTAAAATTTAGAACCTAGACTTGAAAATTGTAAATTTTCTCAAATTTTTGACCCAGTAAAGAAATACTAAAAAACCAAAACGTGGATTTTTCTCAGGGCAAAGTAAAAAAATGAGATTTTTAAATCTGTGTAGAACAGTAAAGGCCAAGAACAGGGAAAAAATAAATACATTTGAAATATTACAGGGCTGGAGCGACAGCACAGTGGGTAAGACGTTTGCCTTGCACGTGGCTGACCCGAGTTCGATTCCCAGCATCCCATATGGTCCCCTGAGCACCACCAGGAGAAATTCCTGAGTGCAGAGCCAGGAGTAACCCCTGTGCATCGCCGGGTGTGACCCAAAAAACAAAACAAAACAAAAAAACCAAACTCTTCCCAGCTTTCTTGAGCTATAATTGACATAAACAATTAATAAGTTTAAGGTACACAATGATGATGTGCTATATATACATATATATATACATTTTGTGAAATGCATATCGCAGTAAAATAAATTTAACATATTCAGTTACCTCATAGAACTACCATTTGTGTGTGTGGTGAAAACGTATAAGATCTGTAATATTAACTACTTTCAAAGTACAAACTATCGCATCACTGACATAGTCACTGTGATGTACATTAGATCCCATTCTAAAGATTTTTGCCTTGGATCCAGGCCCAAGAACTTAAAACTTCCTAAACATGTCAGTTGATTCTGTTCCATGGAAATTTGAGAATCATGGTTTGAAAACAAAATAAGGGGCAGCAAAATAAATTTTAATGCGAGGATCTATTTAAAATGTTAGATTTCAGGTTTCTTCCATGCAGAATAAAGATTTAGCTCCACACTGTAGAGATGTAGCATTCTAAAGTGTTCAGTCTGGGCGAGAAGCTCCTTCTTATCTAGCCTATTGCCTTCCTGAGAAGTCAGTGATGTGCCCACGCATTGTATAACAAGTTTGTGGCAGAATCAGCACTAGAAATCAGCCTCCAATTTTCCATCCAGGTTTACTCGTCCCCCATTTACACTCTAACATGAAGGAAAATTAAGAGGATTAATTTTAAAGTTCTTTTTATTTTTTTAAATTTTTTGTAGGGCTCTAGAGTTTCTGATTGTCTCTCAAAATTTAGCTGTCATCTATTGAAACATTTTGGAATGGAAACAAAGGAGTTGCTTTCCACAAAAGCAGAAAAAGAGCATGGAAAAATACAGCTGGTAAGGACAAGCTTTTCTCTGTGAAGAGAATCTAAACATTGACTTTTGTGTTTTAAATACCTATAACCACACCCCTTCATTTTAACCACTTCAGCCTTATTTTGGCTTTTCCACTTTAAATCTTTCCTTTTTCTGTACAGGAAGGTCAGATTGTGTCTTGCAAACGTGATTCTGATGAGTAAGGTACATGTATTATAAATGTCAACATGAATAATCCTGATTTTCAGAAGCCAGGTGTTAAATACCCAATGTGTAAAACCAATCCTTTGGCACTTGCATTGTCAAACTTTGATATATTTATAGCATAAATATCTATTTTGAAGTTTTATACTAGCACTGTTGCAGGAGCTTTATAACTTTCAAACATCCAGTATGAGTAACATAAAATTATTATATGAACTGTGTTGGTCTGATTTCTTAGAAATTTACTACCTCAGACACTTTCTTACTTAAAGAGAATTAACCAGAAAGTAAAGCATATTCTGAACTTGAAATTCTTGTAAAAATGAAAAAAATGTTCTACTCTTTTCACAAAAGAGACAATGAACATATCAGAATAGAAAAAAAAAAGAACCAGTATTTAAGCAGGTAAGAGAATTCCTACTGGCTGCTTTTATTACTTTTTTCTTTTGAGGGTTTTGTTTTATTTGGGGGCCACACCTGGTGATGCTTAGCTACCGCTCTGACTCTGGGCTCAGGGATCACTACTAGCTATGCTCGGGGGACCCTATGGGATACCAGGAGGCAATGAACCTGGGTCATCCCTGGTCAAAGCTTCAGCCTCTCAGGCTCCTCTTTCTTTCTTTCTTTCTTTCTTTCTTTCTTTCTTTCTTTCTTTCTTTCTTTTTTAAATTTTATTTTTATAAAGTTGTTCATGATGATTTATTACATTCATTATTCCAACAGCAATCCCACCACCATTAAACTTTCCCACTACCATTATTTCCAATTTTCCCAAGCACCACCCAAGCCAGCCCAATAGCAAGCCCTAAATAATTTATTTTGTATTGCTTGTTGTGAATACTTCTCTAAAAATGATCACAAAAGTTTTCTTTAGAAGAACGTGTGTGAAGATTGTTGTATCTCACCCTGGAGCCATTAAGTCCTTGTATAAGTGGGTTATTAACATGATGTTACAGGTTGATTTTCAATTTTCCCAACCACCACCCAAGCCTGCCCCAATAGCAAGCCCTAAATAATTTATTTCGTATTGCTTGTTATGAATAATTCTCTAAAAATGATCAGAAAATGTTTCCTTAGAAGAGAGTGTAGGAAGTTTGTTATATTTCATCCTGGAGCCATTAAGCCCTTGTGTAAGTGGATTATTAACATGTTGTTACAGGTTGAGCCCTGAGTGCTAATATTTTCTTAATTGATATTGGTTGCCTTCTATGTTACCTCCCATCCAATGTAGTGTGCTACTCTGGGCATATCAGTGATGTAGAGTTTGAGATGTCACTCCAGGAATTCTAAAATTTTGAATAGGGTGGTCAGCTGGAGTTAATTTTTAACTGGATGGCAACTTTGGGTTCCAGAAGCATCTCTGCAGCTTGTTGATGTTTTTTGAGATTTACTTATGAGTCTCGGGATCATGGCCAGTTAATGATGTTCACGATGATTTGTTACATTCGGTATTTACCACTGTTACACCATCCCCCCACTATCATTTCCAATATTCCCAACCTCCAACTCTATGGCACCAGAGACAGTTTATTAGGCATGATTACCAGTCTCCCAGAAAAACAGGGGGATGTGGGGAGGTTTCCCAACTCTGACTCTGTGAGAGTCAGGCTCCCCTTCTCATCTCTCCACTGTTTGCAATTTCTGTTCCTCTGAGCTCTCCTTTAGGTGGGTGCTCAGCTCCAGAGACTTACCCTGCCAGAACTCAGATGGGGTCCATACTGAGTCTATTCCTCCGTAGTTTTTACTGCGAGAGAATGTTCTGGGGCTCCCTACGTTAGATTGCCTTGCTCTCCCCCTCTCCAATTCTTTCTTTTCTTTTCTTTTTATTTTTGGCTAGTGTTTGTTGAAACATTCTTTCTTCCCTATCTCGATTTTCCATTCCTTCTGGTGCTCTAATCAATGGTGTCTTGAAAGTCTTATAAACTGTTTTTTTCCTCCTTATTCTTTTATATTTCAGCCTCTTAGAGAATTTTAGTTGACTTATCAAGTTCACAGATTCTTCTGCCTACTCAAATCTAATATTAAACCTCTTTAGAGAATTTTTCTTTTTCAATTTGGTCCTTTTTACTCTTTAACTCCAGAATTCCTATTTGATTCCTTTTTATAATTATGTCTTTTCATTGATATTCTGTAATTTAACAAGATATTATTCTCATTTATCCTTTTTTTCTTGGTCTGTGGGGTCCTTTAGTTCTTTAAATATATTTTTAGCAGCTGATTTAGAGTAATTTAATACATATTTGGCAGTGCTGGGAGGATGGGAGGGAAAGATAGAACCTTAGGATAATGGTGAAGACAATCCTGGCACACTGATGGTAAGTATAGTTGTAGCAGCATCCAAGTATTATTAAAAAAATGGGGGGGAGTAGTGGAGATTGTTGGACACATTGAAAGTAAAGTAACTTTGTTTATTAAAAACATAAACGTCACGATTATTGCAGACACGTTACCTAAATTACAATAAAAGTGAAAAACTGGAGCTGGCGTGGTAGTACAGGGCATAGGGCATTGCCTTGGACTCATCAATCCCGTGTATCCCATAAGGTCTCTGAGTACTGCCAGGAGTGATCACTGGGTAAACAGTCAGATGTAGTCCCTGAGACCCAACGGGTATGGACCCAAACCAAACCAAAACAAAAATTAAAATAATAATAACTAAATAAAATAATAACAAAAATAAATGAATTCATGCAATATTGTAACCTTGCTCCTTGTAAAGAAATTTAGAATGACCTTTATTACAAGTGGAAAGTACACTCCAGAGACATAGGAATGGATTGACCCAAGGGTGAGTAGCAACTCCCAATCATTTTCAGACAGGATTCTATTTATTTTATTTTATTTTATTTTTTGCTTTTTGGGTCACACCCGGTGATGCACAGGGGTTCCTCCCGGCTCTGCGCTCAGGAATTACCTCTGGCGGTGCTCAGGGCACCATATGGGATGCTGGGAATCGAACCCGGTTTGGCTGTGTGCAAGGCAAATGCCCTACCCACTGTGCCATCTCTCCAGCCCCAGGATTCTCTTTATTCTTTACAGAGAAAATTGAGCCAAAATGCAGTGTGAATTTAAAAAAAAAATCAAAAAGGGTGTTTCCTAATTCTATTCTGATTCGAGACCTCATTTTCATCAAGCGCTTTTTGTTTTGATATCTTTTTTTGTTTGCAGTGCTGGTGGTAAAACTGAGAGCCTATACCATGCAAGCACACACTCTATTATTGAGCCACATCCTCTGTCAGTGATAGTTTTATTTCTTTTGTTGCCAATCCATTCTCCAACTCTTAGAATTACTCTCTTTTGAAACCCTCAAGAATATTAAAGTTGGGGCTAGAGCAATAGCACAGTGGGTAGGGCGTTTGCCTTGCATGCAGCCAACTTGGGTTTGATTCCCAGTATCCCATATGAGCACCGCCAGAAGTAATTCCTGAGTGCAGAGCCAGGAATAACCCCTGTGCATCGCCGGGTGTGACCCAAAAAGCCAAAAAAAAAAAAGAATATTAAGCTTACTGTTTTACTTCAGGAGCTAACCCATGATGGAAGAAATTAAATTTTGTGTCAGGGAATGCTGGGTTGGAGCGATAGCACAGCGGTAGGGCGTTTGTCTTGCATGCAGTCAACCTGGCTGACCCGAGTTTGATTCCTCCGCCCCTCTCGGAGAGCCCATCAAGCTGCCGAGAGTATCTCGCCCGCACGGCAGAGCCTGGCAAGCTCCCCGTGACGTATTCGATACGCCAAGCACAGTAACGACAAAGTCTCCAATGGAGACATTACTGAGCCCACTTGAGCAAATCGATGAACAACGGGAGGACAGTGGACAGTGGACAGTCAGGGAATGCTTATATTTGAATTACTGGGTGTGGGGATGGGTCAGGAAAGCAAAAAATGAATAACAGATAATAGCAGAAAAGGGTAACCTAAGATAAGTGATTAAAACAGCTCTGAATGAAATACCATGCTCATGCTTTTGGATCAAGGTTTACTGTAAGAAGTCAGGCAGATAAGGAAATAATACCAAGGGCAATTATTAAATACTTGCTCCTTTCCCTGTCTCTGTCTCTGTTTCTGTCTCTGTCTCTCTCCTGTAATGTTTTTCAAAGTTCTCTTTGCATGTAGTAAGCATTCAGATTTCATGGCAAAAATTTTAAATTAATTAAACTGAACTTTCCAGGAAAGGGGTTGAGGAGTCTCTATGCAGAAAAGCAAGAAATACTACTTTGAACTACTTCTGCAGTCCTGTCTAGCCACTGTTGACCACGACCTCCATTTTGTTCTCACATTCATAATAATCCCATTGGAAAAATGGAAGTTTACTTTCTTCCCTGTGTATCTGTTTCACTTCAAATTCTGGTTGGATGATTCAGATTGCCTTCCTAACCCTATCATGATTCTACTCCAGTTAATGCTTTTTGGATCATGACAGAATTTGTCCATGACCATGCTCTTAACTTATAGTTAAGTATTATGGTGCTTTGGCCTGTCCCATTTTGATGCCAGGGTAGCTCACAACTTACCCTGAGTCCATCCAGTCCCTCGTCGGGACCCTGCTTTTGGGGGGGTTAAGTTGAGAAAACAGAAGCCCCAGAAGTGAATATCATTTGGAGTCCATTAACTCCCAAGTTACAAAAGCATAGCATTAACTGTCTTCCTGTGTCTATACAAAAAGGACATTGCTCTGAATTAA
>JAOXYA010000008.1:38961273-38973064 GCA_028565675.1 Sorex palustris | reverse complement strand
AGGGCTAGGATGAAGGAGACGTTACTGGGGCCTGCTCGAACCAATCGACGACTAACAGGATGATTTGTGATTTGTGTTTGTGACTCTCTTTCACTGTATCTATGTTTGTAAATAGGAATTTCTTGTAAAATGGAAAAACTCTTCTCAAATTCTAAAATTAAAAACCAATTACAGTACCAACTGCTGACAACCACATGTAAGATTTATTAGAGAATTTTGAGGAGCTGAAGTGATAGTACAGGGTAGGGAGTTTGTCTTGCATGTGGATGACCTGAGTTTGAGCCCCAGAACCCCATGGGCCCTCTGAGCCCACCAGGAGTAATCTCTGAGTGCAGAGCCAGGAGTAAGCCTTGAGCACAGCTGGGTGTGGCACAAACCCTCCCTCCCCCCGAAAAAGATAATCTTGAGATCCTTGAAATCTAAATGGCTTTAATATGTCCAGTAAATAAATCCTTTTCTTTGAAACTTACTCTTGTCTCTAGTTCTTTCTCAACCCCAAAGTATCATAATCGCTTTCCCTACACAAATATATAATAATTCTAGTTAGGAATTTATTCTTTCATGCAATCAAAACGGCACATTTCTGATTTTTCTATATTAGAATGGTGTTCATGAAAATTTCCAACTCCGATGATTGTAATTTCAACATCATTTATTTCCTCTTCACTTTCATTTCTCATTTCTAATTGGTACTAAGGTTCTTTTTATTCTTTAACAAAAGATCTTTCTTGGACAAAGTCTTCTCTGATTTTCATTCTTAGGCAGTTATGGTTCTAGTTTAGAACCAAATGCTTCATTCTAGATAAATGTGAGGGTTTTGTAACTTTTTTCTCACCTTTTCTTTGGCACTTCACTTTTAGTTCTTTTTTTGTTTTTGGGACGCACCCTGTGGTGCTGAGGGCTTTACTCTTGACTCTACTCTCAGGAATCACTCCTGGTGCCTGGGGTGCTGGGGACTGAACCCCAGTCGGCCATGTGAAAGGCAAGCAAGCATTCTACCTGCTGTATTGTCTCTCCAGCACCTCATTTTACTTTGATCTGTCCTACAAATAGCAGCAAAACCATTCCTGCTCAAGTATCACTTTCAAGATGCCACTTCCCTAGTAGAGAATTAACTGTACTCCCCTACTGGAACATTACAGTTAAAAGCACAGGTCAGAAAGGTTTTGTTCATGTCTTGACTTAAGACTTTGACGTAAGACTCACTTTCTATCTGCCTGTTCTGAGCCATAATACATCACTTCCTTTTGCCTATACCCTCACCTGTGACATCTGATTACGTAGGAATAATAATGACTTATTTACCTTTAGATTTCTTATGAGAACTGAATAGCTCTACATGAAGTACTTAATATTCATGTCAGTGGATCACCCAACTATTATTTCCTCACTGATAAATCATCATTGGCTTCCATGATCCTACCCTTCCTTCTTTCACTTAATAAAGCATTTATCAAACATCAAGGAGTGTATCAGGAGTTTAGAAAATTAGAAGACAGTAAAATAGAGATTCCTGTCCTCATAAAGTGGGAGACATAAATAAAATGAAAAGAAGTTTTGAATTGTAGGAAGTCATAAAAGAGTAGGCTTCATAGAAAAAAGCAATGAAGCAGACCCAGTTTAAAATTTAGGACCAGCTGGGGCCTCTCTGAAAAAGAGATGCTTATGGGCTGGAGAGATGGCAGAGCAGAAAGGTGTCTGCTTGGCATGCAGACAACTGGCTTTGATCTCTGATGCTCCATAAGGTCCTCCGAGCCCCCATCCAGAATGATTCCTAAACTCAGAGCCAAGAGTCAGCCCTGACCATGGCTGGGTGTGGCTCAAGATAACTAACTAACTAAATAAAATAAATGAAGTGATGCTTAAACCATGTGACATGAAGGATGTCATTCAATATTGTTTCACCAAATATCTTGAACAACTCCATCTCTTCCAGACCAGATCTCCTAAGTCTCAGTGTCATAATCCACCCCCAGTTTTCTCCACTCAGATACCATAGCGGTCTTTCAAATTCTACTTTCCCAGGGGAAGTTAGCATTTCTCCTTATGTATGATATCTCTAGATGGCACAATGGTGTCATTCTAGCCTCTTCTCTCATACCCCACACACAAATATACACAAAAATGTGTACATATTTATTTCCTAAACATTTTTTTAAAATCTATCCCTTCCTCACATTATCATCTAATTATCTCTTGCTGGATTACAAAAATTTGTTTCCAAGGTGGTTTTCCTGAGCCAACCTAGCAAAATACCAAAACTATACATCTGGTTATGTCAATCATTTAAAACTCTTCACTAAATCCTTACTGCCCACAGTATAACATACACATAATATCCAAAATTTGCGAAAGTTCTTACCGCATTACAGAATGCGGTGAATGAATGACTAATGAAGTGTTACAGATTACATAAACCCTAAGAAAGCGGTCTTGAAGTAAAATCCTTGGTAATACCCCATGTTCCCAGCAAAGGTTAGAAAAGTTTAAATTCGTCTCAGTGTGGGCAGCCCATCTTAATTAACAAATACTGAACTCCTACTATAGGGCAGCCTTTAGTCTCGGAACTGGGAATACAGCTGTGAATAAAATTTATAAAAATCTGTTCTCAAAGACCTTCATTCTATTTGTGCAGTGGAACAATAAATGACACAAATAACAAATTACAGAGCACATTAGAAAGCGATACGTGCTCGGGAGAGAAATGAGGTAAATTAGAAGTGTAGGCGTGCGGAGGGACAGAGCAGTGGTTTGAAGGGAGGTCCCGGCCATTAGGTATGAGCTTCCTGAGAGGGGGGTCCCGGTGCAGGGACTGACAGAGGGGAGGGAGCGAGTACTGACTACTGATGGAGGAAAAGCCAAGCCAAGGGTTCGCCCATCCTGCAGACAGCACATGCGAAGGTTCTATTTCTTGTTTTTTTCTTTGAAATTTATCCCTTCAGCCAGAGTGATGGTACAAGGCGTAGGGTGCTTGTATGTGGGCCAAGCCAGGTTCAGTCCCCGGCACCACATGTGGTTCCCCATCACTTCAAGGAGTGATCCCTGAGTGCAGAGTCAGGAGTAAGCCCTGAGCACCACTGAGTGAGGCCCCCAAATCAAAACCCAAACCAAACAAAAATCTATCCTTTCCTCACTTTATCCTCTTCTAATCTCTTGCTGTACTATTAAAATTATTTGACTGATAATCTTCATTAGCCAACAGAGTAAACTACCAAAGGAAGTCTGATCATGTCAATCAATGGTTTAAAGCTCTTCACGAAATCCTTACCGCTTACCAAGGCAACGTACACATAAAATACAAATTTCTCATCAGTAGGAGTCTGGAGGCTGGAGCAAGACAAAGCTTTTTGAAAAGAGAAACAGAGGAAGACAGTACAGCAAGAACTTGGAGAGAGGGAACAGGAAAATGAGGCTGGAGAGATCATGCAAGGCTGCATAATATCAGGTCTTATATGCCAACTGAAGGACTTTGGGTTTACCGTGGACGAGCTAGCACTAAAGGTGGGCTAGGATAGGAACAACATAATAACAAGATCTGATTTTCACTCTGACTTCTCTGAAGGATAAGCACATCTTTTCATCTCAGTGATTTCATATCTAAGTTTCCAACTGCCAAATGGACATTTCTGGTCCCTTCAAATTCTACATGTATGAATAAAAAAAATTTTAAGTAAACAAAAAAAACACATTCTATATGTAAAAAGGGCTAGAGTGATGACAGCACAGCAGGTTGCCTTGCACATGGCCAACCCAGATTCAATTTCTCTGTCCCTCTAAGAGAGCCCGGCAAGTTACCGAGAGTATCCCGCCTGCACGGCAGAGCCTGGCAAGCTCCCGGTGGCATATTCGATATGCCAAAAACTGTAACAACAAGTCTCACAATGGAGACATTACTGGTGCCAGCTCGAGCAAATTGATGAACAACGGGAGGACAGTGCTACAGTGCTACATATGCAAAGAACAAGATGAACTTTTAAATTCCAGATTTCTACTAATGATTAAATAAATGCATGAGATAAATGTTATCATACAAAGACACTTAAATGAGTAAGAGCCAAAGTTATTGTAAACATGAGTCTCAAATTAAATAACCCCCCCCCCAAAAGTCTGTTAAGGAGGTGGAGTGGGAGGTGGGAAGTTTCCTCAGACAATTTCAATGTCTACCAAAATAAGGGTCAATAACCAAAAGGCTGTAATTGTCACCAAAAATTTGCTGATAAGATTCTAGCATTAATGGTTTTATTTATAAAACACTGAACAGAAAACAGAATGCCAAACCTCTAGTGTGAAAACTATCAGAGCAGTTCTGTTTGTGGACTGGCTTTAAATTGTGATGGAATAGTTACTGAAATAATGCTCATTAAGAAATAAAATATTGGTTTCAGGAAACCAATTTGCATATCACCGTTAAACAGAGGTAAGGTTTCTCAGTAAAAGTACACTGTTGATTGAAAAAGGAGTTGCTGAGTTATATCCAAGCTCCTGAAATCTCTAGAGAGCAGTTTTAGGAACATGAAACCACAGCTATATCTGTTCAAATGGAGTGAACTAAGCCAAATAGGTAGGACTGAAGAAATAGGTCAGTGCTTTATCTTTCAGTTGAGTTATAAATTTCCACAAAAATGATATGTTACTCATCTCCCCAATTTAGCTGAGAACAAATTGATTTGAAAAAAAATCAGCAACAGCAAGTTAATAAACAATAGTACTAATATAATTTAAAATGCTTAGTAGGCAATTAGCACAGAGCAGCATGCAAATGAGGAGACAGGCTCTGAGAATGGATTCCCCCAAATCACAGAATCATTTAGAAAAAATAGTGATAAAGAAAGCACTTCTAGATGAGGTCAATGCCACAAAAAAAGTTTCTCATACAGGAATTCCCACACATTTAGGGTTCTCTAAAAAATAGTTTACAATATTGTCTTTTTAATTCAATAGCTACATGCAAGTTAGTTATTAGTAAAGTAAAATAATTATTTAGAAAAATGCAAGGAGAGTAAGAGAGAGAAGAATACACACCACAGCTAGTGGTGTGAGCAGCAGAAAATGCACTATAATTTTGTCTTTATTTCAACAACTGAAATCCTTGCATGTGAAGGAAGTATACTGCCTTTAGTATATTCATTTCCCTTTCAAATTCTGAATAATTTTCTACTGTTTGAGTATATCATATTTTATTTACTCAGTTTTTTAAAATCTGGGGCTCTTTCTTAATATCTAATCAATATCCAATAAAGATATTGTTCTTTATCAATATGAACATTTATGTGCAAATTTTGTATAAAGGTGTTTTCCCTCAAATATAAGCTGAGAAATTGGATTATAGGATTATACTGTAACTCTCCTTAACTCTTTAGGAATCTGCCAAATATCTTTTACTGTGACTAAATCATCTTAAATTCTTGTCAGTAGGGTGCAGGAGTTTCAATTTCTCTACACCCTCATCACTAGATTGCTATCTTATGGCTTTAAAATAAAATTGCATTTCAATTACAGTCATCCTATTGGTGTGCATCTCATTAAGGTTTTGTTTTATATTTCTCTGGTCTTTAATGACACTGACATCTTTTCATGTGTTGACTGGTCACTTGCAAATATTTTTGTTGTTTTGTTTTGCTTTAGGGGGTCATACCCAGCAGTATGAGGGGGCCATGTGGTTCAGATCGAATCAGCCTCCAGCATGCAAAGCAAGTGTTAGATTTATTGAGTGATCTCTCTGGTCCTATACATCCTTTTTTTTTTCTTTTTGTTTGTTTTTTGCTTTTTGGGTCACACCCGGCGATTCACAGGGGTTACTCTTGGCTTTGCATTCAGGAGTTACTCCTGGCAGTGCTCAGGGGACCATATGGGATGCTGGGAATCAAACCCAGGTCAGCCGCGTGCAAGGTAAATGCCCCACCCGCTGTGCTATCTCTCCAACCCTTGAAGGTTATCTTTGTAAAAAATATCTTTTATTTTTAATAAAATACAACTTACCTATTTTGTTTCTGCTTAATAAGTACATTATCTAGGCTGTCATAAATATAGTTTCTGAGGCTGGAGCATCAGTACACCAAGTAGAGTATTTGCCTTGCACGCTGCCGACCAAGGTTCCATCCCAGGTACCCTGAGCACCACCATCTCTGAGTACAGAGCCAGGAGTAAGTCCTGGCTTATTTATGTGGATGTGGCTTATTTGGTAGCCCCAATAAAAGGGGTATTTTGAAGCTAGTAACTCAAATATTTCCTTAAACAATCCCCAATGTTGCCTGGTTCTTCAAACACTGCTGGGAGTGATCCCTGAACCTGAATCCAGGAGTAGCCCTGGGGAAGGTTATTCGCAGCCCAGAAATGAGATCCTGCTCCAACAAGCCTCTGTCATAAATGATCTATCACTATCTTAACCATTATGACCAGGAATATAAATCAATAGCAAAGAAATGCATTTAAATCAATGAGTTCTTAAAGACAAAGGTGTCATTTTACCTCAATTTATTGATTCTATAAATTTCACATTTTAATTTTTTTATAAAAGAAAATTCTGTGCATAGTCTTCTAAACTTATTTTTCTGATAATTTTGCTAGTAATCATCAAGGACTAGGTAGCTTTTAAAAGCACATAATGTTTGAAATATATAGCAAGCACTGTCAAGCACTGTCTTCCCGTTGTTCATCGATTTGCTCGAGCAGGCCCAGTAACGTCGCCATTGTGAGACTTGTTGTTACTGTGTTTGGCATGTCAAATACGTTACGGGTAGCTTGCCAGGCGGGCGAGATACTCTCGGTAGCTTGCCAGGCTCTCCGAGAGGGGTGGAGGAATCGAACCTGGCTTGGCCAGGCCGGCAGATTGCAAGGCAAATGCCCTACCACTGTAAAATTTATTTACATCTAAAAGTTTTTATGCAGAATAAGAGACAATGCTTTCTTTCTTTCCATACATTTTTTTCTACATGGAAAGATTAAGTTTGGAAAGGACTACGCAGCAATAGCTACACATGTTCTTGGATATATTCCTCTTATTCCCTCAGCTCACAAGTTCTGGAAACAACAATATAAAAATGCCCAAATTTATAAAATGAACACTTAGAAAATTAAAACAGCTGCTGTTTTAATTCAGGAAGGCTCTGAGGGTCTTGGAATACTGATCTGAAGCCTGTTAATTTCAATGTACTCACCAGATTTATAAAGTACAATTTAGACCTTTCCTAACATTTTCACTTAAAAACATCAGCACACGTTTTATAATATACTTGAAGCTTCTCAGATCAAACACGTATCATGGTGTTTCACTAATAAAAAATTTTTAAAAAATTAATCTTTTTCAGAGACAAAGCTCTTTTAACACAGAGCTAAGATTCTTACCTGGGAGACTTCTTTGTTCATAATGAGTCTGCAGAACAGATATGGTCAAATCTCGTGCTCCGGAGGGCAGCTTCCAGGGGAATAGAGGGATGATGTTTTCTAGTGATGGCTCTTGTTTCTTCTCACTTCATTTAAGGCCAGCTATAAAACAACTAAAGATAAAAAAAGGAAAAGAAAAACATATAAACAGATGGGAATTTAGATAGTCTCTTTTCTTTTTCTTTTTCCTTTTTGCAGTGCCAGGGATAATTACTTTATTCTCTAAGACATGATAAAGGACAAAAAATAGCTAAGAAAGAAAATGAAACTTCTGTTGTAGTTCTTTGTTTTGGGTACTTGGGAGGTACTTGGGAGCCCATGTGCTGCTGGGAACCAAACCTGAGTCTTCTGCATTCAGATCATGAACTCAAACCCTTTGAGTTATTGTCCAGATCCCAGGAAACGCAACTTGATGGAGGTGAGGATCCTCCCAAGTGGTGCTTAGGAGGCTGATGCAAGGGATTATCTGGACCACCCCAGTGGTGTTTAGGTGCATCTGGGGCTGCAGCCCACTATTCTCACTCAGGAACCATGTGGTGCCAGGGACGAAACCAGGGTTGAAAGCATGCTAAACCCCTGTACTATGTCTCTGACCCCAGAAAATGCAAGTTTTAAGGATAAATGGAAAAATGTTTCCAAAAGACAACAGATAAAAATCTGATTTTATAGCTGAAGTTCTTTCTGGTGATCAATATATTCCTATGTGTGGTGTGTGTGTGTGTGGACATACTTGCCTGTGTTTATTCTTGGGTCTGCACTCAGGAATCACTCCTGGCGGGACTCAGAGAACCTTATGGGATGCTGGGGATTGAACTCAGGTTCATGCTGCATGCAAGGTAAATGCCCTATCTGCTGTGCTATCCCTCCGACCACAATATAATCATCCTACTTAGATGGATGCTGAGGTGACAAACGCTGCTTTAAAGATCTGAAAAACATACATCACGACTATCACAACCATCCTGTTGTTCATCGATTGCCTCGAGCAAGCCCCAGTAACGTCTCCTTCATCCTAGCCCTGAGATTTTTTAAGAAGTGCCGTATTCAAGGCTCTTTCAAGGTAAGGAGAATGAGACCCATCATTGTTACTGGTATTTGGCATATTGGGTACGCCCCGGGGAGTTTGCCAGACTCTGCCATGTGGGCAGGTTACATTTGGGAGCCTGCCAGTTTGTCCATGGGCCACTTTCACCTGTGCTCAGACCTAATTCCTGGCCCTGTGCTCAGAGGCATATATGTCTCTTAAAAACTCTGTCTGCATTTGTATTTTTTTTAAGTTTTTGTTTTAGCTTATTATTTCTTTGATTCCTTTAACACTCATAATGTTGCAAATCACCATATTTTTCTTTCAAATGATTTATTTTCCAAATGTTTTATATTTATAATATTTGAAAATAAAATTCACTGAGAGTGAGAGGAGATAGTTCAGTGACCAAGGATGCCAAGTCTTGCATGCAGAGAGACCCGAGTTAAATCCTCAGCATGGACACCTGGGCACCACGGGGGTAGTAGTCGCCAGTACCTTAAAGCCGAGCCGCAACACCTTGCTGGGTCAGGGGTCTGAACCATCGGCCTGATTGGCTGAGTCACAGTCAGTGGGCCCCTAGAGTCCCCTGAGCACTGCTTGGAATTCCCTCTCCAACAAATAAATATAACAGACTTCATTAGTTGTGGGTCCCACAATGATGAACCATCTCACTTTGAACTAATATGTTCACAGAAAATTATTACTAACTCTGAATAAAATATTCTAAAAAATCATTTCCAAATACACTGAAAAGTAACTAGAAAGAGGCAGAAATGTGGAGCATTTAAATCACTAAAAGGAGGAACCATTTTGGATGAGATCTATGCTCAGAAGACTTCTTAAGAGAACACTCAGCTTGCGCTGGACAGTACAGCATGTTGGCTCTTGCCTTGCACGTGGCCAACCTGGGTTAGATTCCCAGCACCCCAAATGGTCCCCAGCACCTTGCCAGAGGTGACCTCTGAGCACAAGGCCAGGAATTAGGTCTGAGCACAGATGCAAGTGGCCCAAACTCCTTTTCCCCACTCTCCCACCCCCAAAATAAAGAGACCGCTAAGCTCTACATTCTGTAAGTAAGTTCCTAGGAGAAAACTTGTCTCATTGCTTAACACATTAGAGAGCGTGTTCAGGGCTGACTGAAATCTAAATAGGAGCAAGGAAGGAAGGTGGTTCTCAAATCTTCTATGCTATTTGGAACTGTGGCTGATCCCTGAACTGCTCACAAACAGGACGACGCTCGGCAGCCCTCGAGAAGACAAAGGCCGAAAGGCTGAAACCAAACTGCAGCTGCTGCTCCCCACAGGGAGACACAGATTGGAGATCTGGGTCCTGCCAAGTGAAGAGGGCTTGATACGCACGAGAGGCTTCTCATATAAACCGTCTCAACCACAGGAAAGGTCACATCTCAAGAGTAAAAATGATATGCCTCAGTTCTTATTCAGAGTGATCATTTCCAACTATCACTGCCATGGATTCCTTCAGAACTGAGTGCCGAAAGGAGGGAGAGTGATGTGCCTGAGACCCAAAACCAAGAATCCAGCACAATCCAGCCATTTCAGTCATTGTTTCTCAACTTCTCCTGACGGGCGCCCTCCCAAGCTTGTTTCCTTCTATGTTCACCCCCACTGTGTGATGCCACAAATTGTGCCCAGAAACCAAGTGTGAGAGCACACAATGAAGTAAGCAGCCACCAGCAAGCAACAAAACCAAGTGAGGGCAAAATAAATAAATAAAAATTTAAAAAGGGGCAAAACCCAAGTGAGGGCAAGTATGGGTCATACACTAATAATAAAGAAAAGGGATGGAGGAAAAGGAGAAATCAAAGAAATGTAACACTTAGCATCTATCTTACAGTATGTCTTGTGTTTTACTATCAGCAAATACAAATCCATTTTTATTTTATTTTATAATATATTCATAATTTTTAAATGTCTTTTGGAACTTTACATATGGTTTTTTCTAAATGATTATATTCTCCAATGATAAATTACATATCAAACTGTAATTATTGATATCAGATGCTCAATATTAGACACTGAATGACCCTCTTACTTTTATCCAAATAAATTACATTTTCTACTTTCTCTGAATTAACCTAAGTGCTTTTTTCATTTTTGAAATTTTTTATTTTCTTGACTTAAACCCTCTCATAGAAACTTAAACTTGAAACAGTTATTCACATTGATTATGCATTATAGATTAAAGAAAAGTGATTTAGAGCTAACTTATCCCAATGTATTTTTATTTAGGTCATTCAATGTGTAGTAAACTTAGTGTGCTGAAACATGTCTTAGGAGATAAGTATCCTGATCAGAGAAGTTCCGAATCTCTGAATTTCACCTGTGTTAGAACCAGGAAGTAGTAACCGACTATGGCACAAAGAGGTATCTAGTTAACCACAAACCTAGGTTCTCTCGTTATTTATTTCCAAGGAAGAACACTCCCAAAACAATCATTTGTGTGCTAAATCCTGCAGGTATTTTCTTTGCTAAATGATGCTCTTCTGCTCTATTAAATCTGAGTTATTACTAATACTTCCTCAAAGTCAGGCAGGAGCTAAACTTACATGGATTCCTAAGATTTAGAATACCAAGAACAGTTTGTTCATGCTAATGGATACCCAAGAAAGGAAATCCAGGAAAGATGCAAGGGACAGTCATTTCAGAGCTACGTGAAGACAGGAAAGCTCGGGTAAATCCATACCCAACAGATGTGTAGATAATGAGAGGCGAAAATCACGAAACCAAGAGAGAGATGAGACAGAGAATCAAAAACTAAGAGTCTATGAAGTATGGGGATTAAAAAATCTGATGCTTGATGGTTATTATGCGATCGTGATGATTATTATTCCTAGTGATTATTATTCTAAAAATGCATCTTTCCAGCACTTGTTATGCAATTTTCTGTACTATCTAGAGCTCAGCACTTGATAAGTCTTTCCTTAGGAGATCTGAGGTGGGCAGTAAAATTCCTAATAGACCCATCACGACTTCTGGGCATGCCTGGAAACTTCCAATTACAAGCTCCAATTTTCCCCTCAGGGGGAAAATCTTTCTGTCTTCATTATTTGCTTCCAATACTGGTTTCTGGATCATATGCTGGCTAATGCAGCACCTTAACTCCTTTCATTTTGTTCATTAAATTATTAATTAACTTCTTAAATTTGACTATTTTAAGAAACAGATAGAAAGGACTGAAGAACTAGCATAGAGGCACTTTAATCCCTGGTATCTCTCCAGCCCATTTTACTCAACTGAGAGGTATCATTTTCTAATACTTCAAATGAGATGCTCTCTTCTGCAAAATATATTTTTTTAAATTTTTATTAGTGAAACACCATGAGGTACAGTTGTAGACTTACAAATTTTTGTGCTTGGGTTT
>JAOXYA010000008.1:38943663-38953841 GCA_028565675.1 Sorex palustris | reverse complement strand
ATTTGCCTTGCACATGGCTGACCTGAATTCAATCCCTGGCTCTACATATGCTCCTCCTCCTGCCATGCACAAACCCCAAACATCACTGGTTGTGGTTTCTCCCAAAATAGGAAAAATTCCAATCACAACACATTTTCTCAAACACTGAAGACCCAATATGTGGTAGGTAAGTCTTAAAAATGCCATCATGTAACAGGTGCTATAGGGGCAGCAGGGGTGTTTCTGTGAATGAAAGAAGTGACACATCTATTCTCTAACACAGTCAAAGTGAGCAAATGGTCGGCAAAGAAAGCGGGGGGGAAATGAGTTAAGGAGCCAGAGGAGAGGTGGAGCATATGCCTGCCATGTGGAAGCCCGGGGTTTGCCAGGCACGAGCAGCTCTGGGCTGGGTAGCCCCAGGTTACATTTCATTGGGTGGAGGTCCTGGAGCCCTCCTGAGCACAGACTGGGAGACCACCCTTCTCACCCCCAAATTAGAGTCACTAGAGCATCTTCTTTAGTGATAGAGGAAATTTTTATGATAGAACAGCAACATCTGTGCTGGTATCATATATGATAAGAGTAAGTCCCAAAATTATTTCAGAAATTGATCATAAAGAATATGTAAGATTGGTTGGAAGCCTATCTCAAGTGATGGGGGAAGAGGCAGTTGGTATAGAGAAGGGACCACCATGACAAAGGTAGTTGGAAATGATCACTCTGGATAAGAACTGTGAGCTGGAAACAGGTAAAGGAACAAATATGATAACCTCTCAGTACCTGTATTGCAAACCATAATGCCCCAAAGGGCTGGGGGAGAGGAGGAGGAGGAGGAGGAGGAGGAGAGAGGGGGGGGCAGGCTGGGGGGAGTGGAAAACTGGAGACATTGGTGGTGCGAAATGTATATTGGTGGAAGAATGAATGCTGGAACACTCTATGACTGAAACCTGATCAAGATGAGCTTTGTAATTCTGTATCCTACGGTGACCAACAAAAAAGTAAAAATTAAATAAAAAATTAAAAAGAATGGGCATAATAATTCAGCAGAAAGAATCTCTTTCAGTAATAAAAGTATCGCTTTTTATGTATGTGATGCCTTTCTCCAGGCAACACCCAAATTCAATGGGTCAAAAAAGAAAATTTTTATTGCTATCATTTGGAAACTACTAAAATGACTGCTATCGTTAGTCAACATACTAATCATATTATAACTTTTCTATGTATTAAGATTCTCAGATTTAATTCAGTTATCCTTGCATTTCCTATACTCAGTCTGTCCATAACTACAGTAATCCTTTCTCTTCCATGTATATCAAACTAGTTTTCCAGCACCACCTTTACTCTCCATAATGTTAACAACCCACAGGTGAGGTCCTTAACCGCATCTCTAACCTCTTCTCCCTGGTCTGCCCACCTGGTGGATCCTGTGCGGTCACACCTCTAGTCACCATTTAAGAGGGTCTTTCCGTAATTCTCCACAAGGATTCACGGTCCTATCGCTCCTGTGCCATCCCAGGCCTCCCTTAAGCATTTTCTTCAATGACAGTGCTTAAAATACTGCAAGACAAAATACGACTGCATTGGATGAAGGAAACCGGAAAAAAAAAAACACTAAAGCTGGGAATTTAAATACCCCTCTACTAGCAATGGAGAGAAAAATATGAACTCTCCAGGAAATTTTTTTAAAGGTTTTGGAGGATCTGAACAATACTATCACCCTCTGTGCCCTAATTGACAGTTTTCAATACAAGCAAGACTTCGATCGGGCGTGCTGAAAAGTCACAATAAAATTTAAAGTATTAAATCAATCAGATGTGTTGTGTAAGCATAACTAAAATGTTAAATATTATGCGGAGATGGCTCGAAGCCTGCATGCAGGCACCTTAACTTCAATTGCTGGCACCACATGGTCCCCTGTATATCACACACACACACATACACACACACACACACACACACACACACACACCATTAATAATAAGATAGTTAGGAAAAAAGCTCCAAATATTTAATATGAATGCACTTCTAAATAATATAAGAAACAAAAAATTAAAAAATAAAGGTTAGTGAAAATATTTAAAATAAAATTACTGTAAGAATACAACATGTGAAGCTGGGGCAATAAGTCAGCAGGTAGGGTTTACATGTGGCTGACCCAGGTTTGATCCCTGGCATCACATATGCTCCCCCAAGCACTGCCAGGTGTAAATTTCTGAGTGCAGAGCCAGGAGTAACCCTGGAGCATTGCCAGGTATGGCCCTAAAACAAATAAACAAACAAACAAAAAACAACACTTAAGAATTTGCAATGTACAGGTCACAAAAGTAGTGTTGAGAAGGGAGGAACTTCTGTAGTTTTAAAAGTATAAAGTGGGAAGAGGAGGAATCTCTAATAATATTTTCTCTTAAAATGGCATAGGCATGGGGTCGGAGATCTAGGACAGTGAGTAGTACTGACCTGGGTTCCACCCCCAGCACCTCATGCGATCCACTCTGAGCAAAAAAAGAAAGAAAAAGAAAACTCACAAAAACAGTAACAGAAAAAAGGGCATATGAGAAACAAGAACAAAGTAAATCAAGGGATTAATAAAGGAACAGAAATCAATGAAGACAAAATTAACAAAGCAAAAGTTAGTTTTTGAAAAGATTAATACAGATATGAATTCCAGTCAATAACACAGCCTCACTTTTCCTCCAAGCGTGTATCAAATCAAGAGGGCAAGTCTCCTCCAGAATTGGGGCACAAATAGTAACTGAGAGTAGGAATACTCTCAGCCTCCCAACCATTATACTGGGTTAGCAAGCTCCAGAGCGGGTAGGGCATTTGCCTTGCAAGCGACCAACCCGGATTAGATTCCCAGCATCCCATATGGTCCCCTGAACAGCGCCAGGGGTAATTCCTGAGCAGAGCCAGGAGTAACCCCTGTGTATGGCCAGGTATGACTCAAAAAGCAAAATAAATAAATATTTTTTAAATTTGCCATCTCAGTACATTCAACATACTAGGAAAGGTAAGAGCATGAAATTAGCTATAATGGCCAGAAACAGAAAAATAATTTTGCCCATATAACACTGAAAGTTTTCTAACAATGAGAAAAAAAACCTTCAATCTCACAAATGACCTGACTTTTCACTTCTGGAAATGAAAGTTCCAGGAAGTTTGGCAAAGAACAAAATAAAGCAATATAAGATGATACACAAATTGTGAAAAGCAAGCAAACAAACAAAGGAGACCAGGAATATAGTTCTGTGGTAGAGTTTATGCATGTATGAGGTTTTGGGTTTAATCCAAACCCTCCCAAAGTCATTATAAACACACCCAACCAATTAACAGATATTTGGATTATATTAAAATCAAGGGGCCAGACAGATATTATAGGAGATAAAAAATATGTTTTGCATGCAGCTGACTGCAGGTTGAATTCTCAGCACTCCATGTGGTCTCTGGACATGCAAAGGGCACACTCCTGAGCACAAAGTCAGGAATAACCCCTGAGCACTGCTGGGTGTGCCCTTACCTCCCTCCAAAATAAAACCAGGCAAAGTAATTTCACATCAGACTGACAAGATATTTTTTTAAAAAACTGGTTAAAACAACAACAACTAGCATTGGTGAGAAAACAACTAACATTGGTGAGAGTCCAGGGAAATAACCAAAAGTCCCACATCATTATTAGGAATGAGTTTCCAGAGTCACTAAAATATACATAAAATGCAACACATCTTCCAAAAACTTGTCAACATCTAATCAAAACTGCATTAAGTGTGGGCAAGCAATTGCCAACTGGGACATCCAGCATTGTTTGAAGACATTTGGGTTGTTACAATTTGTGTTAGCAACTACTGATAGAGACTGGGCATGCTCTGAATATTCTGCAATGCTCAAGAAAGCCCCCACAAGAGAGGACTATCTGACCCAAACTGTTGGTAGTTCTGAGGCTGAGAAACCTCAGTAGAGTCCTGTAGAAGCCAAGAGTGTTTGTTATTACAACTACCCTTGCTCCTTCTTATCCAGAAGGTAATTCTTATTTAAATCAAACTCCAGGATACTGAGTTGTCAGGTATCTGGCTGGTGGGGTATAAGTACACTAAAAGGTCAAAACAGTTATTCTCCCTCAACTACAGTCATCACCCCATTTTCTAGACAAGTTGATTCAGACTATTTCGGAGTGGCTGAGCATCTTCCTTCCACACTGCTCATGGTCAAAACACAAAGGGCCTAGAGGTGTCACTAGCACCACTAGGCACAGATCATGCTGTGCACAGAACTTGAAAGTCAGCTAACAAGAGTCAGGCCGCCAAAATACTAGGTTTGGGGAAATGTGAAGACTACGGATTGCTAACACAGCCTCAGAGGAAACAAGCAACCAGAGCTCAATAACAAATTGTGCCTACATGCACTGCTTGGGGAGTTGCTTGTTTATTGCATGTGCATGCAGACACACACATGAGCATACACACAATGAAATTTGAATCTCTAGATAGTACTCACACTCATTTATTCACTGGGTTCCGTGGTTAGAGTTTAAAGGGGAAAATATACAATACGTACATATAACATATATAGATATTCTAGAGACTAGATTAAGGAGACAAAGAAAACCCAAGAAAAGTTGAGGACTAACGTGCCATTTTTTTGCACTAAATATTTCAAGACAAAAGTGTTTTGCAAAGGTTACACTACAGGGAGGCAAGTAAAGTCACCCAGCCCCAGTGATGGGAATCAAAAATAATGCTCTTCCAACTTCTGATGGAAAAGGGATGGAGATGAGGCTCTGCAAGGAAAAAGTAAGGGCAAATTCTATCTTATTAACTAGGTGAAAGATAACATGAACCCAAAGCAGAATTGCTTTGAAATGTTCTGTTTTTATCTCCTAATACTAAGCCAGAGATTTTCCCTAAGTTGCCTCAATTTTATCACATATGTAACTTGTAGAGATATTCCTGTAAAAGTCTTGCAAATAGTAATTTCCATAAATCAAGCCTCATTTTTATAGGCAAAAGTAAAGCATTTCACACAGTAGAATCCTAGTAGAGATCTTTAAAATTTTTTCATCTTAAAAAAATAAATTAAAAAATTTTCATATTATGCCATTTGTATAAAATTTAATTTTATATAAATGTGGCTCTATAAATACACTTTGAAGAAGCCCAACAACAAAAAGTTAAATTAGTCCATATTTTCGATCTCCCTAGAAAAACTTATTAAGATTATTAAACTATAAACAGTCACTATTAACCTGACATTGTTTAAACTGTTAAACCAAATTTTATATAAAACATGGTGACCATCAGACAAATTTATATTCTAGTTTGTTTGTTATAGCAAGGTGAACTGAGCATCCACAAAAATCTGCTTTTCTTCCTCCCCACCCCATCGCTGTCCCTCCATTGATGGTGGTGGTGTGCTGAGCAGGGGTCCCACACAAGCTTGATTATGGTGCCCATTTAGGTGTGGTGATCTTCCTGGGCCATACACCAGGTTGTGGTGCTTTCACATTCAACTACATGCTTACTGGGGGCTGCACTCATTTAGCACTTAAGCACACCTGGGCTGCAGTGCTTGTTTGCACTCCCGGTCTTAGTCTTGCACATCTCTTTTTAAGTTGCTTGCACCTGCTCATGAGCAGGGGATGGGCCAGGGACTGCTGCACCCTTTAGCTGTGCATACAAACTGGCTGAAGTGCGACAAGAATCCATTTGTGACATGAGGCATCTCGGCCAGCAGAGCTGAAGAGGCACAAACAGAGCTGGCAGTTTGGTGGTACCAGAGTTCACACCCATGGCCTCCAGCTTGCAAAGCAGAGACTGCAAGGACAGAGAGCGGTAGGAGTTCAAGGATAAAGATCAGCTTGTCCCCTCTCCTGCAATAATTTCACCATAAGAGAAATACATAGGTGTGAAATTGAATTACAGAGTACTGCAATTTGATTGAAAAACAACATGTATCTTCAAATTAAATAACTACTTAGCAAATTGCTAAGACAAATAATAAAGCCAAGTGCTATGGATCAAGATCCTAATGATGTAGTAAACCTTCTATTCTGACCTCATGGCTACCAGGCTTTGGTAAAGGATGACAGTAGCTGGACAGAAAGTTAAGGGTCAGCAAGAGTATGTCTATCGGCAAAATTGAACTACATGTCCCACTGATTTTGTTCTGTTGCTGTTAGGTTTTGTGGGGCGGTGGGAAGGGCAGGCACACACTGCTTGGAACTATTTCTGGCTCTGTGCTGGGGGGTTTATATGTGGTATCAGGAATTGAACCAGGGTTGTCTGTACGCAAGGCAAACACCTTAACCCTTGCAATCTATCTCCAGACCTGATTTTTGAATCTAAAGTTGTATTCGTTTGCTGAAAAGGATAAAGAACTTTTAATAGTTTGGAAAATCACTCCATTTCAGCCATATAAGTTTTTTTTTTCTTCAAGAAGGTTCATCATGTAATTTTAAGTGTAAAACAAATCCAAGTAAATACTTTCCAAGAATAAATTAAGGACTACTTTCACAAAAGAATTACTACTTGAGATACAATTATCTCATTATAATAATGCTTAGATTAAGGCAGTTAAAAGACATAAGAGGGAAAAGAATCTCTAAAAGGTATGTTAATTGCTGACCATTGAAAGTTTTTTTTAAACACGCTTATTTAAATTCCTCTCATGTTTAAATCTAACAAAAGCAATAATGGTAACATAAGTAGTAAGCAACATAAATTTTTAATAATAATTGAAAAGAGTACAAAATGTCTGCTCTTTCCTATTTAACCATCTGGAACATGTTGCAAACTCCCTGAAAGCAAGAAAAATCTGCAAGTCTAATTATACTCTGGGACTATTAGCATGGCATGCTTCAATAAAAACTCCTAATAGGATCTGCTGATACAATTATTGGCACTAAAACTGATGGATTTTCTTTATTTGGTTATTTGTTCTTACTGACTGAATACCGAAGGAAACTAGTAAGATATCCTTGAATAGAAAAAAAGGAAAATAAAACCCACCGCCAAGCAAGGCCAACCTGTGTGACAGGTTGAAGAACTGGAACACAGGCGGAGCAAATCACAAGGATCTGGAAAAGCCTGAGTTCAAATTGTGCCTTCCTTTCCCATTGCTCCCTTTTCAATTCCTGGCCCCCCTCCTAAATCTGACTTAGCTATCTGTATTCTGCTCAAAAGTGACTTGGTTAGGGTGAGGAGAAAATATTATATTAAGTCTTGAGCTGGCTAATCTCTAGTTAACTAAAGGTTTGGGGACCAAATCAGAACAAGAGAAAACCAAAAATGTACTCTGCTCTTGATGGTTTTGAAGACCCAGCAGGATCTTTTAACTGCTTAAACTGGAAAGGTTAAGCAAGGCAGAACCCCTAGTAAGACTTTTAGCAAGTTAACTCTGGCGGATGAGTAACACACTAATTCTGAGATGCTGAGTAGTAGAACTAAAACAGTAAATAAGACTAAATCTCCAAGTGCTGGGGTGAAAAAAGAGAAGTCAAATTATTATTTATGGCACAATTCTAGGAAATATATAAATAAAAGAGGCGGGAGTGATTGCTCAGTGGGCGGGGCACATGCCTTGTGTGCAGGAGGCCTGGGTTGGCACCTCACGCTGCCAGAAGCTCCCTCCAAGCACAGCACCTGAAGTAGCCCTGGTGTGATCCCCAAACATCAAACAAACAAAAAACCCACAATAAATAGAAAGCTGACATTAAAATTATCCATAATTATTCCATAGAGATTAAGGTCACTATTTGTATATTTTTCTTCTAGAAATATAGAAACATAACCTGGTACATTTTGTACCTATTATTGAAGAGCACATTTTATACTAAATGGTATATAATAGGCAATCTCATGTTATGAAATATTCTTCACATAGTTTTTATAATCTATGAAATGTTTCTGTGTCCATGTGTCACAGTCTTTGGAAGCTGGGGTCTCCTGAGCAGTGCTTGGGGGGTCCATCTGCCAGTAGTGTGGGCTGGGCAGTGCTCTGGGGATCACTTAGTAGCAATAGTCAAATTCAGGGCCTCCACGCACCAGGCATGCGTGTCACCCTTGAGCCATATCCCTGGCCCGAGACTGTCAAAGTGTTTAAGCAGTGTAAAGGTGAGGGCCTTCATATTGGTTCCAACATCTTGCTATAACAAGAGTAATATGTTGACGTATCTTTCTGGAGAAAACTTTGTTTACATTCAGGATCATATTCTCTGAAGAAGCTCCAGCAAATGCCGACGTTCTGGCGTGGGAGACTGGATGGATATTAATGCCATTTTACAAGATGGAGCTGACGGGAGATAACAGATGTCTGAGGGAGAGGCTAACAAATTCAGTTATGTAAACATTAATTATGAATTTGACATCCAAGTAGATAGGACAAGCTAACTTTCAAAGAAGATACAAAGATTCTCAAAATCACCCACACAATGATGGTAAAATGAAGTTGATAAGATGAAGAAGGAAAAGCACTGAAAAAAACAAAACCAGTATGGACTGCAAAGAAACCAGTAGAGTAATTAAGGGTTGGGGTGGGGGGAGTCAGTTAATGCTGAAAGACGGGAGTACAAAAGAGAAAAACGAAGAGGAAAGTCAGAACAAGTTGAGGGTACAGAGATCATAATGTTCACTTTCAAGAATCATGCTGAACCTACCAAAACACTTACAATTGCTTTTAAGTATAGAAAACTTTTAGAAAAGTATTCAAAGATAGTCATGTCCTTGCTAAAATAAAACCACATAAGACAAAAAATTTCTCCTCGAAACACGGAAATGCAACATACCTTAACAGCACCATCAGTCACTGAACTGGCAGGCTTCTATGTGTCGTGTGTCTACTACCAATGACCCCCCCCACCCCCACCCCCAGGAACTTCATGCCAGAAAGGTCCAAACATCAAAGAATTCTCAGGCCAGGAGGTAGCACAAAGCCCAAAGGACATGCCTGCTCCCAGCAGCCTTGGTACCACACACACCTCCACACTACTAGGTGTGGCCCAGAAACAAAGCCAAAGAAGTTCCTGAGATTTGTGGGGCAGCACTACACAGTGAGTTGGTGGGAGATACAGTGGCCTAAACAGCTGCTTTTCCCCTTCAAGGTTTTGGCTTATATCTGGAGTATGAAAACTTATTTGTCACAGAAAACGTGTTCACAATTTCAATCCCATTTTATAGATTTCCTTGGTGAACGTCATCCGAATCAATTTTTACAAACTTAATCTCATTTCGCCTGCCTCTTTCTGCCCTTTGCACAAGACTCAAGGATCAAGAGCTTTAGTCCTCCAACAACTGTTTTCCCCTACTTCCAAATACGCACACCAACTGCTACACTTTCCCCAGTTCTGGTCAGAAACTGACTACTCTTGCAAAAAATGCAGAGTGCTGAAGAGAGGACTGTATGTGTATGTAAGAGTTGGGTTGTAGGAAATCTAAATATACTCTTCCAACAAATTGCATGAATCTGGCCGCCATAACAGGCAGTGATACTGTGTGTCTTTTGAGTACTGTGAAAGGCCAACCTCTGTCATTATTCCTATGACTCCTAATATCATTTTATTCATTTTAACTGCCTATTTCAACATCCCCCCACTTTTTTTTTTTGCTTTTTTGGGTCACACCCAGTTATGTACAAGGATTACTCCCTGCTCATGCACTACTCAGGCATCACTCCTGGCGGTGCTCGGGGGACCACATGGGATGCTGGGAATCAAACCTGGCAAATGTCCTACCCACTATGCTCTCTATCGCTCCAGCCCCATCCTCTTTCTATTTGAAGGTCCATATTTCCTCTCCTTTCAATGCATTCTTTATTCCTTACTCTACTGCATTTCCCCCCACATATTTTTATAAAGAAGGGGAACTGAAAAAGATGAAAAGAAAAAACTCCCTTACACATACAATTTTGTTGGTCAATATCAAACTCATAAGAGTAATGTATAATATGAAATAAAAGTTATATATTGTAGGCCAGAGTAGTATTATAGTGGGTAGGGTGCTTGCCTTGCTTGTCGTTGACTCTGGTTTGATCCCTGGAACCCCATATGGTCCTCTAAGACCCACAATACCAGGGGCTTAAATAACAAAATGAAACAAAAAAATTACGTGGCATAGGCGCTTGTGGATGGATGGGTACTTGATCATTGTATAACTGAAACCCAAGCACAAGAATTTGTAAGTCTATAACTGTACCTCATGGTGTTTCACTAA
>JAOXYA010000008.1:38924965-38943563 GCA_028565675.1 Sorex palustris | reverse complement strand
TAACAACAAAGTCTCCAATGGAGATGTTACTGGGCCCGCTCGAGCAAATCGATGATCAACGGGAGGGCCTTTTTACTTTACCATGACACATCGTCCCATCCGTATCATAAAAGCCAGTAAATTGCTGCACATTATTTTTAAGATTTTAGGAGAACAGCTGATCTCCATTTAACTCATTTCAATCGAATGTGAAATACATTTGAAGTAAGTGACCTGTAAATTTTTTATTTTTATATCTGTGAATGCAAAATTATTTAGAAATATATTTTTTATTTAAGTATGGATACTCATACTGTATCTTTGCATGCATCTGGCTATCTATAAATCAATAAAACCCTTGACCTGTTTATTTCTTTGTTGCTGGAAAACTGTTTATATTTTTTCTTGAAAAAACACATTAAAATTTTCCACGAGTGGACCTGTGAGTTAGTAAAGTATACAGTTGAGCATTTGCCTTGAATACAGAGGACCCTGGTTTAATCCCAGAAACTCCATATTTTTCCCCAAACCCTCCCAGGAGTGATTCCCCAGGCATAGAGCCAGATGTAAGCCCTGAGCATAGACAAATCTGCCCTCATTTTTTTCCATGAGAAAAAATATCTTTCCTTGAGAACATAGGTGCATTCTGTGAAGAATTCTCCTCTGAAAGACTTTGATGTGCATATGAACTTTTGTTATAAGACACACTGCTGTTATTAAATATGTTGACTTCATAAAACGTGAATACACAAGGCTGGAGCAATAGCACAGCAGGTAGAGTGTTTGCCTTGCATACGGCCCAACCGGATTTGATTCCCAGCATCATGTATGGTCTCCCGAGCACCACCAGGAGTGCAGAGCCAGGACTAATCCCTGCACATCACTGGGTGCGACCCAGAAATTAAAAAATCAAATAAATAAATGCAAAAATAAAGTTAATATGCAAATTGATTTTTGTACAGTATATTTGTTATTCTTTAGCCATGTGAAACTACAATATTACAGTTTGAAATTCTATGTGTACTTATGGACTTTGTTTAAACTCTAAAGACAGGTGAAATGCATATACTTATTTTTTCATAAGTTAATTTTAAAATATACTAAGTTACAAAATACCTTTCAGATTTTTGGTAGAAATATTCTTGAACCTTATAGTAGCACTGTAGCACTGTAGCACTGTCTCCCCATTGTTCATTAATTTGCTTGAGCAGGCAACAGTAACATCTCAGTAAGTATATAAAAAAATTATTTGGAAGCAAACACAAACTTATCTTTATTTCTATGAAATATGTGAGGGATATTTTCATTCATTTCTAAATTTCAGTCTCACTGTAGTTTTTTTCTGAGTTTCTTTAATAATTTTTTGTGAAGTGTTAATTGGACAATCATACATTTTTATAACTTCTATAAGAGCATATTTATACATAAATTATGATAAATCATTGTATTTATTCTAAAATGTAATTTTATTTTTGAACAAATTAGATTTAACACTAGCAAGAGATTTCTTATATACCCCATATCTTAAAATTTTTTCTATTACTAACAGCTTGCATTAGCATGATATATGTGCTCAAGTATTGTGTTCAGTATTATTGGGTGACTTGAGGATATTTCTGTATAAGGCCTTGGTCTTCATCTACTCATTGAAAATCTGAATAGTGTAAAATGCTCACATTTCTCTAAGGATTCTCTCAATCTGCCCTCCTCCCTTGAATTGAGACTTTGAAATTGTATCATCTTAACACTCAAACTAAAACTTCTTCACTCTTCTAGATTTTGGGATGAAACCATGCCATTGATTTTCTTGGATCTCCGGTTTGCCCAGTGTAGATAGATCATGGAACTGACCAGCTTCCATAATTAGGTAATCTAATCAATCCATAGTTTAGCAGGCTATATAATTTTTCTGATAATAGATTTTTTTAATGCCCAGTGTGACCACATACACATAGTTTACATATTGGTTATATTTTTCATCTACTAGTACGTTGTTGGCAAAGGGATCATGGGATTAAGTACAAAATTTAGCTTACACAAAAGTTGTGGTTGCCAAATAATATTGCAATGAATAATACATTTATATAATTTAATCTACCCATCTATGTGTATATATGCATGTATACTTACATATATGTGTGGAAAGATTTCTTCTGAAATTGTTAGCTATTGAAAGAGAAAATCCATAAACAAATAAATGGAAAGATCATTTGCTTGCAAGAGAGTGCAATGGCTAATTATAGAGAATAAAGTAATGTTGCTTTTAGTTTATGATGACCATTTTTGATAACATTATTACAATTTTAGTGGGAATTTATAGAAGAATAAGATAACAAAGCAATATTATAGGTGAAGAGAATTTTGTTAATGCAGACTGTCATCAGAAAGAGCACGCAATTTTAAATAGATTTACATGCCTAAGTTGGAAAAAATAGGAATAGACATAAAAATAGGAAAGGATAGAACTATATCCATATTTTGGAACATGTATATAATGAATAAGGATCTAGATAAAAGTAAAATCTGAACTAAATATGTGATAATTTGTTTCTTTAAGTAATTTACAATTGTATTTTGGTTTTGTTTGTTTCTTACTATCATTGGGGCAGCAGTGTTCAGTGTTTACTGCTGGCTCTGCACAGAGTCAGTCCCTTTGGTGCTGGAGAATCATATGCAGTGCCAGTCTGAGGGTGTATTCATTCATGTGCAAGGCAATCACCTTAATCATTCTACTACTTCATGTCCTCTGAATAACTTGTATTGGAGAACATTGGAATTAAAGAAGTAAAATTGTGAGAATAAATAAAAGAAAAACAATTGAAAGCTATTACCTTCATCCATTCAATATAAGTAAAAAAGAACAGACCAAGGAAAATGTGATGAAAGTGAAAAGTAGCTAGAAAAAAAAATGAATATCTTTTTGTAAAGACTATGTATCTAGACTTGGGGGAATAATATTTGGTACATCATGTGATATTCATAAAACATCACATGGGATACTAATTGAAAGTAATCTTTTTTGAATAGTAAAAGGCATTGTTGTAATTGGAAAGGACATTTTCAGTAGCAGTGGACAGAGACAAATGTTGATTAAAGATGAAATTAGATTCCATCTTTAATTTGCCCCAGCACTGCATATTTTCTCCCAAGTCTTGCCTGAAATGATCCCTGAGCCCAGATCCAGGAATAAGTCCTGAGAATGGCCAGGTATGACCGAAAAACTGATAGAAGAAAAAAAAAAGAATTAAATGTCAACAGTGAATTTCCAAATATTAAAGAAAACACTATCAGTATAATTACTTGTATGTTAAAACAGCAATTACTCTCACAAATTAGATACCCTTAATAATAAATACATCTAAATTTAAGTTATTCTTACGGTATATTTGCATAGTATATTGATATTTTGTCTAAGCCTGACCTGAATAAACTAGAAACTTTAGAATTTCTGTATTGTCAAGAAGAGCTGTTTATGACATATGCATGTCATAAATATCACTGTCACTGTCACTGTTCTCCCGTTGTTCATTGGTTTGCTCGAGCGGGCCCAGTAACGTCTCTATTGTGACACTTGTTACTGTGTTTGACATATCGAATACGTCACGGGGAGCTTGCCAGGCTTTGCTGTGCAGGCGAAATACTCTCGGTAGCTTGCTGGGCTCTCCTAGAGGGGCGGAGGAATCGAACCTGGGTCGGCCGGGTTGGCCACATGCAAGGCAAATACCCTACCCGAAAAAATTAAAATTAATAATGAATAAGCTCCCTTTGATCCTATACTTAAATGAGTATTCTTAAATTCCCAGTAGCTTATGAATTTATAGCATTTATAAACCCACACTAGCATACTAAGGACTATTTTATAAGAACTGCTGTTAATACTACTATGTTTCTTCTTTTGGTTAGTAATTAGAAAAGCATTCCCAACATTAATTAAACTTGTGATATTACTGAATGAACACACTCCATCTTCCACATGCATTATTTATCAAATAGAAAACCTACACTTGGGGACAAAGCACATAATAGCTGCTAACAGGTGGATACAATGGTCACAGACACAATATTCCTAGTCGTCTGAGTCTTACCAACTCTCATCTGAAGTCTACTTCCAGCGCTGGGGTGATGGCTCAAAAGGTTCGAATGAACGCTTTACCTGGAGTAGCCTGAAGTTTTATCCCAGCACCACATGCCCCCTCCACCCAAGCACTAGTCTCCCTAGTCAGAAGGAACCAAGAGTAGTCAGGCCCTAAGATGTGGCCAAAAAATGAACGAACAAAACAAAAACAAAATAACTTAAAAGATTAAGCCAACCACGACATGAAAACTACCAAAGATACAAGTTTTTAATGGAGATTAAGGCTTTTGTCTCTAGAACTGGAGGTGCCTCCATAAATTTTCCCTCTTAGAAACTATAACTAGCATTAGGTCATTGAATAACTGAAGCAAGTTATCAAAGATCTCTACTGTGACCATGGAAACTCTGTATTCAGGGCTGTGGAGAGAGACAAATGGGTGCAAGTGCATTCTCTGCACCTGGGAAGGCCAGCTTCGATCTCTGGTGTGTGGTGTCCTGAGCAATGACAGAGAGTGAACCGCACATGGCTCAGAAGCACTGGAGCACTGGAGCACTGTCCTCCCGTTGCTCACTGATTTGCTCAAGTAGGCCCAGTGATGACTTCGTTGTGAGACTTGTTGTTACCGTGTTTGGCATATTGAATACGTCACAGGTAGCTTGCAAGGTTTTACCACGCGGGTGAGACACTCTGGGTAGCTTGCCGGGCTCTCTGAGAGGGGCGGAGGAATCGAACCTTGGCCGGCCCGTGTGCAAGGCAAATGCCCTACCCACTGTGCTATCACTCAGAAACAAACAAAAAGGCAAAAAGCTCTGGATTCAAATTGAACAGCCTCTGCACAGAAGATGGAAGACTAAAAAGGTCATGAAAAATCAATTAGGACACCAGAAGAGGGTTCCCTGCTACTTTAATAAGGATTAAACTACAGAGGTCAGAGTGATAGTACGGTGGAAAGGGTGCTTGTCATGCATGCAGCCAACGTGGGTTTGATTCCTGGCACCACATATGCACTGCCAAGAGTGATTCCTGGGTACAGAGTCAGAATTAAGCCCTGACCACTGGCTGGTGTGACCCAAAAGCAAACACCAAAAAAAGATGGGGGTTTAAATTACAACATCCTTAGGAAAGTCACTTAACATTTAAGGAGGGCCCTCAAGTTCCTCATCTGTATGACATACTGATTAAGTGATTCTAGCAAACCAAGCTGATTTATTGTTGATTCTTTTTGGACCACAATCAGCAGCGGTTATTACTGGCTATGTACTCAGGATTTACTCCTGGCAGTGCTTGTGGGACCAAATGAGGTGCCAGGAATTGAACCTGGGTCTGCCGTGTGAAAGGCAAGCAACCTTCCCATGGTTCTATCACTCTGGTCCCAACAGATTTATTTTTAATACTCCTTTGTAAAGTGTGATACTTCAGGTGCCCTATAAAACTGTTTTTTCAACAGGGCTGAAGTGATAGCAGAGCAGGTAGGGCATTTGCCTTGCATGTGGCTGACCTGGGTTTGGTCCTTGGCAACCCAAATGGTTTCCCAGGAGTGATTCCTGGTGCAGAGCCAGGAGTAACTCCTGAGCATTGTTAGGTGTGCACCGCCCCCCCAAATTTTCTATCTTGTTTGGTAATGAACCACTTCAAGATGTCAACAAAAGCTTTAGATACTTCATCTAAAAGAATTCTCACATTGACAAAACTTAGCATATACTATCAGATTTTAATGACCTTTTGAAGTGGAATGTAGAACTTACGATACAAATTTCTGTAAATTTAAATAGAATTCAAGGACCAAAGAAATAGTCCAACGGGCTCAGGATCTGCTTTGTTTGCAAGAGGCCTGTGTTTAATCCCCAGTACCACATGGTCCCCTGAGCACCTCTTGGAACAGTCCCCAGGTACCGTCAAGAGTAGCCCCCAAGCACCACTGGGAGGGGCTACAATCCCCCCTCAAATTAAAATTCAAGACCTTGGAGATAAATTTTCTCTCTCTCCCTTCCTTCCTTTTCCTTCTAGCGCACTTGACCACATCCCTGGCCTTTAGGTTTTTACAAAACACATTACATTAAAAAAATTAAAAAATCACAATAATAGAAGGAAATTTATTTATTATTTTTTTCTGATTATCAAAGAGAAGAGACTCTGTGCTGTTTTCTTCCGGGAGCTGGGTTTTATATCTTCTCCTAACCCTGAAAGAGCTTTGAATATGGCAGTTTTTAAAAAATCTCAGGGCTAGGACGTTACTGGGATCTGCTCGAGGCAATCGACGTACAACAGGATGGTTGTGATCGTGATCGTGATCAAAGAGAAACGGAGGGGGGGTTTCTTGTTTGTTTTGGGGCCACACCTAGAGATGCTCAAGGGTTACTCCTGGCTCTGCACTCAGGAATCACTCCTGGCAGGGCTCAGGGGACCAGAGGGGATGCTGGGGATCAAACCCCAGCCGGCTGTGTGCAAGACAAGTACCCCACCCACCACACTATCTGCCCAGCCCCTGAAACTGAGCTTTAACCAGTTCAAAACTACTAGCTTTGATAATCAAACAATACTGGTAAGTCAAGGGCCCTAGGTAAGTGCTACTCAAATCATTATTATACAGCAATCTCAACTTTAATGAACCAAGAGCAATACAATTTAGGAAGCAGAAAAGAAAAACATGTTGCTTGCATGCAGGGCTCAATCCCCAGTCCAGCATCCCCACCCTTCACTCCTGCAACAGCACCAAACCAGGAGTAGGCCCTGGGCCTCACTGGGTGTAGCCCAAAGGAAAACAAAAAGAAAATGTGTTCCATTTGTTTTTCTTAATATAGACAATGCACTTAGAGACAGACCTCTAATAAAAATATAAAACAAAGTTCTGAAATACTAAAATGACCCAAGTTTCTCAAAGACTAAGTAAAGCAGAAGCAATCGTGTACTTCAAGTCTCATCACATTCTATTTTATAATTAAGATTGGTTAAGTCTGTTGAGCTAACATGAATTTGTATTTCTATTACTAAGAAAAAAAAACTTAAGTACTTTTCAAATATAAAAGGAAAGAAAGGGCTGACTTAGAACATGGAGAAAAAAAGAAGGCACAATTACACAATTCTGTATAGATTAATTAAATGCAGAGGAATAATACTAGTGTTCACGTCTTATAAATCATCTGCAGAATATGCCAAAGGGATGCTAATGTCTGCTCTTAAGAGTACATTTTCCAGTACAGATCTTTTGTGCAAGCTCCTCTTTAGAATTTCTGTTGTCTTAAATGAGACCCTAGGGAATCAGCAAGAAGAAATTTTCTGATTATTTTCTGATGCAATAATGAGAGGCTTTTTTAACTCTGAATTTAAGGAAAATAATGACAATACCCTAATTCTGACAGCAATATCCCTATCTGGAATATAAAAGTAAAACAGCTATTCTGTTCTGCTTCTTTTGTCTTTTTGTTAAACAATATCTAATTTACCACGGAAGTTTTTCCACTAAGAAATCATAAATTAAATCCTTTTTATTATAAATTACAAATTACATTTTGTTCGGTCCACAAAGGGAAAACAGTTAAACACATTTATATAACCTACTTATAGCAACACAAGTTGTGGATTCTTCAATAGTTCACAAACAAATTACTTAGGGATTGTGAAAGTACCACTGTGTTTAGTATTTGTACACTTCCTCATGTGAATTACACTGTAGAAAGGAACCAAGAAAGAATATATCTGGATCTTAGTCTACATGTATCCTCACACGCCTAATTTGTCATCTATATATCGAGCTTTGTTTATCAAAGAATGGTACTTACTTTTAAAAAGTGAAGATATCAGTAGCAAAGTGAAACTGAATTTATATTTAATGCTTGTCTCTTCAGCTATTTTGTTTTCTAGAAGTTGTAACTATGGATACACTGAGCGGGTTGTATAAGAACAAACTTTCTGTGTGAATGCCTATATGAAATGGATTAGGGAATTAATCAACAAACCAGGGTTTTACTCCCAATAATCACTCACCTGCTTTTGTGACATAATACACAGGAAAACTTATGGATTTGTTTCTGCCGTCTGTAAAATAAGGATGTGGAACAGATGATCTAAAGTTCACTGCCAATTCAGTCTACATGTGCGTAGAAAAATGAGTAAAGAATGAGTGAGTTCATGAGAAATAATACAGGCATGTACATAAATGGCAAAAGAGGGATTGGAGAGATAGTACAGCAGTTAGGGAACTTGCCTTGCACAAAGTACTCCATATGGTCCCCTGAGCACCATCAGGAATGATCCCTACGTGCAGAGTCAGGAGTGAGTCCTAAGCATTGCCAGGTGGGGGAGAAGGGAGGAAGGGAGGGAGGAGGGAAGAAGGAAATGGCAAAATAAATGTACTAAAACATCGTGTGTAGGGGGCGTGTCGGGTGGGGGAATATAATGCCTATTTCAAGGTCTCCTTTTTCAATTCTGACTTGGACTAATGATTAAAAAGTGTCCAGAAAGTCCATCACAATCATCCAAATTCCAGCACTTTCCCCTTATGCTTCCAACTATCACATGTCCACGAGGACTAGAACCCAAGATATGCTTTCCTCCCATTTAACCATTCAATAACTTGCCCAAAACAACCGATCTGGTTCATCTAAACCATGGTTGGAAAATGTTTTTTATGAAAAGCCAAAAGTAGCAAATATTTTAGGTTTTGCAGACTAGACAGTCTCTATACTACCCAATGAACTACCCATCCTCTACTCTCGGACAAAAACAGTCGTAAACCACACACAAACTAATGAACATAGTACCTGTATTCTAGGCAACACAGATGTGAATTGTATTCCACCACTCCCCAACTCCTCCCCACCCACCATCCTGCCACCAGGAAAGAGGAAAAAAAAAAAGAAGAAAAAGAAAAAGTTATGGGCTGGATTTAGCTCATAGATTTTAGTTTGTGAACCACTAGTCTTTTCCCACAAAGAAACAAGAGGGTGTAAGCCAGCAGTAAGTGTACCATAGCTTCAGAATGGAAATTTATTTCAAAGGAAATAATTATAAGTCATTAAAAATTTCTCAAAATCCTTTCAGCCCAGTAAAAGAGAGCACGATAGACTACAAAGTGCTTATACAGGTAGATACAAGCTACATGCTTAATAAAACATTCTTTATCATCCCTCCAGATAGTATTCGCTCACTTCAGGAAACCACTTATTCTGGCCTTCTGACAGGCGATGGTCCTCGATTCCTTTTGATCCAGGCATATAAGCTACTGGTGCCACTGTAGCAAGATTTTAATGCTCCTTTATTGCTTCCCTCCCCCCTCCCCACCCCCATTAATCCAAAGCTATAATAGCAGGACCTTCTCGGTCTGAACCTCAAGGCAGTGTTACTATCATTCACTAGGAAAGAGGGTAAGAAAACTGAATAAAAAGATCAACGACGAGGCAGATTCTGGTAGAGGAGTACCTGAAGGACTGGTAGCATCACCCCCCCACCTTTTCCCACTCAGAAAAAGGAGCCAGGTGCGAACTAAATGTAAATGGAATTGCAATGTTGTCTACTCTAGGGGGAACAAAGAACATTTCACTTTATGCAAAATGCTCCCTAATGAGAGAACTCAGTTAAGGCAGAGGGGAAACCACAGTAAGCCTTATCTACCCTTATGCTTTTATGCTTTTATCTAGACCACTCTGCCTCCAGCTGTGAAACTGACTGGTGTTTTTAAAGCTCTAAGGAGCTTCTACTTGTAACCATGGTTACTGCTTCAAAACAGTACCAAAAAGAAAAAAAAAGTACCGAGGGGGAGAGCAAGTGGAGAAGAGAAACAGTTTTCCTGATTTTCATCAAATGAGCTACAGTAACAGGAGCTGGATGCCTGAGAGGGCCCCTTGGCCACACCTAGCCACACCGGTGCTTGGTCTCCCAGCCCCACAGCTGTGGATCACTTTACCACAGAGATCTCCCAAAGCTAATTTAGTTATCCACAATGGTCAATATCTTATAAAGCCAACCAATATTCTTGCTGGGAAGTCAGTGTATTTGATTTGCAGCAGAGAAGCTAAGTAGGGAAAAAAAATTAAGAAGACGGGTTGCTTAGAAGTGTATGAATCTGAGTCCAAGGAGACACCCCTGGTTTTAATATAAAGTCAGCAAAGTAATTCTTCCCAATTCTCCCCAATTCTAATAGAATCTCTTTCAAACTAAGCCTCTTAGGGGCTGGAGCACTAGTACAGAGGGTACCAGTGCTTTGCACGTGGCTGACCTGCGCTGGATCCCTGGCACCCCATATGGTGCCCTGAGCACTGCCAGGAGTGATCCCGAGCACAGAGCCAGGAGTAAGCCCCGAGCACAGCCAGGTGTGGCCCCAAACCAACAAACTAACCCTCTGAGCAGTCTTCTCAGTTTTTAGATAATTCTTTACATACCAATCATGCCAATCATGTTTTATATGGGTACACTACAATAGACAGAATTGCATGCATTTGTGTAGTTTATAATCTGAGAAGAGCAATTAAGTACATACAATTTCAAATTTTATTAATGTGCTATGAAGAACTAAAGGATATTACCTGGAATATCAAGAAAAATTTCTTGACATAGAGATCTACTGAAGCTGGGAAAGGCCCAGAGATTCATGGTGTTCTCTACTACGACATATGTTTAGATATTCTTTTAAAATGTAAGTTTAAAATGAAGTAAATTAGCGGAGAACAGCAAAGGGTGTCAGGGAAGAGTATTCTCTAGGCCAAAGAAGAGCAGATGTTTCCATCCAGAAATCTGGGAGTTGGGGATTAAATCTTCAGGGATTAAAGCCCCAGCAAAAAGCAAAGATCTTTTGTATTCATAAGCTACATTTGAAAAATGTTCCAACCAAGTTTCAGGCAAGAATGAATATACTTTGTCTCATATATATCTCAGAGCAATCTGTAAGAAAGTACATTTATTTCTGGTTTGCAGAGGATAAACTGACAAGAGATCAAGTTAAATTGCCTTTATTGGTTTGATTCCAGAACCAGTGTTTTTTTTCTTAATCATAATCCTATTATAAACCCTAAACATTTTTTGAATCATTAATATTTTCTATCCATATTAAAAGCTTATACCTATAATATTTTATATTGTTTATGCAATACTTTAGACAATTATCTAAATTTCAACAATTCTTTTCTTTTTCTTTTTTGGGTCACACCCGGTGATGCACAGGGGTTACGCCTGGCTCTTCTCTGAATTATCCTGGCGGTGCTCAGGGACCATATGTGATGCTGGGAATCAAACCCAGGTTGGCTTCGTGCAAGGCAAATGCCCTACCCACTGTGCTATTGCTCCAGCCCCTCAACAACTCATTTAAAAAATCATTCTGAGGGGCCAGAGGAACAGTGTAGCAGGTAGGTCATTTGCTTTGCACACGGCTGACCCCAGGTTCTATCTCCAACACCTAATACGGTTCCTTGAGCTCGCCAGGAAGAATCCTTGAATGCAGAGCCAGGATTAAACCTTGAGCACTGCTGAGTATGGCCCCTTTCTTCACCCCCTCCCCCCAAATCATTCCAATAATAATCACTGGTGACCTCTGTGCTGGGAATCTTACTAAGGTAGTGAAATATAGTTGTACTGGGGATGTTGTTCAGCAGAAGAATGTGAAGTTTCACATGTGTAAGGGCCTGGGTTTGTTTCATCGCCAGCACCAAAATATAAGTAAATGAATAAAGACACTGATGGCAAAACTATTTTTTAAAAACCCTGCCTTTGGCTTAGAGAAATAACTCAAGCAGTAGAGCACATGCCTCAGCTGTATGAGGTCCTGGTTTCGAACCCCATCCCTGCACCAGTACCACAGGCCCGAGCAGCAATATAACTGCCATTATACTGCTGCACTGGACCACTGCGCCTGGACATGGATAACCAGCTGAGCATGGCTGGGAGTGGTCTTAGGTCTCCTCACCCCCATTGTGTGTGGCTACTATGAAAGAGATGATATTCAGACCTTTAGCCCAGGGACGTGGCTCAGTAGGAAAGAATCCACTCTGCATGCCTGATGCCAAGGGTTTGATCCCTGGCACTGCACCACGACAAACATGACCTCCAGCAAACAACAATCACAAGTGTGTAACCCCTGCTTATGGCAACAACAATAAAGAGAAAGGAAGGGAGAGAAAATTCCTATCTTCCCAGCACTTCCCATTTAGTGAGATGAGACTAAAGATAAATAAGACGAAACAGGTAAAAAAATGCTCGTACTATGGAGAGAGGAAAATCAGGGAAGGAATACAGAAACTGTGGCTCTTCCCATGCCTTCCAAGAGCACAGATTTGTAAAGGCACCAAGGCAGATGAGAACAAGCAATACTGAGTTTCTGCCCTCAAGCTGATAACACTCTAGTAAACACAAAATAAAAAATTTTAGAAAAGACAAACAGAGCGATGGGAACACACAAGAGTCACAAGGTAGAAGAACTGAGCTGCAATCTGAATATTGCTCTTACTCTTCTCTCTTCTCTTCTTTTTAAATTTTAATTTTGGAACCATGATTTACAAAACTGTCGGTGGTAGGGTAGGGGGGAAAAACATGTTAAAAAGGACTCTTTCTACCTATATTTTAAAGTCACATTTTAAAACTTTATAAAACTTGGTTAGGGGGAATGAGGCCCATTGTTTTTACTGTTTTTGGCATATTGAATACGCCATGGGTAGCTTGCCAGGCTCTACCGTGTGGGCAGGATACTCTTGGTAGCTTGCCCGGCTCTTCGAGAGGGATGGAGGCTTTTAGGGAGGCCTCTAATCACCCTTACAGGTGTTCCCATAGTTCATACCATATTCGAGCCCCATTAAATATGGTGCGGAGAATGGCTATTAAGTGTCTTATGATGTGTCACGTGGCTGCTTTGTGGCTGCGCAGTCTGGAAAGCAGCCTGGAGTGTGGCTGTGGCTGGGGAGTGGGTGGTAGTGACCATCCACCGATGAGATGGTCAGACTCCTTCGTCAAAACCCTGAAAAAACAGTTTGAGGCTCTTCGTGTTCCTGGAGCGAGCAGATGCCATTGGTGGGCTACACTAGCATGCAACAGGGACAAATGGAGACGTTACTGGTGCCTGCTCGAGCAAATCGATGAACAATAGGATGACAAGTGATACAAGTGAAAACTTGGTTTAAAAATATTTAAAGAAGACAACAAAATGTAGAGATAAATGGACTATTTTACAGCTTGTGAAACTAAAGGGCTGGAGACATAGTACGTGGGGCAAGACCTTTATGGCTGACCCACGTTCAATTCCTGGCATCCAATATCATCCTGTGAGTACCACCAGGAGTGATTCCTAAATGCAGAACCAGGCCATTGGTCCTTTGAATTATAGAAGGGCCAAAGAACTACAAGAAGAAAAATTTAGAGATTGGAGAGCTCCTAATGATTATAAAAAGTTATTAATATGCTCTTTCATTTGCATTTCCTCCTCCTGATTTCCCTACAATTCTAGGACTAACATCAATTTCCTTTAAGTTCAGAAATAAATGAAAAAAATGTTTAGTACTAATCTTATGGGTTAAAGGAAAGACTTTAAATGGGATTAAATCCTGAAAATCTGGTTTTGCAAGAAATCAGATGAATTGTTTTGAATATTAACATCTTTTCTAATCAGTCCTGAAAGATCAAACTTATAATTTCATCCATGTTATAGAACAGACACCCCATTCTGCACATGACTGCTAAACATGAGCCATGTTAACTCGGGGAGAATGAGTATAAAACCCAGAAAAAGTATAGATGAAAGCCTCAAATTATAGGTCTTGGCCAAAGAACTTTGGAATAAATGAAGTGAGAGAAAGAGAGGAGAAGCAGGTAAGATCACAGATACACTGCCACTGTCCTCTGCAAGTCATCGGCCAGGGATGTCTGCTGGAATGAGGAAGCCTGCCTTGGGAACTCTTCTGTTCTGTTTCCTTCTGACACTGTGCACAGTGACTTCTGTTCTGCTTCCTGTTGATGCTGTGCAAGGTGGATGCCTTCCAGAAGCATCCCCCCAGGTGTGGCGTGCCCACCCCCTCAAAAAACGGTGGATTTTCAGTTCAAGATAGTAAATTGCCTCTTCTTAAACACCCCATGCAATAGGATCTAGAAGTACAGGTACCCACAGAACAAGAGGAGCAAAGCACAAGACAACCAGCACGTCTCTGCTGACTACCAATGTCTATACGGAAAGTCCTTATCAGAGGACTTGCAAGGTGAGCTTTGAGAGACAGCTGGTTAGGACCAACGTCAATGGATGGGGAGTGGAGGGAAGAAGTGAATGGCAATAACATCCGTTAAAAGGAAAAGCAGGGGCTGGAGCGATAGCACAGCGGGTAGGGTGTTTGCCTTGCACGCGGTCGACCCGGGTTCGATTCCCAACATCCCATACGGTCCCCTGAGCACTGCCAGGAGTAATTGCTGAGTGCAGAGCCAGGAGAAACCTCAGTGCATTGCCAGGTGAGACCCAAAAAGCAAATAAATAAATAAATTTTTGAAAAAATGAAAAGCAGAGCCTAGCTTGTTAATTTTGTTCCTGTAAGTGCATGAAAAGAAAAGAACTTCACTTCCAACTCAACATACAGCAAGTTGAAAGTTAATCTGTGGAATCTTGAGGCCAGGGATGATATTCAGTGGAAGAGCAATGCTTTGTAAAGAACAGTGACCATTACACATCATACTAGCTTACCAAGATTGTAATATCTTAAGTGTTTAGGTGATCTACAGCTAAGATATAATGAATCAGGTTTTACTAGTGTGGAATCTACATTGAAATTGGGTCACTAAAGGATTGTTAGATACACTCAAACTGAATCACCAGTGATTTAGACCTTCATTTGAAAACACTGTAAAGAAGAATTGTTAAGACTCACCAACTGCTAGATGAAAACCAAAGGTGGAAAAGACTGAAGGCAAAACAAAACAAAAACAAACAAACAAAAAGGATATTAAAAATGATGCTATGACCCAAAGAAAGAAGAGTACAGCAACTAAGAAAAAGAAATGTTCTAAATTTTAGGGCCAGAGTAGTAGTTCAGCGAGTCGGGGACGTGTATATGGCTGACCTGTGTTCCATCTTCAGCACTCTCTCTGGTACCCCTGAACTCACCAGGAGTGACCCCTGAGTAGAGTCCCCGCTGGGTGTGGCCCCCCAAAAATAAATAAATAAAATTTAAAGTCTCTGAATATGGCTAGGTGTGTAGCTCAAGGGAAGAGCACTTGATTTGCCTTACATATGTGATTGCCCTGGGCTCAATTCTGAGCACCAAAAGAAAAATAAGGTGGGGGGGAGGGGAAGGAGACAAGAATAAATATGAGTGCATTCACACGAATGTGTCAAATCTTTAATATCTTTACACTAACAAAAGAAAAATTAGAGAAATGGTAGTTCTGAATATTGAATGTTTCTTTCTATTTTTATTTGCTTATTGGTCTTTGGACCACACCCAGCAGTGCTCAGGGCTGATTTCAGGCTATGTGCTCAGAGATCACTCCTGCCAGGCTCAGGGAACTATATGGGGTGTTAAAGACCAAATTCATGTCAGCTACGTGTAAAACAAGTGCCTGACACACTATACCATACTTCTGGTCTTTGAATCCAACCTTTCTAATATATTTTAAAATCAGAATAAAGTAAAAAAGTCAAATGAAAGGATAAACATATTTGCAAAAAAAAGCATCATTAAATATTAATAATTGATAACATGAACCTATAAAATTAAGTGGCTAGAAGACCCTAAGTACGAAGAAACCAATCGAATCTCTGAGTGCACATGCCAACTTATCGGACACTGGGGGATTGTCAGTGTGATAATGTGGTGGGCAGGAAAACAGGCCTGATCAATAGGCCCGCTCATTAGCTGTCAATGAGAAAAAGGTCACACAGCCTTATTAGGAAACACTGTGACATGAATAGCTCAAACCACAGGAATCACCTAATGAAGGAATTCTGACATTGTGAAAACTTTCAATCTGAGACTTACATCTGACAGCTCTTTAGAAAAGGCAAATCATGTGCTGGTGTGAGCACTTGGTCCTTCACTGTAAAAGTGGAATAAGTTTCAGAGTTCTACAATTTTTTTCTTTTTGGGGTCACACCCGGCAATCACAGGGGTTATTCCTGGCTCTGCACTCAAGAATTACTCCTGGCGGTGCTCAGGGGACCATATGGGATGCTGGGAATCGAACTCAGGTCGGCCGCGTGCAAGGCAAACGCCCTACCCGCTGTGCTATTGCTCCAGCCCCTGGCAGAATCAATCTTAAATAAATAAAAGAATGTTTTTGTCTAACTATGAAAGTGAAACGAGATCCTTGGAAAAGTTCTGGGAAATTAAAGAATGAAATGAAGTGGCCTAGAGCCCTTCCGTGTACCCCCAGGGATTTCCTGCCGCAGGGTGAGATGGGGGCCATGAGGTCTGGGGGGCACTGGGCAGGGCAGGGTGGGGCTGTGAGGGGTCTGTGGGGGCACTGGGCAGGGCGGGGTGTCCAGGGCCCTTTCTCAGTCCCCTCACTGTCCCCGGCAGAGATCTGGGGCGTGGAGCTGTGCATGCGCCTGCCATCAATGAGTGTTCTGGCCGCAGTCAGCCCTGACCCGTAAGCCCTGACCCTGCCGGTCTCCCCTGCCGGCCTGTGCGGGCCCCTCAGGCAGGCCCTGTCATCTTAGGGCAGTGAGGATCACTGGGGGAGCCCCGGAGTGTGGACAGGACCTGGCATGGGCCCAGCCTCTGTGTCCAGTTCACTGTGTGGCCTGGGCTTGTGTGAGCCCAGGTCCTTGTTCTGCAAGCTAGGGTTTTCGCCTGGCAGCTGGGCACAAGGGACACTTGAGGCTTCGGAGAAAGGCTGTGTAGACGGACGGTGCAGGAGGATCCGTGAGTGCCTGCAGCTTCTCTCCAGCTTGAAAACGTTCCGAACACCAAGCGGACACTCTGAGGGCCCGAGAGTGCATAGTGGGGTGGCACTTGCCTGGCATGGGCTGACCCGCCACCCCATATGTCCCCCAAGCCTGCCAGGAGTAATTCCTGAGTGCAGAGCCAGGGGGAAGCCCTGAATATTGGCAGGTGTGGCCCAAAACAAAACAATAAACAGCATACAAGAAAATACTCTGAGTGCTGGAGAGATAGCACAGCGGGTAGGGCGTTTGGCTGGCACCCGGCTGACCCAGATTTGATCCCCGGCACTCAGTGTGGTCCCCCAAGCCCTGCCGGAAGTGAGCCCTGAGTGCAGAACCAGGAGAAACCCCTGAGCTTTGTTGGGTGTGGCACAAAAAAAAAGAGAAAGAAAAGAACACCCGATGAGAGGAGGAAACCAGTGGGCAGATGGGAACCCCCCACCTTCTGCTAGAGTCAGGCCTGTTAGATCAACCCCCAGCGGCACCAGTGGCTAGTGTGTTTTCTTTTTCTTTTCTTTCTTTCTTTTTTTTTTCTTTTTGGGTCACACCTGGCAATGCACAGGGGTTACTCCTGGCTCATGCTCATGCACTCAGGAATTACTCCTGGCAGTGCTCAGGGGGCCATATGAGATGCTGGGAATCGAACCTGCGTCGGCTGCGAGCAAGCCAAACGCCCTACCCACTGTGCTATCACTCCAGCCCCAACCAGCCAGTGTGTTTTTTACTTTGGCTGAGGCAGGCAGTAGTGGAAGCCGTGCTGGGACCCCCTTCTGCCCGGCCACTGAGGCTGGCTGTGGGCAGTGCCCCCCTCATGGGCACACAGCATCCTCGGCACTGCCGGGCTCGGTGCTGGGCAGGGGCAGGAGGCTCTGTCCACACGGCCCCCTTTGGGGTGCTGCCTGGCCTGTGGCAGGGAAGGAGTTGTGCGCATGGTGCAGCTCAGCCCTGGGTGCCCGGGTGGCCCCCGAGGCTCCTGTCTGCAGGCCGACCCCAGTTCGAGCTGTGCTGACCCTGCAGCAGAGGGAGCACAGCTGAGCTGGTCCCCTTTCTGCTGCCACTCCTGGGGCTCCCGGGGAGTCAGGGACCTGTGTGAGGCTGTGAGAGTGTTCCCGGGGCCCCCAAGCTGCTCCAGCTGCAGGTGTTGGTGCTGGGACCAGCATCCTCCGCCCCCCGGTATCCAAGCGTGTGGCCCTGGGTGCTGTTCCAGAGTGGGCTTCCTGTGCCCAAGGCTTCCTTTTGGCCTTTGTGGGTGCTGGGGGGCATGTCAGGGGCTGTATTCTGCGCTACACTGTTGAGCCACATTCTGCCCTCTCTGGCTGTTCTAGCCTAAAGGTTGCCAAGGTTTTTTTTTTTTTTTTGCTTTTTGGGTCACACTCGGCGATGCTCAGGGGTTACTCCTAGCTTTGCACTCAGGAATCACTCCTGGCGGTGCTCGGGGGACCATATGGGATGCTGGGAATCGAACCCGGATCGGTCACGTGCAAGGCAAACGCCCTACCTGCTGTGCTATCTCTCCAGCCCCTTGTTTTTATTTTGTTGTTGTTGTTTATTTTTTAAAAAATTTGTTGTTTTAGGGGCTGGAGTGGTAGCACAGCAGGTAGGGCGTTTGCCTTGCACACAGCCAGCATGGCCAACCCAGGTTCGATTCCCAGCATCCCATATGGTCCCCCCGAGCACCGCCAGGAGTAATTCCTGAGTGCAT
>JAOXYA010000008.1:38873389-38884935 GCA_028565675.1 Sorex palustris | reverse complement strand
TGGGATGCTGGGAATCGAACCCAGGTTGGCCGCGTGCAAGGCAAACGCCCTACCTGCTGTGCTATCACTCCAGCCCCTTAAAGGTAATTTTTAAATCAGTGTTTATAAATATCCTTAAATTTTCTTCAATTATTTTTTTATTTTTAAATTTCAGTCACAGTGACTTGCAATTTTACAACTCTGTCCACTAGGATTTCGTGAATGCAGCATTCCAAGAATACCCCTACCCGGAGGGCACGCTTCCTTCCACCACTCTCTCAGGGTCTCCCCTAATTTTTTTTTGTTTTTAAATTTGGGGGTTTTGAGTCACACCCGGCTGTGCTCAGGCTCTTCCCTCCTGGCTCTGTGCTCAGGGGTCACTCCTGGCAGTGCTTGAGGGGACCATATGCTCTGCTGGGATGGAACCAGAACGGGTTGCCTGCTATCTCTCTGACAGCCCCAGAATTATTCTTAAAGAAGAAAAAGAAGAAACCATTCCAGCAGTCCACAGAGCCTACCATTTCCCTGCTTTCTGACCTTCTTTTTGTTTTATTGGTGATCGGGCCACACCAGACTGTCTGTGCTCAGGGGTTACTCCTGGCTCTGCACTCAGAAATGACTCCTGGCGGTGCTCGGGGACCTTATGGCATGCCGGTGATCGAACCCAGGCCTGCCGTGCGCAACCAAGCACCCTACCGCTGTACTAGTCCACTCAGCCTCTTGCACACGGAGGGGATGGAGTTCTCCAGCCATCTCCAGGGGTCAAGGTCTGGACTGAAGCTGCAGGTGAGCAAAACCATCATGTCCCCTACCCAGGCTGCTGGGTGCCCTCTGCCGCCCCCCTTGCAAAGTTATGGCCTGCACTCTGCCTCCTGGGCTGCCCGAGGAAAGTGTTTCAAGTCATAAAACCTTACCTTTTTTCTGTCTTTCAAAGGCCAAGGCTTCCTTTCAGCTCCTTAGTTCAGCCTCACTGAGCCAAGGGCTCGCCTCTCCATCACAGTCAGTAGGGACCAGAAGCGCCAGTTCCCACCGTGTTCCGCCCACTTGCACCAGCTTTGCTCCGCCCACCCCACCCCACCCCACCCCATCCCTGCACCCCCCGCCCTACCCCCCACCACCTTTGAATGAGTTCGCTCTCAGGACCTCCTTGAGTCTTCAAGCAAATAAATTCCTTCTCACCAGGTTTGCGGACATTCCTAGACCTGTCAGAACTCCGAATCCAGTTTAGACAACCCAGCCGGGATCCGCCTACTCCATCCCCACCCCCGAAGCATATCTTGCTTTGCAAGGTTTATGTTGGTATTCGATGCAAGAAAGCAGATAAAATATCAGACTTGCTGGTACTCAACTTAAGGCACATGCTTTGCAGGCAGGAGGCCCCTGTTTGATTTCTGTGTGATTCCCCCCAGCACCCAGCAGGGAGTAGATAGCCCTGAGCACCTTTGGGTGTGGTCCCAAAACCGAAAAAGAAGATACATAAGGACTGCTGCTTCCTTTCATATTCCTTAGGATACGTTTTGATAGCACTGAACTTGTTAAACTCATCATCTATGCCCTGGAAGGAACCCTTAATTGTGAGTACCCTCAAATCTTGGGACCAGTGCCATGAATACTGAGAGCAAGTTAAGCAAATTTACGACAAATAGAGAGTCTTGGATAGATGGCCTATTTTAAATTTTCTAAAACAGGAGCTGAGGTGTTGATGGGGAGTGGTAAAGGAGAGAGAGCAGAGAGAGCTACAGGCTGACACAAATGACTTTTCTAATTAACCACAGATAGTTATTATTCAACTGGGCTGGGGAGTTACTATTAGTGCTGCTACAGGCCTATCAGCTGCTTATCTGAGCCCAACCTTGCAGTTGATAAGAAGCCAGAATTAGAACTGAAAATGCCTAGAGCATGAGGAGGGGAAATTAGAAAAAAGAAGAGATAATATGCAAAATAAACAGAAAATTCCAACAAATGCCTTCTGCAGAAATTTGAGCAGAATAAAAACCTGAAAGCCAGAGGAACTTGCAAGGACCAGAATGGGCTGACCCTGTTTAACTGCTTTGATCCAGGCAAGTGCAAAACCCTGCAGAAGGAAGTCAGAACTTTGTGGTGAATTAGATAAGAATCAGATTGGAGAAACCACAAGGTTCTAAGCCAAGGTGGCAGGCTCAGTGTGGGACTGAGAGTTAGACTAGTATTAGCCACTCTTTGGACAAGTCACTCACTTCCACATGGGTTCAGCTTCCTGCCTTGTAAAGCACCTCCTGTGTTCGTGTGGAGCGCACCCCACACGTCAGGTGACCAGGGGCAGTTAGTCTGACTGTGTGTGGGGACCAGTGGGGTTCCCCATCTTTGTTCCCAGCACAGTCAGCATGTAAGTGTTTGGGGTGGGACACAGTTTAGAGACCACATTCAGTGGTTCTCAGGGCTTACTCCTGGCTCTGAGCTCAGGGATCAATCCTGGTAGCACTCAAGGGACCCTATGTGGTGCCAGGAAATAACTAGGGTTGAGTGTATGCAAGGTAAGCCTCGTTTTAAAAAAAAAATGAATAGATAACTTTAAGTTATTATTTTAGTTATAGACATTCAATATTCCAACTCTAATCCCATCATCATTACACCTTCTCATCATGTTATTTCCAGTTTTCCCAACAACCCCTTGACCCTGCCCCCTTAACAGACCCTCAATAATTTATTTTACATTGTTTGTTATAAATAATTTGCTAAAAGGATGATAAAAAAAATGTTTCCTTAGAAAAAAGTTTGCGAAGATTATTGTATCTCACCACAGGTCCTTAAACTCTTGTATAAGAGATTACTAAGATGTTGTTACAGGGTAAGTGTTTGTGTTTTATTAATTGATATTGGTTGCCTTCTACATTACATCCCATCCAATTTGATGTGTTTGTCAGTGTTATAGAATTTGAGATATTGCACATCTGAAATTGCGGCATGCATTCCAGGGTGTCCAAAATTCTTATCAGAGTGATACAGCTGGAGTTAAATTATTTTAACTTACTGGCAGCTTTGGGTCGTGTGCATGACTACCAGGCTTCCAGAAGTACATGGAGATGGGGCAAGGTAGCTCATCCCTAACACTGAGAAAGCTGGAGATTTCAGTCACAAAACCCGCATACCTGAGTTTTCAACAGATTAATTTCTGGATGAGGCTCATCTGAGCAGTGGGGTCCCGCTGGGATTATGGTGGCAATTGTGGAGTATGACAAAGCAAGCATCTTACCCTCTGTACACAATCTCTCTGGCCCCTTCAATTCCACTTAAGTGTGCAAAATATTGGCCTGACATTCAAGTGGAGATGGTTAACAGTCCTCGTATGGGGATCAGAGAAGAAATGAAGGTCATTGCACAAGTGTATGTTTCCATAAGAGTCAAATAGCCTCATTTGCTGATAGAGTTGTGGCATGCACACTCAATCCTAGAACCAAGGTGTGTAGGCCCATGCCTAGTGAAGTTGCAGGCCAGGGCACGGAGCAATAGGCTGAGATTTCTTGGCCACAGAAGCCTGAATGGGGAGGCTGCCACTCTTCATGACCCAGCTTGCTGGCTTGTCATCAGAGACCTTGATGTCCACCAGGCCCGGGACATAGAAAATAACAAAATTAAATCAGGTTAAAATGAGGAACTAATGGTGTAGGAGTAAACAGCAAGATAGAGTAAAATTAGAAAGTAAAAAGCACTGCGAGAGAAGGCTATTTGCCCACTGGGAATAACTATAAATACACCAGCGGAAGAAAGATTTGTATATGCTGAAGAATGTAAATCACTGAGCCGAATCTGGTGAAGACTGAGTGACAAGTTGGGGCGACCAAAGGAGACTTGCTTGCACGGAGAAGAAGCCGTTTTGTTTGGGTTAAAACAAAATGATACTATCTGTGGAAAAAAAAAAAGATTGGAAGGACACCAGGACAACTCTCATGAAAACCTCATTCTCTTCAAAGAGCAAATGATCCCCGCGCCCATTTGCGAGATGGGTTCATTGCTCCATTTCTCACTTCAGTGGATGTTAACTCACCTCCCCTCAACTCTGCAGCTCAAAGGAAGAGTAGATGGGACCAGAGAGATTGGTAGAGAGACGCAAGGACCCCAGTCTCGTCAGGGTTACTCCCCTGAACCCAGAGCTAGAAGCAGCTTCTGAACCCTGCTGAGTGTGACCCAAACTCCACCCTACCCCCCTAAACACACACACACACACACACACACACACACACACACACAATGTGTATGTGTTGAACCCAAAAACCAATAAGAGAGAAATTCTTTCCTAGAGTCTGTCCCAGGCCCACCCTCCTGAAAAGTCCCTGGTCATGCTCCCACTACTTGGCCATCCTGAAGCCATCACACCCAGCGGGACCCCAGCTCAGCCCTGCTCCCTTGCCCACACATATGGACCAAGGATGCTGAAATGGCAACGAGACCACGTTAGCAAGCAAACCTGAAGAGACCAGGAACAATGAGTAAGCAAAGTCGAAGGAGCTGACTGGAAGAGAGGAAACCGGATGTGTGGACAGGAGCAGAGAAGCCACAAGACAAAAAGCAGGGCCTGGAGCCATAGGATAGCGGGTAGGGCTTGCACACAGCCGACCCGAGGTGTGATCCCTGGCATTCCATATGGTCCCCTGAGCACCACCAGAGTAATTCCTGAATGTGGAGCCAGGAGTAATCCCTGAGCATCTTGCTGTTGTGACACAAAAACAAAACAAAGGCACAAATTGGTGTCTTTCTGCTTTAATCTGAGTGGGAGACCTTGGGCCATTCACGCGCGTTTTCCCAGAGCTCATAGTTGGAAGCAGTGTAAAGCAGTCACCATCCTGTGCTACCAACACTATCTAATTTTCATTCTTCCATCTGTAAAATAGCAATCTGATCATCTACAGTGGCTGAGGGAGGCCGAACCTTACTTAGGTCCACAAGCCACTGGGGAGGTGCTGAGTAGGACCTCTGAGCTGAGTGTTCCTGCTTCCACATTCTGGTGCTCTTCAGAGCCACCCTCCAGTTATTAAAATAGACACAGTAGGCAGTTGTGCCGACGCAGAGAGGATCAGGAGGACCCTCCTCCTCCTTAGGTAGAAATGTTCTCTCTGATTGACTGACACAAGGAAAAATCTCATTGTCATCAGACCGAGTTTGGAAAACGAGTCTTGCTCCAGTCTCTGATGGATAGGGAAGGTGATGTTCTTGCTCTGGGCTCAGGAAAAGAGGACAAAGGGAGAGCAGGGCCAAAAGATGGGAGACAAGAGAAGCAAGTCCCTTTTAGAAAGGGGCTAACATAGGGTCCCCAAAAGGCCAGCCTGAGAGACTGGCAAGAGACTTTGATGAGCTGGGGGAGGGAAGCGTTCGGGAGAATTTTGCTGTTTGGGATTTCAAGCGGCCAGGTGGAATGTGACTTATCCTGTATGGGAGGGCGAGGCCTCAACTATGTAGGAAAAAGAGACGCCGTGAGGCAGGCAAGCACAGAACCTGACCTTCACTTAGAGTGAGGAGAAGCCACCAGAGAGAACTATATATCATGAGTTCAAGTTAACTGATGAATTATGCATTTGTCAATAATCACTTTACTAATCAAGCTCTCGCGGGATGGTTTGATTAGTTTGAACGATGAATCAAGCACCCATGCAGAAAACTCCGGCTAGCGTTTCTAGCCGTTGGAACTCACAGCATCGCACGTTCTTTCCTGGGCTGGGCAAGAGGGGAGGAACGACAGTGACTCAGGGGACAGGGCTGCAGGCCTGGCATGAACAAGAGACCAGATTTGATTCCCAGCACTGCTTGGGCCCCACTTTCACAAGTCTCCTCCAGCAAGATCCTATATCTGGGTCTGAGTATAGAACCACTTGGTCTGATTGGCTGGGGTCCCCTGAACATTGTTTGGGAAGTTCCTTTCTCCACAACCATCAACACGTAGGTGTATATGCGCACACACACACACACACACACACACACACACACACACACATAATGTAGAGGGACCCTGGAAAGAATTCTGCAATCTTGAAGATAGGGAGTTACCATCTTTGGAAACACCTTTTATTTATTTATTTTTATTTATTTTTTCTTTTTGGGTCACACTCAGCAATGCACAGGGGTTACTCCTGGCTTTGCACTCAGGAATTACTCCTGGCGGTGCTCAGGGGACCATATGATATGCTGGGAATCGAACCCGGGTTGGCCGCGTGCAAGGCAAACGCCCTACCTGCTGTGCTATCGCTCCAGTCCCTGAAAACACCTCTTTTAAACAAACTGAATATTCTTGCCTTCTCCCCAAAATCTGATAGCATTACTTGAAGAAAGTGGTTTTGTTGTTGTTGTTTGTTGTTCATTTATTTGAGGGGCCACCCTGGTGGTGCTCAGGGCTTGTTCCTGACTTTGTGCTCAGGGGACCTGATGGGGTACTGGGGATTGAACCCAGGTTGGCTGTATGCACAGCAAATGCCCCACCCACTGTACTATCACTCCGGCCCCAAGAAAATGTTTTTTATTTTTGCTTTCTGAATATGCACCACTTCCAGAGATGGAGTTCTGGGGTGCTCCTGGTTTAGTGTTCAAGGATCACTCCTGTGGCTTTCAGGGGACCAAGCGTGGTGCTGGGATCAGTCCCAGGCTTCCTGCATGCACAGCGTGCACTGCAGCCCATTAAACTCTCTCTTGGGCACAGACAAGAAAGTTTTTCCACTGTGGACCATGAAATCAGTTTAGTTGGTTATGACCATAAAAAAAATTTTTTTTAAAGCAGCAGGGTAGTTTAAAGCAGTTTTTGTTTTTCCTTTGGTTACTCTTGGGTGGGTGGGGGGGGTGAAGGTTGGACTACACCCAGCCCTGTTCAGGGCTTCCTCCTGGTACTGTGCTCGGGATGACTCCTGGCTGTGCTCTGGGACCACATTTAGTGTCAGGGGTATAACCAGGGGTTGGTGTGTGTGATGCAAGTATCTTGCAAGTGCTACCCCTGTAGCACCTCTGCAGCCCTTAAAACAACTTTTTTTTTTTGGTTTTAATTGTACACACAGAAAAAGATGCAAAGAGAATTAAGGTATAAAATTAGGGTGGGGAGATGGCTCGAAGGAGCACAGGCTCAGTGTGCAGGAGGCGGGAGACCTGGGGTTCAGTCTCAAGCACAGCATGGTCTGCCAAGCAGCACTGAAAGCACCACTAGGCATCCCCCGCCCCAATAGGTACATTTTTTTTCTTACTGTGACTCACAACTACACTAGCACACGACAGGGAAGGAAGAATGGAGACGTTACTGGTGCCCACTCAAGCAAATCGATGATTACTGGAAGTCAAGTGATCAAGTGATCAAGTGACTCACAACCAACAGCTAGGAAATCACTGCCCTTCGTGGGCCTCCCTGCACCGATTTTTGAGTTTGTATCACACTGCTGGTGCTCAGGGATCACTCCTGGCAATGCTCAGTGGACCATGTGTGTACCAGGTATCAAATATGGGGATCAGTCACATGCAAGGCGAACACCTTACCCACTCTACTATCTCTCTGGCCCTCCTGCTCAAATTTTATTTTCTTTACTGTTCATTTCAACCTTTTATTTTGCATAATAAAAATAGAAGGTCTCAAATAGCATAAAAAATTATCCTCTAGGGACCAGGCCAGAGTCTACGATAAATAGGGTACTTGCCTTGCATGCATCTGACCTGCGTTCAATCCCCAGCACTTGTGGTTCCCTGAATCCTGCCAGGAGTGAGCCCTGAGCACAGAACCTAGAGTAAACCCTGAGCACTTCCAGGTATGTCCCCAAAACCAAAAATGCAAAAGCAAAACAAAACAAAGGGGAAAAAAAAACTCTACTATTGAACGTGGTGTATTTTTTGGTTTTGTTTCAAAAAACAAAAGGAGAGACTCTGCTCTTCACTAAGGCCAGGGATCCTGGCCAAAGATCCCAGGATGAAGTATTAGGAACTCGAGTCTGAGAGCTTTTCCCAGCATCCATCCCTAGCATTGTCTCCGTCCCACGGGGAAGGTTGGCTGAGCTCATTTCATAACTTTCCAGAAAGAAGGCAGAGGCCAGTGGGCCGCAGGAGCTGTGAGCTGTCAGGCTGAGCAGAGCAGAAAGACGCCCTTCCCGGCCACCTCACTTCTAGAAATGTTCGTTTCTTCACCAGGTGATGCTCCCAGCTTTGGATAGAAACGACCCCGGAGCCTCACGTGTGGTCCCCACTGAGGGTCAGCCAGCACCAAGGAAGATGCAGGCGAGCCTGGACCCTCGGCAAGGGCTCAACAGGGTTAGAAGACACACCGGAGCCAGATTTGGATCTGGCTGGTGGCAAGAGGAAGCAAGGTTCCCAGGACTACTTGCAGACGGAAGCTGGGGAGGATCTGATAGGGAGAGAGACCACCACTCAGGGTGGAGATCTTCGAGAACAAGATCTGGAAGCAAGAAGGGGAAGTAAGTTTCATAAACAAGTGTAAAAGTTGGCCATAGGACAGTGGGGGAGGAGTTTGCCTTGCATGCTGCTGACCAGGGTTCAATTCCTGGCCCCACATATGGTCCCCCGAACTCTGCCAAGAGTGATCCTGAACACAGGCCAGGAGTAAGCCCTGAGCACCACCAGGTGTGGTCCACAAACAAACAAACAAACAAAAAAACAAGTATAAAAGGGCCAGAGAGACAGAGAACTAGGATGGAGGTTACGGTGCTTGCTTTGCATGCACCTGGTTCAAAAACCCAGCACCACACATGGTTCCCTGAGCACTGCCACCAGTGACCCCAGAGCTCAGAGCCAGGAGTAATCCCTGAGCACCACTAGGTGTGGTCCTTGCAGGCATATGGCCCAAAGTTTGATCCCTGTGTCTCGCACATGTGCCAGCCTAGTTCTTGTCAGCAAGTGCTGTTTGAGACTGCTGGCAGCAGCCAGAACTCACCGTGCGTGATTTCCAGCACATCACCACCAAAACGCATGAGCGCCACCACCAAGAGTGTGGCCCCCGCCAAGCACTACAATAAAACGTGTGCATGTACCCAGCCAAGTGTGTCTGGCCCCCATCATCGCAGCAACAATAAGAGCAAAGGGAAAGGCGGGGAGAGGGAAAGAACCAGAAGCACAGGGGTAAGGCTCCGCCCAAGCGTTCCTTTGGGCTTTGGGCCAGCATGGACCCAGGGAACCGGACTTGCTTGGGGTATTTGGGAGCCAGCATGAGGCAAGACTGGCCCAGGAGCTGTTACCGATGGAGTCAAGGGAAAAGTTTTGAGGGTATTTTGGGAGCACCCCAAATGGAGAGTCCCCAGTGAAGGACCGGGCCAACGAATTGGGCAAAAGAGGCAGAAGGAACTGGCAGGTGCTGGCAAAGAAAGTGGACAGAGATCTCAGAGCAAGGCTGGCAGCTCAGAAAAAGGAATGGGAGGTGGGGCTGGGGATTCCCAGGACACTGAACTTTCATCACGGAGACTGGTAGGGGACAGTTTTGTTTGCTAAGCTGGTTTCACACAAATGTTAACTGTAACCAAGCCCTGAACCTCAGCAAGAAATAAGAGGCACAAAAGCCATCAAAGTAACAGTAACTACTCTTTTACAGGGAGGAGGGTATGAGGGGGGGGTTGTGTTCTGGGACTATGAACGGCCATGCTCAGAGGTTCCTCCTGGCTCTGCACTCAGAGATCACTCCTGGCGGTGCTCAGGGGACCATATGGGGCGCCCAGGATTGAACTCAGGTCAGCCCTGTGCTAACAACTCCCACACTCATGTCTCTAACCCAACCTCTCCTCAAAGTCAAAGATTCCTGCATCCAAAAGCAACTGAGACTTTTCAAAGGCAAAATACAAATTCTTTAGATTCCCTTTCAGGGTCAAGGGTCAAGAGGCCTGGTCTGGGTCTAAAATTCCTCATCTTCACGAATAATGCCACCGGCCTTCCTGGATTCCTCCTTCTCAAACATCGGTTTTTGTTGGGTGCTTTTTATTTACTTATTTTTTGAGGAGGTGCTCTTCCAAGCAGTGCTCAGGAGACCCAGGGGCCACTCCCGGCAGAACGCAGCCAACTGAGTCCAGGGTTCTTGCTCAAGCCTGGCAATACAGCACTGCTCCAGCCCTATATGCTGGGGACTCGGACTCACCCCCACTGTTTCTTGGAGGACTCCAGGGCTACACCTGCTATCAGTGAGGGGCCACATGTGGTTTCAGGGCTTGAACTCAGAGCTCCTATGCAAGATGGGAATCATGACCACTGAGCTATCTCCCCTATCCTCTTATTTTGGGGGGGAGAGGCCACATCCAACAGTACTCACGGATGAGGCCTGGCAGTGCTCAGGGGACCATACGTGGTGCCAGAGATCAAACTGGAGTCACCTATGAGCCAGGCAAGTGCCTAAACCCCTCTTTGGCCTGCTCAGTCACCTTTAGCAGTCAGTCCAAAGACACCAGTAGCTAAAATCCTTTCCCTTCCCTTAGTCTATCCTCCGCAAATGCTCCCTCCTGAGGCTAAAGAGAGTCTGGCCTGACCAAAAGGCCTGACACCCCCTCCCGCGCCCTGATTCTTCCTCTTAGTTTGCCTCATCCTGCAGGAAGTCCTCCCTCTCAGAAAAGCCTCTTTCATTTCCCACCCACTCAGGAACCAAAGACCTCAACAAGGAAACATCCAAATTCTCTGGAGAGTCCATGCAAGCTGGTCTTGTCTTGGGTGGCCTCTGGGCGCTGTGAGGGGGTCCCTGGGAGAGGAAAAAGCAACAACAACAACAACAACAATCAGGTGTGTGGGTGAGAAACACCCAAAGTCAAAGGCTGTTTTCTTCTGGCAGAGTAACCGGGTCCCCTCCATTACTCTGCTGATGGCATCTGAGATCCCAGTGAGACAGAGATCTGGGATTCTGTGGGTCCACCTCCTTTGCCCCTCGCTTGCCCTTCAAATCACAGCCTTTAGCCAGTGGGGTGATTCCATGAACCAGCACAGTCTCCCCATGGCCAAATGAGAAAGGGTTTCAATTTCATAAAGGGAGGCTAATCCCAGGGCTCCGGAGACCATAGGGTGTTAGGGACCAAACCAGGGCCAGCCATACGCAGGACAAAGGAGCATGAAGGATGTAGCCATGTTATCCAGATCCTCTCACAAACCCCCGAAGGACTCAGGAAGCTGAGCACTGTGCCCTGTGAGGGGATCAGACAGTGGGGTACCTGCCCTGCTCACAGCCAGGGAAGGGTAACAGAACTCTCCTGCCTTCCCTGAAGATACTAGTTTAAGGCTAGAACTCGGGAAGTAGTATGGGGGGAGAAGAGGGGCTAGGACCACACTCCAGGGGTGCATGGGTGCTATGCCTAGTGTGTTATTGGGGCGGAGGGTGTGCTTCTGGGCAGTGCCTGGGGAAACATGCAGGGCTGGCGATTGAAGCTGGACCTAGCCCTGGCATCAGTCTTTCTGGCAGAGGAAGGACCAGAATCTCACCTGCAGAGAGACTTGTTGGAGAAAGGCTTGCCGGGACTCCCATTCCAAGCCCCTGGGCAGTACCCACCCCTCTTTCCTCATTTATTTATTTATTTATTTATTTATTTATTTATTTTTTATTAGTGAAACACCATGAGGTACAGTTGTAGATTTACAATTTTTTGTGCTTGGGT
>JAOXYA010000008.1:38839031-38849419 GCA_028565675.1 Sorex palustris | reverse complement strand
TGTTACTGTGTTTGGCATATCGAATACATCACGGGTAGCTTGCCAGGCTCTGCCATGCAGGCAAGATACTCTCGGTAGCTTGCCGGGATCTCCGAGAGGGGTGGAGGAATCGAACTTGGGCCACCCAAGTTGGCTGCGTGCAAGGCAAATGCCCTACCGCTGTGTTATCGCTCAACCCTTGGTGTTCAACTAAAGTTAAAAAATAAAAATTTAAACGGTGAAGCAAACTTCTACTAAGGTTGATCAGTGAAAAAAGAAGATGCCAAGAAACAATATTAGAACTGATTTAAATATACGAATAATGATAATAAATAATTATTTGACTAATGAATGACCATACTGGGAAATAGGAACATGGATATTATTAGGGGAATGGGGCTCCCATGCAGTGTTCAGGAGGCCCAGAGACCCCCTCCTGCAACTCTTGGTCATCTGGGCTGATGGTTTATGTGAGGCCCAGGATGCAGTGCTGCTCAGATCCTGCAGAGCTGGGGGGTTCTGCGGGCTACCCCAGTAGTGCTTGGGAGCTTCCTGGACTGTACCCAGTGATGCTCAGGGGACCATGTGGGGGCAGGGATCAAACCAGCATTGGCCAAATGCAAGGCAAGTAACTAATGCCATTCAAATGCTCAGTCACCATTTCCAAACCCATCATGCCTTTAGCCCAAGGACATGGATCTTTTAAGATCAATATAAATTATGAAATTCAACTCGAAAATAAATAGAAAATATTACTAGGTTGTAAAGAAAAGGAATATTAATAGCCTAATTTATCACAAAGGAAATATGAGGCTTAGAGAATCTTACAGGAGAGTCCATTTCAGAAAATGAAATAAAAAACGGGAACCTTCATTGTATGAGGCTAGTGTATCCTTAAATACTGGAACCAAACAATGATATACAAGAAAGAAAAATACAGGTGAATCTTGGCTCTGAAAATAAGTATAAAACTTTTCAAATAAATAGGAATTCAAATTCAGCTGTCATTCTTTAAAAATCATGATCGATTGGTTTTATTATAAAAATACAATGATGAATTGCCAAAAGGAAAAAAATATATTCTTTCATTTCAACATATTAATAAATTTAAGAAGAAAAATCATATCATCACCTCAAAGGGTACAGGAAAAGCACACAATAAAGTTCTGCATCTAATAATGATTAAAATACAAAACACAAAGTTCTTAGCTCACTAGAAATAATAAGACATTCCTAACAAGAAAGGGAATGGATTTCAAAAGCTAGAATAAACATTATATTCAACAGAGAATAATTTAAAAAATTTTAAATCTTTTTGGTTTTGGAGGTCACACCTGGCTCTGCACTCAGAGATCACTCTTTAAATTTTTGTTTTGTTTTGTTTTGTTTTTTTGCTTATTGGGTCACACCCGGCGATGCTCAGGGGTTACTCCTGGTTCATGCACTCAGGAATCACTCCTGGCGGTGCTCGGGGGACCATATGGGATACTGGGAATCAAAACTGTGTCGGCCATGTTGGCTGCGTGCAAGGCAAATGCCCTACCCGCTGTGCTATTGCTCCAGTCCCTCAGAGATCACTCTTGGTGGTGCTGGGGGATCTTATGCCAGGAATTGAACCTGGGTTGACCATGTGCCCTACCCACTGCCCTATCTCTCTAGCCCTTCAACAGTGAAGAAGTTTTAAAAACCAAAGGAAAAAGACAAAGATGACCATTATTCTCATCACTTTTTGATCAGTCACTTGCTTTGCATGTAGCTGATCCTGGTTCGATCCCTGGCACCACACGTGATCTTCGAACAAGAGTCACTCAAAGGTAGGAATAGCCCAAACCACCCCTCACTGCCCCCCCCCCAATATGAAATGTGTATACTATACTATACTGCTCGAGGCAATTGACGAATATATATTATATACATATAATACATATAATACATATGCACACACACAATGAGATACTGCCCGGGGCTCTGTGTATGTATATGTGTGTATATATTATAAAAGATGAACTCCCACCATCCGGAACAATAAGGAGGGATCGAGAGAGTGAAATAATTAAATAAGCCAGGTGTAGGAAGAAAATACTGCATAGTTTCACTTCTAGTAGCGGATATAGGAGCAAACAAAGAAAAGAAAAACAAGTTCCTAGGTTAGAAGAATGAAATCCTGGTTACCGGAAGGGAAGGGGAAAGGGTGCGTTAACTGGGAAAGGGCCCACTGCGTGGGAAAGTGTGGAAAACAGACGTTGATAACATAGATGCTGATTTTACTTATTTATTTGGGGGAGAATGACGCCAAGCAGTTCTCAGGAGGCCCTGAGCCCCCACCTGAGATTTTCAACCCACCAGGTGGGGGCATCAATGTAGGGGTCTCAGGATGCGATGCTGCTCCGGCTACAGTGCCAGGAACACACCGGCTACCCTGGTGATTGGGGGCCTCCAGGGCAGTTATCAGGGGTGGTGCCTGAGGAATCTATGGTCCTAGCACTCTGGCCCTAGACATTGATTCTAAATAAGTCACACCCAAAACCTACATAATGTTATAAACCAGTTCAATCAAAAGATACAAGAGCAAAAGATGGTGTGTTATGTTTCTGGCTTATTTCAAACTAGGCACTGAACCTGCAGCCTTTTTTTCAGGGACACGATTTCTACTTGAAAGAGCAGCTGACAACGCCTGGTTGGTTATTCAGACTTGGAGTTGGCCGGCACTTTCTCAGATGTGAACAAAGCGAGCCCGTCACTTCAAGGAAAGTGGTGGCAGCCTCCACCGCCAGTGATAAATGTTGAGCTTTCAAGCAAAAGTTAGAATTTGGGGAAAGCTGTGTCCAGGCCCATGACCTTGTCATTTTCCCAGTGTTTGAAAACTTTTATGATTGAAAATGTGGCGCTATAAATAAATGTGTGGGTTTTTGATGCTGTCAAATGAGAGCTGTCAACATTTGTCAGACGTGTATAATTCAGTGAACCAATGTTTTCCAAAGGACTAGGAAAGAGCAGTGAATAGGTTTTTCCACTAATAGTCTGAGAGGCCCGTTGATAGGATTTTAGATGCATTGCAACTAACCTTTAAGAAAATATTCCTGGCTGTGGAGATGACTAAAGGACTCAGGCAGGAGCCCTCGACTCCAGCTCCAGCACCACACAGTTACCCCAAGTATATCCAGGAGTGTCCCTGAAATAAACAACAACAAAAGAAAATTATTAGGTAACTTTTGATTTAGAATCTTTTAAATGGAGAGGCTGGGTCAATAGGTCAGCAGGGTAGGACACTTGCCTTGCACACAGAGGACCAGGGTTCAAACCCCAGCATCCCTTATGGTTTCCTGACGTCTGCCAGGAGTAATTTCTGAGCACAGAGCCAGGAGTAACCCCTGAGCATCACTGGGTGTGGCCCCCCAAAACAAAACAAAAAAAAACCTTTAAATGAAGAATTTTCAAAATTGTCTAAGAAGGTTACTAAAATCTTCCTTCTCCCTTTCAATAACATATCTGTGTGAACCTGTTTTCTTTCATATACGTCACCGAGGCAACATAATTTTTTCCCCAAGACAACATATTGCAACAGATTGAATGCAGAAGCTGATATGGAAATCCAGCTGATTTCTATTAAGCCAGACATTAAAGAGACTTGAAAAAAAAAGTAAGATAATGACCTCACTCATAATATTTTTTGGTGAACATAATTTTTTATTAAAAACATGTTACTTCTGTTCAAACATAATTTGTTTGTTAAGGTTATTTTTAAATGACTTACTAGATAAAAATTTTTTTAAATGTCTCAGTTTTAGTTGCAAGCACTATAAATATCAAGAGATATAATAGCATAACAAATAACATAAGCCAAAACTCGCCAGCATCCTTAATAATTTTAGCAGGGTAAGAGGGTCCTGGGAGCCAGATTTTTAGAAACACAGCCCTAAAGAGAAAAATATTCATGCTTCCCAAGGGGATATATATGAACAAGACAATCCACTGTAGAAATATTTGTAACTTAAAAAAATATTAATGTCTACCAACAGGGGAGTGAAGAAATAAATTTTGATATAGTTATATAACAAAATACCTTTCTGGGTTGTGTATTTGTTTGGTTTTGACAGCCCCGGGGAGCAAACCGGTGACTTTAGACAGAAGAGGTTCGACCCAGATGCTGACCACTGGGCCTCATCTTGGCCCCCAAATACTTTTCTGAAGTTAAAATGGAATAAGCTGCGTGGACACGCGTTGTGATGGATGATTCTGAATCCTGCTATGAGGAATGAAAACAGTGCAAAAGGAGAGACAGCACCTCTCAGATACAGCAAGGAAACAGAGGTGGAGGATACAGATCCACAAGAGGACGCATTCTAACCTCAGGAGGCCAGCAGGGCCAGGCCAGGAAAGCAGGAATAAATTCTTGGGGAAAGATGTGGAGAGAATATGGCACAGTTCATGTTGACGTATGGGGGGGCCGAGGGAGGGGAGAAGAGGTATTGTTCATTTGTAGTCCTTTGCAATACTCCGGTTTTCAAATACACGTTTTGTTTGCTTGGGAGCCACACCCTGTGGGGTTCAGGGGTTCCTGCAGCATGGTCCTCCAGAATCCTTCCAGGAGGGGTTTGGGCAGAAATTGAACCCTGGCCTGTCCTCCTGCCTGCAAAACACATGCCCTGTGAGTAGTCTCACTGGCCCCACAAATACACCTATTTTTAAATGCCTTTGCCCAATTGCTCTCAGTAAAGAAGAATTCAGCCGGCTGGTTCCCAGTGGAATATATCTGCTCCGTCCAGGGCTGGACAGCCAGCTGTCCGGCTTTTTCACGGTGGCTTGTGACCCTAGTGGAAGACCGGGGATCTTTGAAGGGTAATAGCTTTTCAGTCTGCAAAGCTCTTGATCCTAGCTTCTCAGTCATGGCTGCAAAGGAAATTCACCCTCCGATTTCCTACAGACCGCTGCAGCTGTTAGGCAGGGCACCGAGCCAGGACACCCAGAGAACAACCATGTGCTGGAGGCAGGACTCAACACAAAGTATCCTGTTCCTTTTCCTCTTCCTTCTGAAGCCAGAGAGCAAGCCTTTGATTCCCGTGGCGATGATATCATGTAGCCTGCTGGGTGTAGCTGGGCTCTGGGCATTGCATCTGGGAGGCCCCCTCATTTCCCCCAGTGCTCCCAGCAAACTCCTGAGCCTCGCTGGAAAATTTTCATGGTGAAGCCTGCTCTATTTTTTTTTTTTTTTTTTTGCCTTCAAACTCGTGCATTCAGCCCAGAAGCCTGTGCTCGCGCGGGGCTTCCCGGAACAGCTCTGAAGCCAGCCTCTTCAGCAGCAAGAAAGAGTTTGCGGACTCGGAGCCTCTCTGATAAGCAAGGAGCCTGATATTCTGGTTTGGTTTCTGTTTGAGGAGTGCATCCCCCAAGGAACTCGGTGTGTCCCAGATTCAACACAGCTGTTAATTAGAGCTGAGAACACTTGCTTGACCCTGGTGTGGCTAATTGCTAGAATCGAGAGAAAGCGTCTTCAAGGGCCTCGAGGGAGAGAGCACCGCCCCCCGCCTGGCTCCAGCCCTTGCAGTGCGGGAGAGGCAGCGGAAGGGTTCTCTTCAGTGATGACCGCACCCACGTCTCACTCTGCATGTGTGACGTGGCACGGCATGCAGCACGGCACAGATGGCCTCCTCAGAGCACCCGCCAGTGTGCGCACCCCAAGCGTGCCCTACTTCCTGCCCCTCCCCCCCCAGCCAGAGCCCCAGCCAGTGCTGGAGGACCCTGGCCCCACTTGGGAGGTGCAGCCAGATGCAAGTGATCTGTCTACCCCCCCCCTTTTGCTTTTTGGGTCACACCCAGTGGTGCACAATGGGTTACTCCTGGGTCCTGGCTGTGCGCAGGAGACCATACGGGATGACCATGACCGGGATCGAACCTGGGCCGGGCGGTGTGTGATGGGAATCGAACCTGGGTCGACAAATGCCCTACACACGTGCTATCGCCCCGCCCCCCTGCCTCCCTATCTTAAAAGGGCTCCTGCACCGGCACAGCCTGGTCCTGCACCTGGAGCACCAGAGAGCCATCCCACCCCCCATCCCCCCACCCCCACCCTGCTACTGGCTCACCCCCACCGGGCAGTTTGGGGGGAGAGAACTTGGAGGTGGCTGATGTGGGGAGAGAGGGTGTGAGGGCGCAGAGGAGCTCAGGAGAGGAAAGCACAAGAGAGGCCTCTCCTCACTCTAGCCCACCATAGTAGGGGGCCAGGAGTGGGGGGCCAGGCGTGGGAGGAGAATGCTGGGGCTGCTCCCCCCCTCCCCAGGGGTGCCACCGGGAGCATGCTCCAGATTAGGTTGAGCGCTGTGGCCCGTTGCAGTCCCTCATTCTGGCCTCAGGACCGGCTCTGGCAGCCAAGAGTGTAAGAGGAGCCGCTCCATCCCTTTTCCAGGAGATGTCCAAAGTGTGGGTCTGATTCCAGGAAGTAACAGCAGCAGAAAGCACCCTTGCCTTCTGCGGGGGGGGGGGGGGGGGGAAGGACCCCAGGGGAGTGAGAGCAAACAGCAAGGACAGCAGGGAACCCTGTGTCAGTGCCTCTACTGGGCCTCCAGCTTTCCTTCCTCAGAATCTCCTGGCCATGGGGATGGCAGGTGCCGATGGGTCCAGCCTGGGGTGCAGCCAGCGCAGGGGGTCCAGGGGGAGCAAATGTGGCTATTTGCAGGCCACATGCCTGAGACTCGAATCTCCCACACTCAGCATCACGGGGCTCGCAGGAGAGTCTGGGCCTCTGCTGGGAACACACGGGGTGAAGTTGAGGACTGGGGCCTTCAAAAAAGTGGGTGAGGGGGCTGGAGCAATAGCATAGCGGGTAAGGCGTTTGCCTTGCACGCGGCCTACCCGGGTTCGATTCCCAGCATCACACATGGCACCGCCAGGGGTAATTCCTGAGTGCAGAGCCAGGAGTAACCCCTGTGCATCGCCCCCGGGTATGAACCAAAAAGAAAAAAACAGTGGGTGAGCCATTGGGGCCTGGAGAGAAAGCACAATGGGTGGGACACTTCCCATGCATGCCGTGAGTTCAATCCCCCCAATAGTTCCCTGAGCCTGTAGGAGTGATCCCTGAGTGCAGAGCCAGGAGTCAGCCCTGATGTGCAAAGAGAAAGAGAGAAAGTGGGTGAGGCGTGAGGTTGACGGAGATGGGGAGGGGAACGCGCCTCCTGAGCTGGAGAAGGCCGGTGCGCCTGATGGCAGGTTGGCACTGGAGCAGGAGACAATCTGTCGTTCTCCCCGCAGTCCTACCTGCGCTCTGTGTGTGGGGACACGTCACATCCGCCGGCATCCTCGGTCCTCTCAAGGCTTTCAAGACCTGTGCTCTGGTTTCTGCGTCCACACTCCACTGTGTGCAGGGCTTATTCTTAGCTCTGTGCTCAGGCCTCACTCCTGACGGTGCTTGGGGGGGTCACGTGTGGTCCAGCCAGGGTTGGCTGCAGCAGACAACACCCGCACCTTAACCCCCAGACTATCTCTCCAGCCCCTCAAGACCAATTTTTGAACCTTCTGAGTTAGAAAATGTGTCAGCCTGGATACAGTCCATACCCCACACACATCTGAGGAATCAACTATCGGTGGGGTTGGTCGCCTGAGTCACGGCGCCGGGTGGAGTGGCTTCACGTTCAACTCCAGGGGACTTACCAAAAAGTGCATCCCAGCACTTGGGATCTCACCTAACCAAGAATGTTTTCCTGCCAATTTTCCTACAAGACTTAAAAAGAGCAATTTGATACTTTGTGTTTCCTAACAGGAACAAAAACACAAGCGCACTATAGAAAATAGACTATTGGAAAACCGAAAAATTAAAATTAAAAAAAAAACACCTCTATAATCATAGCTTTCAGACCCTACATGGGCTTTGGGAAATGATCCACAGTGCATCATGTATGCATGGGCCCAGCATACGTCTCGCTTTATTCCCAGAACAAAGTCTTTATTCCCAGAACATTCCCTCTATGAGGACTACAGGGGTCAGATAGAGAATCAGGAAGGGCATAAGGCTAAAGGCAAAGACAGAGGTTCCTGGCCGGCTCGGTCCCACAGAGTTGAGTGATTCCTATGTCTGCCCCTTTACTGACCAAAGCTGTGGAGGAGGTTGTGACAGTTTGCAAACTGTGAGGGTCTCCTGATCCTGGCTTGCTGAAATGTCCCCTCTGGGACTTCAAGGATCAAGTGGTGAGCTTAGCACAGTTGACTCAAGTGTAGTCAAAACAGTATCAGGTTTTTAAAGCAGCGGCAGCCTTCTGTGACAAGCGGCCTCTTCTTTTTCTCCAGGGGTTTTGGCTGAGGCTCGCAAGCCGAGAACGATAGTTGGGATGCGCTCCTCGTCACATATGTCTTAAATGAGGGCAAGGCTGCCTGGGCAGGACAGCCGAGACTGGACAGCACGCACTCCGAACCACAGAGGGGAGGGCTGGGCGGGACGGCCGAGACTGGACGGTACACAGCTCTGGACCGTGCAGGGGATGGCCGGGGCTACAGGACACAGGGCTGTCTGCTACTTCAAATAGAAGGATGGCTGGAGGCCCCTGGGAGGCCCCTGGGCTGCTGAGCAAAGGCAGGGTGCCCTCAGGGTGCCCACAGGGCACCCACAGGAACAAGCATCTCTTGAGAGCCCACAGCAGTGAGTGCCAGAGCTGGACTGCAGCTGTCTTCTTTTTTGGGGGGGGGGTCACACCTGGCAATGCTCAGGGGTTCCTCCTGGCTCTGCACTCAGGAATTACTCCTGGCGGTGCTCGGGGGACCATGTGGGATCCTGGGAATCGAACCCAGGTCAGGCACATGCCAGGCAAACGCCCTACCCGCTGTGCTATCGCTCCAGTCCCTGCAGCTGTGTTATAGATTCTTTTATTTGGGGGTGAGACCACCTGGCCATGGTCAGGGGCTACTAGCAGCTCTGCTTGGGGTCACTTCTGGTAGTGCGCAGAGAACCCTGAGGTGGGGGGAATCGAACCTGGGCCTCCTGCCCGGCAAGCAGGTGTTTAGCCTCTGGTACTCTCGCTCCAGCCCCTTAGGCCCTTCTTTGGGGGCTTTCTAGACGGCAGCAACACAGGACCCCGTATCTGGAGGGGCCTGCTGGAACCCAGGCAAAGAGAGGTGACTTTTCAGGGGGAGCCCACACCTGCGGCACTTGGGAAACCTCCCTGGCGGTGCCAGGATTTGCGCCTGTATTATGGCCACCCCTGCACACTAGGCAACTGCCTTAATCTTCGCACTATCCCCTGATCCCAGAAGTGGGGGTTCTAGGAGCCTAAGATGAGGGGGTGCGGGGGTGCAGCTCAGCTCAGGCACTGGAGCTTGTTTCTTTAGTTTGACTCCCCACCTCTCCAAGCCCCGGGCTCTGCTCCATGGGGCCCATATGAAAGCAGCAACAAAAACAGAAAATTTTTAAAGAGCTTAAGTGAAACAGACATTGTCCAAACATGCCTAAGGCAGGGAGTCCCAGGCTTCTCGCAAACCCTCACGGGCTCTGCACCTAAGGAACACCCACTCCGGCTCCCGGAGCCCGCGGCAGAGCCAGCCTCATTTTCTCTCATTTCCTCCCGCTCCTGGATTCAGCAAGTGCCAAAGGAGAGATGGAGGAAACAGCAGTGAGCCTTGAGGTCCCATTCACTGCGTGTTTGCTAGTCAGCTGGACCGTCACTGCTGAGAAGGGAGAACTCTTGTGGGTTTTTCTTTTTTTGGGGGGTGGGGGGATTGTTTTCAGTGGGGGCCCGCACCTGCAGAGCTTGCAAGCTGCTTCCAGCTTGGTACTGAGGAGTCACTCACTCCATCTGTGCTGGGGACCGTGCAGCGCTGAGTCAAGCCTGGGCTTCCACACGCGGCGCATGTGTTCCAGCCCTTGCATCCAAGTTCTCAGCTCTGGAGGGGAGCTTTTCATCTTGAGCAAAACCCCCACAGAGGGGCCCGAGGGCTGGAGCAGGAGAGACTTGCCTGCTAGCGGAGCTCAACCCCAGACGCCACCTACAGTCTCCTGAGCACCACCAGGGGTCACTCCTGAGCGCAGAGCCAGGAATAGCCTGAACCGCACTGGGTGGGGCCCAAAATTAAATAAATAAAATGTCCTGCTTCCTTCTTTAAAAAAAAAGAAGAAAAGACTTGAAGTGTCTTATTTCGTGTTTGTGGTTTTTTGGTTTTTTGTTTTATTTTGTTTTGATTTTGACCACCCAAGCAGTGCTGAGGGGGTAGGGAGTACCCAGGGTCCACTCCCAGGAGTAGTCATTCAGCCAACTCAGCCGGATGATTCTAGAGGCCAGGTGGTACTGGGGCTTAAACTAGGGTCTTGTGCCTCTGACCCCTGACCTATCTCCCTAACATCAAAAAATCAAAGTTATGGTATTACGTTGGACAAAGAGTCCGGGGCCTCTGCGGGTGACCCCTGGGGCCCATCTACCAGTGTGCTTGGC
>JAOXYA010000008.1:38814426-38831676 GCA_028565675.1 Sorex palustris | reverse complement strand
AGTATTGATACATTAAAAACCGTTTGGGTTCTGGAGAGATAGTATAGCAGTGAGGGAGCTTGCCTGACATGTGGCTGCCCCGGATTCAATCCCCAGCATCACATTTGGTCTCCCAAGCCAGCAGTAATTCCTGAGCACAGAGCCAGGAGTAATTCCTGAGCATTGCCAGGTGTGGACCTCACACCAATAAAATAAAATAAGATAAAAACAGTAGCTTACCTCTCACTGTTGGGTTAAAAGAGCTTTGATGAACATTGTGAAACTGGAGAATTTGTCCTGTGTATTGTGGAAGCAGAGGGCTCACGCACTGTCTTGTAAACTTGTTTCTGGCCTGTGTCCTGGTCTTGATTTACTTGCACTGGAAATGTGTTCCACTTGTCTTTAGGAATGGGAAGCATGCCCAATCTGTCCATTCCCCAGCCATTGCCTCCAGTTGCGCCTCTAGCAGCACCCATGTCTGCTGTGACTTCAGGGACCACGCTTCCTCCCCTGATGATGCCTGCTCCCCTAGTGCCTTCTGTTAGCACCTCTTCATTACCGAACGGAACCGCCAGTCTCGTCCAGCCTCTGTCCATTCCTTACTCTTCTTCAAGTAAGTATTTGGTGTCTCATGACTCAATATTTCATAAGAAGAAGCTCTGAACATCTGTGGTTGCAAAATGTCTGAATAAAAATTTGTGACTTTGTTTAGTTTGAACCATTCAGTTTTTAATTTATTTTTATTTTTTAGCATTGCCTCATACGTCATCTTACAGTCTGATGGGAGGATTCGGTGGTGCTAGTATACAGAAAGCCCAGTCACTGATTGATTTAGGATCTAGTAGGTATGAATGCTTAAAACAGCAATTCTTTTTATGTTCACGACTATTTAACAAATGACTTTTTGAAAAAACTGGGGCTGAAGCAATAAGACAGCAGTAGGGTGTTTGCCTGACACAGGCCAAACCCTATTCATCTCTCCCACATGGTCCCCTGAACACCACCAGGAGTAATTCCTGAGTGCAGAGCCATAAATTACCCCTGAGCATCTCCAGGTGTGATCCAGAACCAAAAGAAACAAAAAGGCGGGGTTGGGGTGGGGTGGGGGGAGAACAACTCTGAGCTTATTCAGATTTTACTTTATGATCAAATGTATACATAACTAGAGAAATTTAATATTTATGAGATGTGCTAATCCAATGTCATTTAATTTAAACAATTACAAAAACTAAAAATACTCAATTCTGGTTTTGGTCAGTCAGTATTTTGACCAAAGGTACGTATTTTTCTTTTAAAAATATGTATTTTGTGGGCCAGAGAGATAGTACAGTGGGTAGAACGCTTGCCTTGTACACAGCCACACAGGTTTGATGCCTGGCACCCCAGATGGTTTCCTGAACACTACCAGAAGTAAGTCCTAACCACAAAGCCAGGAGTAACTCCTGGACACAGCCAAATGTGGCCTAAAACACTAAAAAGTTAAATTAAAAAAATTGATTTCATGAGGATAATTGCTTGCCTTGCATGTGACAGACCTGGGTTCAATCCCCAATACCCCATATGGTCCCGCCATAAATGATCCCTGAGTGCAGAGCCATGGGTAAGCCTTGAGTATAGCCAGGTATGGCCCAAAAACAAAACAAAAATAAATACATCAAAATATGTGTTTCTCTAAATGTCTGGTTTAATTATTGCATATTAAAACTTTCTTGAATAATTTCTGCTGATTGAATATTTTTTGAATTTCAGAAACACAGAAGCATGAGTATTCATTTATTACCCCTTATAAATCACATTAATTACCTGTAAAGCAGTATAGAAAGAGAATTTTCATTCAGAGAAACAGTGTTTCTATCCTAGTCTAAACCCTCTCTGGCTGCTACAACCTTGTTTTTTCCTTAATATCACTGAGACAGAGTTTGCCCCTCTAAAAGTGGGGCAGATTTTGTCATGAAGTTTAGAAGTATTCGTGGAGAATCCTGCATAACAGAGTACCTGGCATAAAGTGGGTTCTTGATAGATGCTGGTCCTCTATTCTATGGTTCTTACTCAGAATATGTCTATTTGCTTAAATTCTCTTCAGTAAATACAAATGCCATTATTATAATTCTTCTACAAAGCATAAATTTTAATCTTTACCTTTTAAACTTTGAATGTATTTTACACATTTTTTTAACAAAAATTTTTAATGAATTTTGTTATAGCTCAACTTCCTCCACTGCTTCACTCTCAGGGAACTCGCCCAAGACTGGGCCCTCAGAGTGGGCAGTTCCTCAGCCATCAAGATTAAAATACCGGCAGAAGTTCAATAGCCTTGACAAGAGCATGAGTGGGTACCTCTCAGGTAAGTTTCATGGGGTGCTAGAGAATCTGAGAGAGTTCAAATTTATTTTATGGGGTACTACTGAAGAACTTATATTTGGATTTGAATTATATCTTATAGCTCATTGAAATTTTTTCATTCAAAGACTTTTGAAGGTGTTTGTAAATACAAACGACAGTATATTACGTAAACATCCAAAGATGGGTCCAAGTTGATTGCTTCCTTCTGAATTCTAACAGACTGAGCACACAGCTGGATACCTCCAACTTTGGGGGGAAAAGATCTTGAGAAGATCAAACCTCATCTTTAAGTGCAGCAAATAGAGACCCATGAGGGGCAAGAGAGTGCTTAGGACTTTGGATATGGTCACAGAACTTGATTTGAATTCCCCCTAGAACATTTGAGTCCATGCTGGAAATAATCCAGACATTCCTAATGTGTGGTGAGAAAAATGTTAATCTATTATTTGATGCTTAGGGCAGGTAGAATTTCACCTTCTAACTTTCCCACTTTGTCTTCATTCTGCAGAACAGTTCATTTTAGTACTGAGTGAAATAAGTCTTAACTAATAGAGGGGCTGGAGAGAGCTCAGTGGGCTGCAGGAACCTTAGTTCTGCCCAGAGCCAGAGTAACCCTTGAACACCACCAGGTGTGACACGGAAACAGTCTTAAATAAATGGAGCCTTATTTTCTATTAATTTTTTTAAACTTATTTTATTTTTTGTAATTTTAAATACATTTGTCTTGTTTTCTATTTTTGGCCCACATGCATTGATCTTGGGAGCTACTCTAGTTATTTCAGTATTTACATACTTGGATATATCCAAATATATAGCTTGTTTGGAAAAACAAACTGTGTGTGGGGGAGGAGTCCTTGCCTTTTGCATAAAACATTTTATTTTTCTTATAGACAAAGTGTGTTAAAAAGATATGTGCAGAAATCTTACAGCAGATTTATTCAAAAAAATTAGAAAGTATAAATGTCTGTTGACAGAAAAATGGAAAAGTTCATTTTGGTGTATTCCTAAAATAGAACACAGCATAAATACAAATGGACTGTGTATTGTGTTGTTTTCCGACAGTTGATTTCCAAAGGATTTCCATCTTCTTCACCATACTCGGTTTAGGAATGTCAGGGTTATTTCCAGCCTGGACTCAAACTTATGGGGAATCAAAGTCAAGTTTGGGGGCCATAACAGAGTCCTAAACACTCTCTTGCCTCTTGCCACTTGTGTGTCTGTTTGCTGCACTGAAGGATGTGGTTTGATTTTCTCAGGATCTGCAAGGGTGAAGCTGTCTATAGTTAAGGGAAAGTTGTCTTTGACAGGAGAGGTTGCTTTGCTGTCCTGCATTTGAACCCCTCAGATGAGACGGGACTTCACCTGAAACTTTGCTTGATGAACAGAGCAGTTGATGAACTAGTTTCCTTCCTTTTGCTCTTCCCCATATCTTCCCCTTAAACTCTCAGTTATTACTTATTCAGATTAATTCATTGTCTCAGATATTTCTTGGGTTGCATAACTGAGCAGTCTGGGAGGCTCTGGAATGCAGAGCCATATCTTAGAAGGACCCACAGAGCAGTCACAAGCTCACGGGCCTTCACTGGGGTGCAGAGTGCTCTGAGAGCATCCCTGACTCAAGGTGGCAAGGGGAATCTGGTTGACTTCTAGAGGGTCAGACTTGCAGTGAGGAGAATGGAGGAGCTAGTGTCATAGACACTGCATGTTGGGGACCCCCAGGCTCAGCACACGTTACCCTGATCTTTCCTCTGTACTCTCTTGGCTCTCTGTGTCCCGTTATGCAGGAGGCACTTTGCCTTTGTTGGTTACTGTGAAGGAACATGGGAGCACTGGCTCTCACCCATTGTGAGATTATCCCTTCTCACTCCTAGGACAGGTAATTCGTAGTAATTAATGTTGATGAATGCCCAGTACCTGGCATGTGATAAAAACTTTTTGGTGTGAAATGTTCCCAGCCCAGAACCAGTTTTTTTGTTGTTGTTTAGGGGGTTCCCCCCACCCTTGGTCTCCCAAGCTGTGTTTAGGATGCCTGGGGACCTCTCCTGGTGGTTCTCTGCCAATGTTCTCTGTTTAGCCCAAGGATGCATTGCATTGCTTCTCGACACCTGCGCTGCCCACCATGCACCCCCAGGTTACTGGACCTGCAGTGCCCCTGGCAATGCTCAGGGTTATATAGGGCTGGGTTGGAAATGGAGTGGGCTGCATGAGGGCAAGCACCTGAGCCCTTCTGCTGTCTCTGGCCCAGCAGTATTATTTTAAAGTTACTATTTAGGTTATCATGACTTTAAAAAGATGGCAGAATTTTTATTTCTTTCTCAACTGTTTCCCCTCAGGTTTTCAAGCTAGAAATGCTCTCCTTCAGTCAAATCTTTCTCAAACTCAGCTAGCTACTATTTGGTGAGTATGCCTATTAAATGTGATTTTTTTTTTTGGTAGCTCCGATCCTTTATGATAAAGATAATTATCTGGGGGGCCAGAGACATAGTTCAGGGGCTAAGGTACTTGCCTTGCGTGCAGTTGACCCCAGTTTGATCCACATATGGTCCCCTGAGCCCCAGTAGGAGTGACCCCTGAACACAGAGCCAGGAGTAAGCCTTGAGCACCTATAGTTGTGGTCCCAACCCCTCAAAAATTCAAAACAAAGAAAGAAGACAGTTAATTTTTGGTGTTGCGTTTTTCTTTTCTTTTCTTTTCTTTTCTTTTCTTTTCTTTTCTTTTCTTTTTCTTTTCTTGCCATATCCAGGCATGCTTTTAGCTCTCTGCTCTTCTCTGAGCTTAGGGGCTGCTCCCAGCAGTGCTGGGGAAACCACAAGGCACCATAGACCAGATTTAGAGCTCCTGCATGCAGAGCTTGTGCTTGGCCCTCTGATCTCTCTCTCCAGCCCCAGAAAGATTATTCTGATTATAAAAGTTTGTGGCCCAAAGCTGTTCCATTAAAGCAGTGATTCGAAAGTTAATTTTGAAAGCAAATAAAATTGTACATTTTTTATGTGTGTGTGCAAAATATTTTTAAGAATTTAACATTTTAATTATATTAAAACTAGTCTGCTTTTACTTAATGCATTCTATGGGAAATTAGAGAATGTCTCACTTTAAAGTACGAAACTAAATGTAATTTGAAAAGTAAATTAACCGTGAAACAACACAAGCCGTCTTTTAAAAAAAATTACCTTTAGTGTTTACCTGTTTTCAAGTTTCTTTACTTTTTTGGTGCCATATGAAAATTAGGGGTAAACATTAGCTCACTTTTCTGCATGCATTCATGTTTTATTAAAATATGTTAATTCAGGGGCTGGAGTGATAGCACAGCAGGTAGGGCGCTTGCCTTGCACGTGGCCAACCTGGGTTCTATTCCCAGCATCCCATATGGTCCCCCAAGCACTGTCAGGAGTAATTCCTGAGTGCAGAACCAGGAGTAACCCCTGAGCATTGCTGGGCGTGACCCAAAAAAGAAAGAAAAATAAGAAAAAAATGTTAATTCAGCTGCTTTACGGAACATACATCATTACTCTTATAAGATTTATTTAAAAAAAAATAAATAACTGGGGCCAGAGCGATGTACGGCAAGTAGGCCATTTGCCTTGCATGTGGTCAACCCGGGTTCGATCCCCAGCATTCCATATGGTTCCCCAAGCACCACAGGAGTAATTCCTGAGTGCAGAGCCAGAAGTAACCCCTGATCATCACTGGGTGTGACCCAAAAAGGAAAAATAAATAAATAAATAAATAATTGCATTTTTTTGAAAAAATAATTTAATTCAAGTGGGCGTCTTCTGGGGATTGGTGCACTGAGGCTGGCCACAGGCAAGGCAAGTGCCTTAAGCCCTGCACTATGTCTCTGGCCCGTCTTCTGAAGACATTTTACTCCAAATGGATTTTCTGTCTAAGTTGGGAACGTTTGCGTTTTCTTTAGGACTCTGGCTGACATTGATGGTGATGGACAGCTCAAAGCGGAGGAGTTTATTCTTGCGATGCACCTCACTGATATGGCCAAAGCTGGACAGCCATTGCCACTGACCTTACCTCCTGAGTTGGTCCCCCCTTCTTTCAGGTGAGTGCCTTGGAGGCAAAGGGGTGAGGTTTTGATCTCCAGACAGACACCGTTGTTTCTTTGGAGTGTCCTGAAGCCAGTTTCCCTAGGAAGTTAAGTGTCTATGCTGCCACTTAATTTGGGTCTTTAATGAGTTACTTTCGGAGGAAGAGTCACGGTCACGGTCTTCCCGTTGTTCATCGATTTGCTTGAGCGGGCCCAGTAGCGTCTCCATCGTGATACTTGTTGTTACTGTGCATACTATGCATATTGAATACGTCACGGGGAGCTTGCCAGGCTTTGCCGTGCGGGCGAGATACTCTCAGTAGCTTGCCAGGCTCTCCAAGAGGGGCGGAAGAATGGAACTCGGGTCGGCCATGTTGGCTGCATGCAAGGCAAACGCCCTACCTGCTATGCTATCGCTCCAGCCCGTGCAAGGCAAACGCCCTATCCACTGTGCTATCACTCCAGTATTACTGTGAGGTAATACTGTGAATTACCTCACAGTAATTCATTAAAAAACTTTTTTAAAAAAAAGAAAAAACTGTATCCTGAATATACTCCTCATATACTCAGTTAAAAGTGTATTTTCAAGAATATAAATACAGAGCTGTCCAAATAACATAACATTACTCATTATGTATTTTGAAGTTAGCACAAATCAAAAAGATAGCTCCAAGGTCTAGAGCATATACATGGCATGCACAGGGACCCAAAACTGATCCCTGGTACTAAATGAGTCCCCTAGCATCACCAGATGGGGGCCTGGAAGCTCTGAAGCACCACTGGGAAGGCGCCGACTACCCCCAAGACTACTTGGAAATTCCTCACATCCCTTACGAAAACAAAAATGATCACATTTATAAAATTTAACCCAATTATCTAACTATCCAACTATGAACATGTCATAAATACATTTATGATAAAAAGTAGGATTCTGGCCGGAGCAATAGTACAGTGGGTAGGGCATTTGCCTTGCACGTGGCTGACCCGAGTTCAATCCCCAGCATCCCATATGATCCCCCAAGCACTGCCAGGAGTAATAATTCCTGAGTGCAGAGCCCGGAGTAATCCCTGAGCATTGCTGGCTGTTACCCAAACAGCAAAAGAGGAAAAAAAAAGTAAGATTCTACAGTTTGGGCTTCCATGTTCTTGCATGACATAAATAGGTGAGGTCTAACTTGCCTAAACCCAAGGAAGAAGGGGATAAAAAGAGAAGTACTGATTATTGTAGTGTCTTGAAAGAAAATAAGGAAGAGTATTCCCAGCAGCACCCCCACATAGCTGAGTGTGATGCCAGGGGCACTGCACCTAGGATTCTAAGTGCCACCAGTGCATGATCTCCAGAACAATGCAACCAAGACTGTTACAAGCACTACAATTAAAACGAGGTCTCTGACAGGCACCACAACAAAAAGTGTAAACGCTACTACTAATTGTAAAACCCAATACCACAAGGACAACAAAGAGAAGAGAAAGGAATAAAGTGTGTGTGTGTCTGTGTGTGTGTGTGTGTGTGTGTGTGTGTGTGTGTAGTGACCTGAGTATCAGGAACCTATGACATTCAGGTAAAACAACTTTACAAATACTTTACCTGAGTCCCAGAAGTGTCCAAAAAGCCTTCTCCGCACCTAAGCCATTCTTCAGAGAGGGAAGAAGCTGTACCCACTGTTCTGGGACCTGCTTTTCTGATATTCAGTGAACTCTCTCCTGGAAAGGATGGAAAGTCTGTATTCCAACTTCTTTTTCTCTGTAGTGAATATTTTCAAAGAAAAAAGAAACTTTATTATTAAATATTACATTGAGTTTACAAAAAATGCAAGTGGAGAAAACTTAACCACCCCTCCAGAGTCCGAAGCGGTATTGTATTTAAAGGAAAAAAGCTGAGAAACAAGGGAGCAATCGGCACCTGGAAACACTAGAAAAGGAGCAAGTAATCTGAAAGGTATTTCCTAAAAGGGAGGTTTCAGAGCAAGAGCTCCACCTCAAGAAGATTCAAAAGGGTGACAACATTCAAGCAGAAATGTCAGAGTTAATCTGTTCAACATTACAAGGTTAGCTGAACCAAAAACATGGGGAAAAAAAGAAAAGTTACCATGGGAGGACAATCAGGAAATATCTAACAAACAAATGGTCAAAATTCTGCAAAACACAAGAAAAAAGAGAAGGTAGAAATGTTACAGAGGATTCTGCATCTTAAAAATTCTCAAAAAAGGGGCTGGAGCAATAGCACAGCGGGTAGGGTGTTTGCCTTGCACGCAGCCAACCTAGGTTCGATTCCCAGCATCCGATACGGTCCCCGGAGCACCGCCAAGATTAATTCCTGAGTGCATAAACCAGGTGAAATTCCTGTGCATCACCGGGTGTGACCCAAAAAGAAAAAAAAATTCTGAAAAATCCGGGCTGGAGAGAGTACAGGTGGGTGCTTCCGCTGCACACGGCAACCTGGCTGCCATCTAGAATCCAGCCCTGGCAGGCGTGATTCCTGAGCACAGAGCACAGGGGGTGTGGCTCCAAAACAGAAACAAAACAAAGTTCTGAAAAACTATAATATAAAAAAGTAGCAATGGTAAAGGATCAAAACCAAGCCTCATATAAAGTTTTTAGAAAGAATAAAAAAGAGGCAGAATACCTCAACACATAAAGAAGGCGCACCAAAGACCTGCCGATAGTACAGACAAAACTGCGATCTAATATTTCAAACCATGACATTAACATTTTAAAATCTCATAAATTAAGTAACCAATTTAAGAAGTAGAATAAAATATGTGAATGACCTCAAATTAAAAGGAGTATGCTGTGCTTGCTTCAGCAGCACATATACTAAAATTAGAACGATACAGTGAAGACCAGCATGGCCCCTACGCAAGGATGACATGCAAACTCATGAAGCGTTCCATATTTTTGTGGATGTGGGGAGAAAGGGACTCTCCACTGCTGGTGGGAAAGCCGACTGGTTCAGCCCTCTTGAAAAACAGTATGGACATTTCTCAAAAAACTAGAAATTGAGCTCCCATTTGACCCAGCAATACCACTTCTGGGAATATATCCCAGAGATGCAAAAAATAGATAGTAGAAATGACATCTGCACTCATATGTTCATAGCAGCACTATTTACAATAGCCAGAATCTAGAAAAAATTCAAGTGCCCTAGAACAGATGACTGGCTAAAGAAACTTTGGTACATCTAAACAATGGAATACTATGCAGCTGTTAGAAAAGATGAAGTCATGAAATTTGCATAAAAGTGGATTAACATGGAGAGTATCATGCAAAGTAAAATGAGTCAGAAAGAGAGGGATGGACATAGGAAGATTGCTACATTTGTGCTACATAGACTATGAGAAATCTACACCCAAGCATAGTAGAGACAAGTACCAGGAAGATTGCTTCACCGCCCGGAAACCGGCCTCACATGCTGGGAGAAAAGGTAGTTAAGATAGAAAAGAACCACCAAGAAAAGGATGCCTGGAGGACCCACTCGGGATGGGAGATCTGTCCTAGAGTAGACTATAGACCAAAGATGATCACCACTTAATACCTGCAATGCAGACCACAACATCCTAAAGAAGAGAGTGAATAAAAAGGGAATCCACCTGCCACAGAGGCGGAGGGTGGGGGGATGGGAGAGGGATGAGGAGGGATACTGGGATCACTGGTAGTGGAGAATGGGCACTGGTGGAGGGATGGGTACTCAATCACTGCATGACTGAAACGTGAGCATGAAAGTTTGTAAGTCTATACCTGTATTTCATGGCGATTCATTAAAAAATTAAAAATTAATTAAATAAAATAATTTTTAAAGCCAAAAAAGGTTAAAAGGAGGAAATTTTGGTTTCTTTCCATCAAAGAAAAGGAGAAAACTTAGTTTTTCTACATCAAAGAATGGAACTGGAGTGATAACATAGCAGTAGAGCGTTTGCCTTGCACACAGCCGGCCCCCAGGGTCAATTCCTCCGCCCCTCTGGGAGAGCCCAGCAAGCTACCTACAGTATCTCACCCGCATGGCAGAGGCTGGCAATCATGACGTATTCAATATGCCAAGCACAGTAACAACAAGTCTCACAATGGAGATGTTACTGGGCCCGCTTAAGCAAATGGATGAACGAGAGGACAGTGCTACAGGACAATGCTACATCAAAGAATAAAAGAACTTAAAAAAAATTAATGAAATACTCAAGTATCTCTTCCAGGATCCAATACACAGGCAATAGAAAGAACAAACCCCAAACAACAGGAGAGAGCTACAGAGGGGGCTGGAGCAGCAGCACAGTACAGCAGGTAAGGCACACACAGCCGACTGGGGTTCCATCACCGGTGTCCCATATGGTGCCCCAAGAACTGCCAGGAGTATTTCCTGAGTTCAGAGCCAGGAGTAACCTGAGCATCAGGGGGTATGCCCCTAAGACTAACAGAAAGCTTTCCTGATTTTTTTAAGGGGAAAACTATGTCTTGAAGCAAACCACTATACCTAAGTGTGTCAACCCAAAAACATTCAAAATCAAGACAAAGCTCAGGGAACCAGGGAGAGCTCAGGTGTAGAGCACCCTCTCAGCCTGAGGCCACAATTTGTTCCCCGGCACTGCCCCACACATAAGAGCACAATCTCAGAAATTCTGCTTTTATGATCCCTGCAGCCACAAACAGTGTGTCAATACCTTAATTGAAGTGTGCAAGCAATTAAATGTGTGGATATAATGAGTGTGTGATCCCTGATGAGCACTGTGATCCACTGGGCATGAGAACCACAGCAAAAGTGTATATACACTGCAATCAGTTACTGAGGCAACAACAAAAAGGGAAAGGGTGGGAGGAAAAACAACCCATTAGAAAAACGACAAAAAAATTTTGTGTCTTCAGGGAAAAAATAAATGACAAACAAGTGAACATAAATTACATTATCATTGGGGCCAGAGGATATGTATAAGGCCAGAGCAATAGTAGGGTAGGGCGTCTGCCTTGCACGCAGACAACATGGGTTCAATCCCCAGCATCCCATTTAGTCCCCCATTCACTGCCAGGAGTAATTCCTGAGCACAGAGCCAGGAATAACCCCTAAGCACCTCTGGGTGTGACCCAAAAAGAAAAAAAAAAAGAAGAAGAAGAAGAAGGATATGTATAGTGTGTAGGCACTGCCTCACACACAGATGAACCAGGTTCAATCTCCACATCTCATATGGTATCCTTATATCCATATAGCACCACAAGAACTAATTCCTGAGTGTAGAGCCAGGAGTAACCCCTGAGCAACACCTGGTGTGACCTCAAAAAAAGCAAAAAATTAATAATAATAAATTTTAATCCAAAATATTAATGAAACCAAGAGATGGTTCTTTGAAAAATAATAACAAGGTCAACAAACCACTAGCAGATTCACAAAGAAAAGTAGAGAACCCTAATAAACAGAATTAGAAATCAAAGGGAGAATGTTGCAATAGATATCACAGAAATTCAAAGAATTATCAAGGAATACTTCAAATATCTGTATGTCAGAAAATGATAAAACCTAAAAGAAATGGATAAATAAATTCTTGGTTATAAATTCCCATAAACTTCCAATGCTGAACCAAAAAAGATACAGAACACCTAAACTGGCCCCCTGGCGCCATGTAATCCCATCAACGGCCAAGACTCAGAGACTATATAACCCAGCTCCCAGAACCGCGCGGCCGCAAATGCAGCCGCGTGACATCTTATCATCTCATGCCTACTTTGGACAAACTGGCAGACTACTGAATGTAACCTGCCCACACGGCAGAGCCTGTCAAACTCCCCGTGGCGTACCCAATATGCCAAATACCAGTAACAATGAAGGGTCTCATTCTCCTAACTCTGAAAGAGCCCTGAATATGGCACTTTTTTAAAAAATCTCAGGGCTAGGACGAAGGAGACATTACTGGGGCCTACTCGAGGCAATCGACAAATAACAGGATGGTTGTGATTGTGTTACTGCGTTTGGCATATCAAATATGTCACTGGTAGCTTGCCAGGCTTTGCTGCGGGCGAGATACTCTAGATAGCTTGCCCCGCTCTCTGAGAGGGGCTGAGGAATTGAACTTGGGTCAGCCATGTCAGCCGCATGCAAAGCAGACACCCTATTCGCTGTGCTATTGCTCCAGCCCATGAAAGAGCTATTCAAGAAAAACTACAAAACACTATACTAAGAAATAAAAGTGGACCCGAAGAAGTGGAACCATACCCCCTGCTCAAGAACTGGGAGGATTAACATTTTCAAAACAGCAAAACTCTCTGAAACATCAGATAGATTCAGTTCAATGCTATGCCCAAATCCACCATTTTAGTCTATGATGAATATAGTTTTCTTCTTATAACTGTAGAAAGATCTATGCGGTTTGTCCAAAATTGCAAAACTAGTTGAGAGTTAACTGAAACTAGCTGTCAAGTTCAAACTTAAAAACTAATCTTAAGATTAGGATAGTCCCCATATTGCTTTGTACCTAGAATTTTTCCTCTTTCCTTTATTTTTTTTTAACTGTTGTTGTGACCATGGACAAAATGTAATTGCTGGGGTTTTCCCCCATACTTGACTTTAGTGTGCACAAGATTCTCACGCTATGATTCTTCTCACAGCTCTGAGGATAACAAACAGAAATGCCAGTGGGAAAGGAATGGCAGGGATCAAACTCATCTCTGCCACTGAGATATCCCAAAATCTTCCTACTACTAGCATTCTTGCAAATCTCTAAACTATTTCTCCTATTAATTCATTCGATTTTAAGAATCTAACAGGCATATGGGGCTGGAGTGATAGCACAGCAGGTAGGACATTTGCCTTGCACACGGCTGACAGGGGCTCACTTCCCAGCATCCCAAATGGTCCCCCGAGCACCTCCAGCACTAACTCCTGAGTGCATGAGACAGGAGTAACCCCTGAGCATCGCCGGGTGTGACCCAAAAAGCAAGCCAAAAAAAAAAAAGAATCTAACAGGCATAGGAATTATTGGTAGGTACTGACCGGTGAGGGGGGGAAACAAAGGGGGTTCCAAGGGATAAAAACACCTATCTAATCTTATAATGTCCACATTATAAAAGGAATAAAGCATAAATGTAAGCAAACCTAATGCAAGAATGAAGTAATCAAGATGATACAAAGTTTCACTGAAATTCAGATTCACAATTGGGATAATTAAGTAAAAGGTGACATTTCAAATAAGGTTTAACCAACAATTTGTTTTCAATAAACAAAAATACAAGAAACAGCATTATTCCAAATGAACAAATGTTGTAAGACTAAGGAATAAGACATGAAAACTGTGACTAACTGGCTAAGAGCCAGAACAAAGCAAAGTTTGGAGTTAATAAAATGCTACAAATAATCCATAATCCTGGCTTCTTCACTTAACTTCTGTATGACTTTGGAGAAATGATTTAACCTCTCTTCTTTGTCTTACCAGATCTTGGCCTCAGTGTGCTCATACATAAAGTCAGAAATAATAGTACCTATCTCACAGAATCGTTAAAGGATAGGATAAATCTAAAATTATTATTAGCCCATAGTAAAATACTTAAGCAGAGGAATAACAACATAAAGTGATGCTTAAGGAAGGAAAAATTTCAGAACTGTGTGAATCAATACTTAAAAACAACTGTGGGTGAGTTTAGAAGTAGATCCTCCAGACGCAGTAACGCTTTATTTGACTGCAAACTGTGGGAGCATGTAATGGTATGGCACTATCTGAAATACTCTAGGCTTGATCTATTCTGAGTCAAAAAAATTCCTGGGGCAAAACTATGGTAGCCAGCCTTGTGGATGGCTCTCTATAATTGATCCCTACTATTAGAACTCACCCTCTATAGTTCTTTTCTACACAATACTAAGTTGGTCTATGTAAAAAGCAAGATACTGTCACTTCTAGAGTATTATTACTAAAAAAAAAAAAAAAAACACACACAGGGCAGGTTAAGGCACTAACGTAGGGTGCTGGCCTTGCCCATAACTGACTGGCCCAGGCTTGGTCTCCAGCACCACATCATACACATACAGTCCCCAAGCCCACCAGGAGTTGTTCCTGAGCACAGTGCCGGGAGTAAACCCCGAGCATAGCCAGGAGTTAGCCAGAAATATGGTACTTGCCTTGCACATGACCAAATCAGGAGTAACCCCTGAGCATCACCAGGTATGGCCAAAGAGCCTTCTCCCCCTCAAACAAAGAGGCATATAAATGCATGCATGAGGTCCAGAATTCATTCCAAGGAATCATATGTTCACTCCATAGTGCCATATATGCCCCCCCACACACACACAAATACACACAAAATGGAGTTGGGAGCTGGAGGGATAGTACAGAGGGTAGGTAGTTTGCCTTGCAGAAGGCTGACCCAAGTTTGATCCCTGGCACCCCATAAGGTCCCCCAAACCCACCAGGAGTGATTCCCTGAGCTTAGAGCCAGGAGTAAAAAGTCCAGAGCCCTGCCAGGTGTGGCCCCAAAAACAAAATAGAGTGAGAGCAAGAGAGACAGAGAGACAGTGTTGCCATATTATAAACTGCTTATAAAAGAGGAAAGGAATCAATACTTAAAAACAACTGTGGGTGAGCTTAGAAGTAGATCCTCCAGACGCAGTAACCCTTTATTTGACTGCAGACTTTGGGAGACCTTGAGTGAGAACTGTCCAAATGAGCAATTCTGAGATTCCTGATCATCAGAAAAGGTACCAAGAAATAAGCATTTGGTTTTTGTTGGGGAGCGGGGGGCAGTTGTTGTTTTGTGGTGCAGGGAATTGAACCATAAGTCACATACAAATCATGTGCTCTATATTGAGCTGTATCCCCAGTTCTTGCAGTTTTTTTGTTGTTGTTTGTGGTGGGTGTTGAGGAGAGGAAAGGGATACCAGAGCCACTCCTGGCAATACTAAGGCAAATGATATTAGGGATCAAACCCAGAAATCACATGTGCAAGACATGTGCTCTACCACTTGAACCACATCCCTGGCCCCCAAATAAGTGACTTTTTAAAATTTGCTTCCATTTTAAGACATTCACACAAGAAAAATAACAACTATTTAAAAGAAAAGCAAGGGCTTGAAAGCTAATATTCTATTAGGAATGAAGGAATGAAGGGGAGGGGGGCTCATACCTGGCAATGCACAGGGTTACTCTTGGCTCTGCACTCAGGAATTACTCCTGATGGTGCTCAGGGAACTATATGGGATGCTGGGAATCAAACCTGGGTTGGCCTCCCCACTGTGCTACGGCTCCAGGCTCAAAACTAGTGACATTCTTAAATCAGGATTCATTCTAAGTGCCTAACATGAAGGCTTTGGCTGGCAAAGTAGGAATTTCAGAAAGTATAGCTTTAAAAGATCCTGCCAGTCTTCTGATCAGTCACCAGCAAAAATAAAGTAAGGAATTAGGCCATCCCATGCATGAAGTTCCCTTTCCTCAGGAAGTTCAAAGAAGACTAATCTGGATGAAAGAACATTTGGGTGGCTCCATTTCTCCCTTCCGGTGCTTTAGTATCCCCTCTTACGCTTTAAACTAACCAGAAGTGAACCCACAAAAATCCTAGACATTCCCCCAAGCCTTGATATAGACAGACTCCTTGGGCAGGCTGTGTGCCCTCCAGGATTTATGAGTAATTAATCCTGTTTCTCCAAATTACCTGACAGCTTTTGCTGAAGTCAATAGTCTAACAATAATCAGAACCACAAGGTGTGGTCCAGACACAATACTAGGGCTGGGGCTGGGGGAAGACCTGTGGTGGCTTGCTACAATGCCCGTGAGGAATGCCCAAGTCATGGCCGGCAGAGAACATCATTATCAATCATCTGGGAACAATACCACACAGGAGGAAAGGGTCAGAGTCTGAGAGGCTAAGAATTATTGCTATTGAGTAGTTTTGCTGTAGATTGTGTGTGCCAGCGGGGCCTCTCCCCCCACCTACTGATCAAAGAGTCTAAAATGACTGGGAGGGTGGGGTGGGCTCCCTGAGGAGGTAGCATAGCAGGCAGGGTGCTTATTTTGCAAGAACTGACCCAGGTTCCATCCCTGGCACTGCCAGGAAATTTTCCTGAGTACAGAGCCAGAATTAAACCTTGACACCACCAGGTGTGACCCCCCCATCAAAAAAAAAGGAAGAAAATTAAGGCCAGGGAGATAGCTCAGGATACAGCTCTTGTCTCGCATGTGTAAGACTCTGAACTTGATCCCTGACACAATAAAATAAACTGATTAAATAAATTAATTGGACAGACGGGTCAAAGAGCCACGGGGCTGAGCGCTTGCTCTCCACGCGGAAGGCAGAGTTCCGTTGGTCCCGAGCCACAGTACGGCAGGCAGGGGAGCTCGCCTCGCGCTGGGGCCAGTGGGTCGGTCCCCAGCACCCCATCGGGTCCTCCGAGCCAGTGGGGTGATGCCCGGGTGAGCAGCCAGGGGGAACCCAATCAGCCCTGGCACCACGTGGGGCCCCAACACAGCCAGAGGCAACCTCACTGCACCGCCACGCGGGGCTCAAAACAAGAACAGCCACCTTTGTCGCTCTCAAAACAGAAATCTTCCTAGCTCAAAACAGAAATCTTCCTAGCCAGGATCGGTCCGGCTTTTGAATCAATGAGGTCAAAGGTCACATAGCGGCGACAGCCAGCCTCGAGGACTGCCCGGCCCCGACTCTCCGGGGGGCGGGGGTGCCCCGCCAGGCAGTGCTCAGGGGCTGCTCCGGCCCGGTGCTCACAGGACTCCGCGGGGCCAGGACGGCAGAGCCGCGTGCACGCGCGGCCCCGGCGGGCGTCTGCCACCGCCTGCCTCCGGCGGGCGCGGGGGCCACGCGACGTCTCCGCCCGGGCCACCGGGAGCGGAGGGCGGCGCCGCGCCGGTGCCTCAGACTCGGCGTGAGGGGCCACGGCCGGGCTCCGGCCACGCCGCCGTGACGGAAAAGCGGAG
>JAOXYA010000008.1:38791979-38802501 GCA_028565675.1 Sorex palustris | reverse complement strand
AAAATAACAAACCCCATCAAAAACTGGGAAGAAATGCTGAACACTTTTTCTTCCTTTTGGGTCACACCCAGCAATGCTCAGGGGTCACTCCTGGCTCTGCACTCAGGAATCTCTTCTGGCGGTGCTTGGGGGGACCACATGGGATGCCAGGGATCAAACCTGGGTCGGCCGCGTGCAAGGCAAACGACCCACCCGCTGTGCTATCTCTCTAGCCCCAAAATGCTGAACACTTTTAATGAAAGACATATGAATAACCATTGGGTCTGTGGAAAGGTGCTATTCATCAGTGTCATCACAGAAATGCAAGTCAGAATAGCAGTGAGATCCACCTCATATCAATTATGTCTGTACATCTCAAAAAGAGTAGAAACAACCAGTGCTCTTGGGGATGTGAGGGAGATGTTGGTGGGAATGTCATCTGGTTCGGCCTCTATGGAAAAACATAGAGCTTTCTCAGAAATGAAAACTTGAGCTTCCTATGACTCAATGAGTCCACTTGTTGGCATCTATCCCAAGAGTCCAAAATCAATATTTCAAAAACATATTTGCACTCCTATTTTTATTGCAATGCTATTTGCAGTAGCCAGGAGCTGGAAACAGCCAAAGTGCTTGAGAACAGGTGATTGGGTAAAGATATGCATAACCAGTATACAAGAAAAAATGAAATTCTGCAGTTCACTATTGCAAGGGTAGATAGAAAGTATCATGCTGAGTGAAATCAGCGGTAGAGGGACAAAAAAAATCAAAATGATCATATATATAGAATATTTAAAAATACAAGGAAGGAATTAAAAATGACAAGTGGCCGTGGCCCCTGAGAGTAGGCTTATTCAACTGAGTTTGTCAAAGTTTTTGGGATGGAGGTTAGAAGATGGGCCTTGCTGGTGGGTGATGTTGGAACATTGTATGCCTGAAGCACTGCTGTTAACAGTATTGTTAATCATTGTTCCTAGATAAAAATTGGAAGAAGTCTCCAAAAATTTGATCGCAACAATTGTGTTGGTGAAAAGTAGGAGACTGAGAGTTTTAAGACTTAAAAATCACAAGTAAATGAGACCATTTCAAGCTGTTTTCCTAGATAGTTGGGGACATGAAATACTCAAACTAGACTACAAGGTGGGTGCAGATACAGGAAATTTTATTGATGTTGAGATGGAAAGATGAGAAAGTTGTATAAAGTAGGGGGCCAGGGCCAGAGAGGTAGTACAGTAGAGAAGGCAAGTGCCTTCTCAACTCTGGTTCTATCCCTGGAACCTCTGTGGTCCCTTAAGCACTGCCAGGAGTGATCTCTGAGCATAGAGCCAGGAGTAAGCCCTGAGTACTGCCAGGTGTAGTCCAGAAACAAACAAAAAATGTAGGAGGTGACAGCTGAAAAGGGCAAATGTCTATGCATTGCATGCAGGAGATTCGTTCAATCCCTGGCACAATATGAACCCCCAGGCTAGGGCCAACTCCTGAACAGTGTGCCAGAGTAGCCTCTGAGCACAGCAGATAAAGCCCCCAAACAAAACAAAAAGAAATAAAGGAAATTCCGAATGTAACTAAATATACTGCTACCACTGTATGATGAAGGTGTATGACAAATTTTGCACATAAATGTAAAAGTGTCAGTGAAATGAACAAATTAGAGCTTGCCAAAACTGACTCAAGAAAAATAAACTACTGGGTAACTAGAATGAAATATTTTAAATATATCTGTAGTGTGAGGATGTGGCTCAATGAGTAGCAAAGCACTCTCATGCTTGAGACCCTCTGTTCAGTCCCCAGCAAAAAACACAAAATGAAAATGAGAAGCTTTCATCTGTGAAATATTTTCAATATTTTTAGTCTAGTGGCTAGAGAGATGGTACAGGGGTTGAGGCGGTTGTCTTGCAGCCGGCCTCTCCTTGATCCCCAATACTGCATATGGTCCCCAAGCACCACCAGGAGTGATACCTGAGCATTATTGGGTTTAACTCAACTTTACCCCCACCATGAGAAAAAAAAATCCTTAAAATTTATCATTCATCATGATATTAATATGAAAAAACTCAGTAGCAGGAGATGATTTAGCTGTGTGGGCATCTGACCCAGGTTCCGTCCCTACCACCACATGGTCTCCTGAGCAGCCGGGTGTAGCCTGGAAGCCCCGGGCATTGTAACGGTAGCTCTCGCATTAAACTGCTACCACCAGGACTGTTCTGACTGGGAGTGGCCCCTGGGCTTCCTGAGCACTGCATGGGAGCCCCCACCAAATGGGAAAACTTTTTTATGAATTGGGCAAAGAAGAGAATTTCCTTAACCTGAAAAAGATATGCTAGTAAGACCAAGAAAAGTTCTGTTCCTTAAGCGATGGTTGGTTTAAATCAGACTTATCCAGAGGAGTCTGATGTCAGGAATTTCTAGGATGATTGCGGTCAAGCAGAGATGTTCTCAGCAATCTTGGCTCTCTTCAGACCTGACTGTTCTGCATAGGCCAATCCAATAGATGTCTGTTAATGTCTGTCCTGTTTGGGGCTCTCTCTTTGGGGGGATGCCCTGTTGTCAAGGAGAGGAAGGCATGGCATGCCTCAGCGGGCATGAAGGTGCCCTTTCACCCAAACTCCGGGGAAGGTCCTCAGACAGACCGGGAGGGCATTATTCAGAGCCCAGAGAACACTCCCCACACTGCCCTGTGAAAATCAGGCACTCACTCAGCACTTCGTTACTCTGAAACTTCGAATTCCACTCATTTATGACTTCAGCCAATAACAGCCAATGATTATTGAGAATTACTTGTGCCACACACTATTATAAGGACTATATGTATTCATCTAGTGCTTAGAGCAGTGCTCTTGGTGCATGGGTTAACCGTGTTTTACAAATGAGGAAACTGCAGTCACTTTTGTATGTAAAAACTTAGTCACCAACAGGGCCTGGTTTGGATCTGGACTGTCTTTTGGAGCCAGGTGCCTTTATTGTGAACCTGCGCTGCTCCTTTGTAACTTGGCATCCTTCTGCTTCTCAAGAGACATCAGAGAAAGGTACCACAGAGAACCGTAGAGGCTAAGATCCGTAGAAACTTTGTTTTCAGTACAGTATGTGTATGTTTGTGACTTAATCACAGACATTTAGACACTCTACTCAGATTGTATCTGCCTTTTCATTCACGTTGAAAGTCCTCACCTGTAAAAAATATTGTTTCTGAGAATAAATAGTTTGCGGTTTATTTTACTTTTTTAGTTTTGTGTGGGGAATGCCCCCCCAAATGTGTTTTTATTAAACCGAGCCCCCCACATGCAGAGTTCGAGCACTCACTCTCCAGAATTTTGTTTTTAAAACCAAAACTTTCTATCCAAATACTGTCTGGCCTCCTACTTTTGCCCTCAAATCTATTTTGATTACTTCAGAGACTCTTTTGATGAATTTCTCCCCCCACATCCCCCTTTTCTTTACTCAAGGCTTTTTAATTCTTTTGCTTAGGATTCTGTTTCACAGAAATTCCATTACAGATACTTAAGCTGGTGGAAATGGTTGTTAGAAGATTCCATGGCCCACTGTTAACAATGATGAGAGGGCATCCGGGCTCTGGGGAGTGAGAGTGAAGACCCGATCCCCCAGCGCTCCCCTTCTCTGCTCCCTTCTTGTCCTTTCTGCCATTCTGATCCCTATGGCCTCCCTGGCCCATAGTTCCAGGCCCACTGTTCTTTGATGTGTAATGAGCTCAAAGAAGGACAGACTGCACTGTCCCCTCTTCAGTAATCAATATATCTAAAGCCCAAGAAACCATCCAGAACCAGCTTGGGTGGTATGTGTGTCCTTTGAGGCAGCTCTTCCATCCAGAAGGTGCAGTGCTATAATCAGTGAGGTTTATGTTAGTGATCACCCCTGGGCAGGATTGGGAGGTGCACTAAATTTGACAGACTCATCAAGGCTACCTAAGAATGTGGGGGGTAGGCAGAGGATGCCAAAGAGATCATCTCAGCTTTCTGCTAAAGCATTTAGTTAGAGCCCACATTTTGCTGCCTTCCTCTGCTTTGAGAGCCTGGCAAGCTACCGAGAGTATCTCGCCCGCACGGCAGAGCCTGGCAAGCTACCCGTGACGTATTTTGATATGCCAAACACAGTAACACCAGTAATGATGGAGACATTACTGGGCCCGCTCAAGCAAATGGACGAACAATGGGAGGACCTCTGCTTTAAGATGATCAGCACTTTGGAGGCAAAGACTAAGTACTTGGGATCCAGCTGTCTTGTGAATCAGATCTTCTGTGAGTCTTCATAGCACCTATAACCAGATACTCAGTAAAGGCTAGAGTAATAGGACAGCATGTAGGATGCTTGCTTTCACAAAGTCAACTCAGATTCACCACCAGTAGTGATTCCTGAGTGCAGAACAAGGAGTAACCTTGAGCATCGCCAGATGTGACCCCAAAACAACAAAACAGAACAAGCAACTGTTTATTTTAATCTATTTGGAATAATTGACTTTACTTGTGATCATTCTAGTCATGGTTTGAACTAAATTATTTAATAAATGCTTCTGTATTTAGTTCAAGATCTTACTGAGTAAAAGTAATGAGTAACTTGCTTAAATGACGTAAGTCAAAAATATGACTTAAGGAAACTCTTTCAAATGTAGGAGCTGGAGAAACAGTAGTGTTCAGGGCTCTATCCTGGCATGTGGCCCAGGTTCCACCCCTGGTACCCCATATTATCTAGTGACCCTTGCCAGGAGTAAACCCTGAGCACTGCTGGGTGTGGCCCAAAATCCCCAAAAAGTATTATAAACACTTCAATTCACCATGCTTTTTGAACTGCTTTGTGTGTGTGTGTGTGTGTGTGTGTGTGTGTGTGTGTGTGTTGAAAATGAAATAGCAAATCAAGAGATTGGCTTATGAAAGATTTGGGGTTTCTTTATGACAGATTTATACAAAGTAGCTGATGTTTGTTCTCAGCAGCTACCGTGACTTAAATACTTACTATATTAAAGATCTTTTTATTCTTTAGTATTTGAAGGTTTTTAAATCTTGTTTAACTAGCTTTAGGATTTTTATCTTTTGATACAGTTACCACATTATTACATAAGACAAAAAAAATATTTAAGTTGATTACATTGATTTGTTTTTCTTCTTTCCTTAGGAGCTGAGAGAAAGTTATAATACACAGCAGTTAGCCCTTGAACAACTTCATAAGATCAAGCATGACAAGTTGAAGGAAATGGAACGAAAAAGATCAGAGCTAATACAGAAAAAGAAGCTTGAAGATGAGGCTGCCAGGTAAATAGCTGATAAATTTACAGTATTTTTGTAAGAATTCTCATTTTATGGCACCATATCTTTAGTTTGAGACTATAAAGGAAGTAAAGGAATTACCATAAACACTTACTAGATTCTGAATTTTCAAAATTCAGTTTTCAATCACCACTTATATGTTCCATTAGGAACAACATAGATTGTTGAGTTATATTTTAGTTAGAATTTTTTCTGTGTTTTGGCCATATCCTGAAACGCTCAGGGGTTATTCCTGGCTCCGCACGCAGAAATTACTCCTAGCAGTGCTTGGAGGGACCATAGGGTTACTGGGGATGAAGCTGGACCAGCCACATGCAAGGCAAATGCCCTACCCGCTATACTCTGCCTCCAGCCCTGAATTAGAATTCCTTATCTTAATGTCTAAATACCCTTCATGAAGTTGCTTTATCTTTCTGAATCATTATTTTTCTGTCTGAGAAATATTACTTATAATTCCTAATCTTAATGTTCAAATAGCCTTGGTGAAGTTGCTTTACCTTTTTGAACCATTATTTTTCTATCCGATAAACAGAAATATTAATGTTTACCTCACAGGAAACTGAGAATTAAAATAACATCTGAAAGCCATGTGTAATATCTTGTATTCAGCATTCATTATTTCCACATCTCCATAGCATATCAGGCACTACTTTCTGCAAGATCATAAAAGCCAAATATATATGATGGCAAACCTGAATAAAAAATGTCTGGTTGGTGCCATTCTTTTGGTACTACGGGAATAGATCCATTGCTGCCCTTTAAGGAAAGGAGATGTAGGATAGTTGTGGCATCAGAGCATCATTTGTATAAAGCCTTAGTGTAGTTGTTTCTGTATGTAAGACACTGCTCGTAATGTTTCTCTGTTTCTTGTGTCAGAAACAAGAGTAAGCAGCTAGTGTTGGAGAAGAGTCGAAAAGTCAGAACTGAGGAGAGTAGTGCCGCTGTTGAGGCAGGAGCGACTCAGCTCTACATGACAGGACTGGCTTCCAATGGCATCACAGTGGCCATGTGCACCCCGACACACAGATTCTTTGTGATTCCAGCTGATGGCTTAGAAAGCTAAACCAGACACTCAGAGTTCTCTGCTCTAAACCCCTGCTTTTGTGACTGCCAACTGGGGATACTAGATTAGTGTAGAAGTAGTGACAGTGAAGTTCAGATGCCACTTAACTTGGGCCACTTACTTTGCACAAAGGCATGGGCTGCACAACATCAGAATGTTGCATTAGAATGTTCTACCTACACATTTAGGTTTCCTGTTATCTTCACCCCTTCACAAGTCCTTTCAGGCCCACAGATTGTGTTAGCCATGCATGTTCTGCTCCTCTGACCTTGTGCATGGTCCCACTGCAGCAGAGGCAGGTGGTCAGAGCAGAAGCACAGGTTGAGTTAGTCTTTTGCTCACTTGTGGTCCCTTCCTGTTCCCGGCTCATGGTAATAGTTTCCAACACGGAGCTATCACCACTGCTTTCGGTGTACCTTTGGAGGCATATTTTGGTTCCACACCCATTTCTCACCCTCTAACTCATATGTGACAACTTGAACAAAGTTTAAATTTTTTATAATTTTAAGTCTAGGTGTTGGTTTTTTAAAATTTTTGCTTTATCCCAACAAAATGTAGTGAACACTCCAATAGTGGTGTTATATTACTCTGAGAATTCAAATAATGACTTGATCAGGTCATCTCAGGAGGAAGAGAGTGTCAGGAGAATTTAGCAATGAACTAGAAATACTGTTAGAATTAAGAATCAGAAGAGAGGGACCCAAGCAGAAATATAGCAGGTAAGGGGTTGCCTTGCATACTGTCAAACCTGGAGTTGACCCCCAGCAAACTCATTTGGTACCTTGGGCCCCACCAGGAATCCTTGAGCACAGAACCAGGTGTAAGCCCTGAGCAATGCCAGTTAATGTGCCCCCATTGGCCCCCCCACAAAAAAAAACTGCAAGAGAAACATAGTACTCAAAGGAGAGCGAATGTCAGAGAGAAAGAGTGCTACAGAAGGAATGGAGGTGCTGCAAAGGATGAAGAGGCTGAATGAATACCTCAGAATAAGATAGTTTGGGAGTGAGGAGGAAGAGTTGGTGATTAAAGGGCATCTGTAGTTCTTTTTAATTAGGATTTTAAAATTCCTTCAGTAATTATGGAAATAAAACATGGAATTTAAAAAAAAAAAGGAAAAAACATGGAAATAAACCCAGGGTTCCACCTGGGATACATGCACGGATGAATCCAACACAATCTCCTCTGCCCGTGCTAGTGTGGGTGAGGCGCTCTTTTCAGTGGTGATACTCGGAATAAGATCCTGAAACCTGTGTGCAAGGAAGAACCGTGCATAAAGCCAGACTGAAATTCTCTGACTCTTAAGTAACTCACCTGGCCACAGATTATGTGGACCAGCTCAGAAGCAAGTTTCGGCTCCAGCATGTGTCCTGGAAACATGTATTGAAGCGAAGATTGGTGGAGGAAAATGCTCTCTAAATGCTCTCTAAATGACTAGAAAAGGTTTTGGAGTAGTAATATGAGAAGTTAATACTCTTGTCCAGAAGCATTTCCAAAGCAAATTTGGTCCCCTAAACAGAGTTTATTAGCTGAAATTGTGGGATTGAAAACTGGAAGAGAGTTCTTGCGAAGAATCTGAGAAGGGAAGGAAAGGAAATTTAGATATGATTTTTGTTTCTAAATTTTGTTTGGTTTGGGGATGCTTTGTTTTTGGATTGGTTGTTGGACCACACATGGCAGCACTCAGGTGCTTTTCTGACATCAGTGTCCCGGGCCACTGTGCTGTGCCAAGGACTCATCGGGACCTCCTGCATGCCAGCCTTGGAGCTATTTCCCTGACTTTTAATTTTTTTTAATTGTTTCGTTGTATTTAATATTCATTGGATTTTTATTTGTTGGAGGTATCTATTTGTTCTTTTTTTCTGATTGGTTTTATTTCAGTCAATTTTTGCCGTGAGTTTGGCAGGTTGGCTGGTAGGAAAGACTGAGAGGGCCGGGAACTTGTCGGTTATGCTTCCCCAGTCTGTTATCTGGCACTCTTCTCTTGATTAATTGGCTAGTTGACTTTTCCTTCACCCATAGTCCCCAGTTTCTCTATACTCTCCTTCTCATATCTCCCTGCTACATTTTATGCACACATATGCATATATATAATGTACGTACACATATTAAACTATATAAAGATATTTAAGAAATAGATACTGTATTTCCACTTGTAGAAGAAATATAATAGAAGGAACAAAACCTATTACATTTTTATTTTGTATGAAAATATGTGTTAGGGCATTATAACAAACTCTTTTTCTTTCATGTAAAGGAAAGCAAAGCAAGGAAAAGAAAACCTATGGAGAGAAAATCTTAGAAAGGAGGAAGAAGAGAAACAAAAGCGACTCCAGGAAGAGAGAACACAAGAAAAAGTTCAAGAGGAGGAGCGGAAAACTGAGGAAAAACAATGTAAGAATAAGGACAAAAATAATATAGTTGATTTGAGGGATGGGGGCAGATTCTGAGATCATGGGCCACACCCCGTGATGCTCAGGGTTAATTTCTGGCTATGTGCTCCGGAATTACTCCTGGCGGTGCTCATGTAATCATATGGGATGCTGGGGGTTGAATCCAGTTCTACTGTGTGCAAGGCAAATGTCATACATGTCTTATACTGTCACTCCAGCCCCAATATAGTTGATTTTTCTGAGACAGCAGAAGTAAAGGAAAAAAATTAACTTTCTGATGAAAGGCAAAAAAATTAAAAGAAAATTAAAACAAATGCTAAGTTAGGGTCAGAAAAGAAGTTTTTCCTAAATTGAATGAGAAGTGAGTAAGTTTTATAAAACAGACTGAGGTTCTGTAGAAATCTTAAAAATCATGGAGAAAAGCAGATGGTCATCACTGACTTCATTCTCTCCCTAAGCAGATCCTGGAATAGGTTTATAATTGAAGTAAATAGTTGTACATGTTTTATTTAGTTGGTATAATTAAACCATTTGGTTTATTTTAAAAGTTTGTCTTTGCACATTAAAATTTTTTCAGAAGAAACGAATTTTTTTTTCAGAAGATATACTTTTTCTTATACCTCAGAGTTCATTTTTAAAATATTGATTTGGATACATACATAACCTTTTGAATCTTTATTAATAATATAATGTGTTGAAATTTTATAAGCTAAAATTTCATATCAGCTATGTCTATGAATGAGCAAAGTAAAATACTTCTGCCATCAGTTCTACTTGGGAACACTTCTCTATTTTCCTTTTAGAACTGCTCTTTCTCCCGCCAGCCCAGTCCACAGCCCTTCTCAGCTGTGGTCTCCCTTTCTGTGCTTCTCGTCCCTGTTTTGTTCTGATTCCTGCAGATCAAACTTAAGCCTCTTGCTCACTTCTCTTTGGCGTGAGCAACTTGAGCTGCCACCTCTGCAGGCCTCCTCTTACCTGTGTCCATGGCAAACCCTGCACAGGCTAATGCCTACCATGTCACTTAAGAGGCGCGTCTTCCTTTGCTTTTGTATCGGTTCTGTGGCTATACAAAATACTGATATCCTGATGGGCCTCTTCATACTGGCCAATGCTCAATCTTCTTTTTTATTTAACAACTCTTTTATCAAATTATACCAGCAATATGTAGATATAGAACTAGCAAATAATGACAATTACTTTCTCTTTAGGTGTGCCAGCTAGTACTTTGGTGAATTACAGAGCATTATACCGCTTTGAAGCAAGAAGTCACGATGAAATGAGTTTTAATTCTGGGGATATAATACAGGTAGGAAACAAAGTCTTTTCTTATGAATAAAGTACAATGTTATGTATTACCTTCTATAATAATATTGCTGACTTATATTCTTTTACAGTGTTTTGCCACTTGAAAGAAATATTTTAGAGCCTGAGAGATTGCTCAGCAGGCCAAGCATGTTGGAAATTCTGGGTCAATTCCTGGTTCAGAATGGTCTTACCTGAGCACTGCTGGGGAGACCCAACCACAGAGCCAGGAATAACCCCTCAGCACCACTGGGTCTGACTCAAAAAGCAAAAGAAACTAATACACACACACACACACACACACACACACACACACACACACTTGCGCGTGCGTGCACAATATATACTTAGAGATAAAAGATGAACTCCAGTACTTCTTTATTAAAAATTTTGAAATATTGTTGGAAAACAACATGGCCACGGCCATGCTGGAACCATTCTCCACACATCTGGACGGGCCTCATGCATGAAAGAACTGGCAGAGGAACCCAGGCATGCGGGTCCCGGGGCTGAGG
>JAOXYA010000008.1:38778332-38790466 GCA_028565675.1 Sorex palustris | reverse complement strand
CCAATGGAGATGTTACTGGGCCCGCTCGAGCAAATCGATGATCAACGGGAGGGCCTTTACCTTTACCTTTTACCTTTTAGAAAATTTCAGTATCCAAATAAGAAAGTCAATTGATGGAGCAGAGACTAAATGTCTATTTATACATTTATATACATATTATTTATACAAATAAATATGTCTATTTATACATATATTTACTTATAACAACCAAGTAGAGAAAGGATCATCTTTTCAACATGTAAAATTAGAGCAGCTTGCTACCATATGCACTAAAATGAGTTTAGGGGGCTGGAAAGATAGTACAGAAATTAAGACACATTCCTTGCAGTCAACTGATGCTGGTTTGATCTCCAGCACTGCATATGGTTCCCTAAGCACAGAGCCATGAGTAAGCCTTAATACCACTGGGTGTTAACCCCCTGAAATGAAATTTTTATGTCAAAGGTTAATTGGAGGCTGGAATGATAGTGCAGGAATGAAGGCACTTGCCTTGCGGTCCTGGGCTGCATAGGGGCCTTTATCACTTCTTCCAGGGTAGTGCTAGGGGTCAGAGTCAAGTGTTGTAGGGACCTCCTGTTCTGGCTCTCAGGTCCCAAGACAGCTGTATTTTGTTTGGGTTTTTCATTTGGGGTCATACACAGTAGAGCTCAGGTATAGGAGCTGTATGTTTAATAATTTGGGCATAACACTTTAAACTGGGCTGGAGCGATAGCACAGCAGGGTAAGGTGTTTGTCTTGCATGCAGCCGACCCGGCCGACCCAGTTCCAATTCCTGCGCCCCTCTCGGAGAGCCCAGCAAGCTACCAAGAATATCTCGCCTGCTTGGCAAAGCCTGGCTAGCCACCCGTGACATATTCGATATGCCAAACACAGTAACTAGATTCGTTACTGGGACGTAACGTTACTGGGAGACGTTAGTGGAGACGTTACTGGGCCTGCTCGAGCAAAATTGATGAACAATGGGAGGACAGCGACAGCGACTTTAAACTGACTTATTATGCCAGAAAGCACAATCCAATGTTTTCCTGGAGAGAAATAATGTGATCCTTTGTAGAAAATGCCTCAGACATAACTCTGAAAATGAAGCTACAGTACAGTAATCTGCATCTCTTTTCATGGTCAGCGTGTGGCTTTCTGAATACCGTTAATCCTTTTTGTTTCCACAGGTTGATGAAAAAACAGTTGGAGAACCTGGTTGGCTTTATGGAAGCTTTCAAGGAAATTTTGGCTGGTTTCCATGCAATTATGTTGAAAAAATGCCATTAAGTGAAAAAGCTATGTCTCCTAAGAAGGCCTTACTTCCTCCTACAGTATCTTTACCTGCTACCTCAACGCCCTCTGAGTAAGTGTTTAGCTAGTAATGAAATTATAGAGCTCTTCAAATATTTAAACACCCAATTGTGTTTTCTGTCACCCTGCTTAATCAGAGAATATTCTCTAAGAGTCTACAACTTGTATATATATACTGAAATTCTGTTAGCAATGAAAACATAGCAGAATAATCCATAATTCTTTTTGTCACAACTTGTGTTTTAACACAATGTGTATTCTGTAGTTTGACAAGTTGGTAGTGTTCCAAAGAAAGTATACTTATATCCAAGCATTATATTTCCAGATCACATTCTTCAAATCAACCAGCACCAGTGACTGATTATCAAAATGTGTCATTTTCAAAGCTAGCTGTTAATGCTTCATGGCAGAAGAAATCAGCATTCACTCGCACTGTGTCCCCAGGATCTGTATCGCCTATTCATGGACAGGTATATCTTCAGCCTATAGGTGCTGGGCCCTCTCACTCTGCTCCTGATTCATATGAAAGAGAATGAAGATATTTTTGCAACTGCATCATTCTTTTTCCTAAAAATCTGAGTAACATTTTTAATGTTTTGCATGAAAAAATGGGAAAGCAGTTCCATTGCATAGCAGTGTATGAAAGAGGAAAAGGACTTCTGTGGTTATGGGCTAAGCCAGTTCTTTTAGAAGTTATTTTTATTTGGTCCAGAGGGATGGTGCCCAGATAAGGTGTTTGCCTTGCATGCACTAGACCAGGTTCAGTCCTTGGCAGTGCATGTGATCCCCAAACCCTGACAGTAGTGATCCCTGAACACAGAGCCAGGAATTAGTCCTGAGCATAACTGGATGTAACCCAAAATCAAAAATATATTTTCATTTAAGAGAGCTGTCAGATAGTGGATGTTTAGCTGTTTAGCCAAGATCTGAAAAAGCTGTTAAAATACTTTTCCACATATGTCTGTGTAAAACCACATATATAGATCAGAAAATTTGATCACACCAGACATAAGGCAGAATGCATTTAAGTAACCTTCATGCCTTGGTACTTAATGCTGAGATGTTTCTTTGAATAGTAGGTTCAGTTTTTAACTGTATAGAAAACTGGCCAGACAGCTGTTGATCATATATAGTTAGTATATCACATATAATTAGTTGTTCTTTCTTTGAGCGCTTGGGGGTTAACCGGTCACACCTAGCAGTGCTTGGAAGTTACTCCCAGTGGTGCTTGGGGGACTGTGTGATAAATGGGAACTGAACCTGGATGGCTGCATGCAAGGAAAGCATTTTTCTCCTGTACCGTCTCTCTGGTCCTGTCATATATACTTATAAGCTGGTTGGGATAGGATCACGTTCCCTCCAGTTGATAATAAGTCACCAAAACGTCAAACTGATCTACTATTGAAACGTGCTAGGAAGTAGAAATCATGGTCACCATTATCTTTTCTTAGATATGTCGTTTTGTATCAACAGGGACAGGTTGTGGAAAACCTAAAAGCACAGGCCCTTTGTTCCTGGACTGCAAAAAAAGACAACCACTTGAACTTCTCAAAGCATGATATCATTACTGTCTTGGAGCAGCAAGAAAATTGGTGGTTTGGCGAGGTGCATGGAGGAAGAGGATGGTTTCCAAAGTCTTATGTCAAAATCATCCCTGGGAATGAAGGCAAGCAGAAAGAGTAAGCATTTTTGTTTGTTTACATGAGGTGGGATGTCGGTGCTTTCACTAATGAATCAACCATCTGTTTTGAAATGTCTTTCAATCTTAGTTATTTAAAATTCCTAAAGTTTTCAAAATTCTTAAAATTTTAGATCCATTGATTTTATTTCGGCAGTGCTCAGGGCTTTCTCCTGACGGGCTTGGGGACCATATGAGGTGCTAAGGATTGAACTTGGGCTGCAGCATGCCCAGCAAGCAACCTTACCCACTGCACTATTGCTCTGACCCTCAATGCTTTATTTTCAAACATGAGGTCAACTGGAGAAGCTACTGATCTTTTCCATTGGAGCCTTTCTCCCTCATTTACTGAAAATTGTCAATATTTGATTGAAATCTTGACTGAGACCCCTTTTTTCTTTCCCTTTACCAGAGTGGGATATTTCTATCACTGGGCCTCCAAAGTCCCTGGAACATCACCTTTATTTTTGCTTATATCATACTATTGTTATTCACTATTTTTATCCATCTCCCCATTTTGATCATAAGTTTCCTGAGGACAGGATTTCTGTCCTTTTTGTTTTAATTCATGTTTTTATCTTTTTGTTGTTGTTGTTGTTGTTCATTCTTTTGCTGGGGGTGATCATATCCTTTGTTTGTTGTTGATGTTTGTTTTCAGTTTAGTCGTGTCTAATATAATCTTCATGCATAGTAGCTATCCAGTTAGCTCAGTAAATGAGAAGAGGAGCTAATAATGAGCAGTCAAATGAATAGACATTCACTTTAACAAAAAAGCACACCAGATAAGTTCTCTAGCGTTTTATTCCTGATTTGTAGTAGAGTCAGGTCATCAGACATCTTTATTACAAAGTAATTTATGTTTACTTATGAGTAATGATTCTTGCATCTTATAGAGAAGTTGATGTGAATAGAAAAGCAGTTCTTTTTTAGTGAGAAGGAACTGATCTGGAGCCAGAGTGAAAAGACAGCTGTTAAAACATTTGCCTTGCAATGAGCCAATCTGGGTTCAGTCCCTGACACCCCATATGGCCCCAGAGCCCAGGCAGAAGTGCTCTCTGATAGTGGTGATGGGATCTATGGCAGGAGAATTGTACACATGGAATTTGATCATGGCTGATTGTAAAGTTAGGTGCTATGAATAACTTTGTAAATTACAGTACCTCAATTTAAAAAAATATTTAAAAGAAAACTGATCTTGAGAGAACAAAAAACTTGAGCTTTGGCTCTATTTTGCCAACTAGGAATAACTTACTTGATCTTCAATGTTTGTTTGTTTGGGGGCCATATCTGGTGCTGCTCAGGGCTTATTCCTGACTCTGTACTCAAGGGTCAGTCCTGGTGAGCTCTGGAGATCATATTGGGTGCCAAGGATCAAACCCATGTTGGTAGTGTACCAGACAAGCACTGAACAAGCTGTACAGTCACTCCTACCCTGGTTTTCAGATTCTAATTCATTGAATAAAAAGAAAAAATATTTTTTAAAATGTGTTTAATGCTGAGATTCTGGCCTGGAGCGATAGCACAACAGGCAGGATGTTTGCTTTGCACGTGGCCGAGGCCGACCAGGGTTCGATTCCTCCGCCCTTCTCGGAGAGCCCGGCAAACAACCGAGAGTATCTTGCCTGCACGGCAAAGCCTGGCAAGCTCCCCATGATGTATTGGATATGCCAAACACAGTAACAAGTCTCACAATGGAGACGTTACTGGGCCTGCTCAAGCAAATCAATGAACAATGGGAGGATAGTACTACAGTATGGAGGTTCTACTGAAAAATTTTAGTTTAGGGCCAGAGCGAGAGAGCTAGTGGGCTCTGAGCATGCTTTGCATTCAGGAGGCCTGAGTTCTACTCCCAGCACTACCTGTTCCAAGGCACAGACACTGCTGGGAGTGTCCTGCAAGCACAGCGCTATGAGCTGGTGTGAGTAAATAAATCTTTTTTAGTTCAAATACACAAGTTTACTTTTTTGAATGACAAAAAAGTTTTGAGCAGGGGGCGGGATGGCCCACACCTAGCAGTGCTTAAGTCTTACTCCTGGCTTTGTGCTCAGGGGTCACTTCTGGCAGGCTTAGGAAGCCATGTGTGGTGTCAGGGATGTAACCCGGGTAAATTGCCTGCACAGCAAGTACCCTACCCTTTGTACCATCCTATTGTACTATCCAACATGGATGGCACAGAACTTAGAATTATGGACTTAGAAGTGTGGAGAAGTAATACCGTTAACAGTGATTCTTGCCTGACATGTCTCTGGCACTGTTTTTCAAGAGCAGTTCCAACTTTCCTTTTATTACTGGTCTTTTTTGTTTTGTTTGGGGCTACACCCAGTAAAAAATGCTCAGGGCTTCCTCCTGGCTCTGTGTTCAGAGATTACTCCTGACAGGCTTTGGGGTGCCAGGTCGGTTATGTACAAGGCAAGTGCTGCTGCTATACTATCACTTGACCCTACAGATGTTTTCTAATGGAGAAGATGTATCTCTTGAAAGCTCCCGGTGATGGAGAATTCCATGCTAACTGGCCTTCCCAAACAATGTGGTCTGGAGCATAGTAAGGACCATCTGTGCCTGGAATCCTGGGGCAGCCTTAGCTAGTTTTCCAGAGAAGCAGGCTTCCAGGTGCCTTAAAAGTTTCCTAAGATTGCCACACTGGAAGTTTGAAACTGTGCCTATTCTAAGACACAGAGAGAGAGAGAGAGAGAGAGAGAGAGAGAGAGAGAGATTGAGATTTAAACAAGTAATAAAATTTATATATTGCCCTTATTTTTTTCCTCTACCAAGCCAAACCCATGTACTTTACCAAACAACTGCCTGTTTACCAGTGCACTTTAGCTTTTTTAGAAAGGCAGTTGAAAATGGTTTTATGAACCATGTTGAAATTACTGTAATATATTGAAAAATGTAAGTTTTGTAATGAGGAAGTTCACAATCCAGTAGAACTTTGTGTATGAGAATATATCTAGCCTCTATTGAGACAATAGTTAGATTTATTTTTTTAAATTCTTGAAAATGTAAAATCACACAGGCTGTATTTATCAAATCACCTGAATTTTTTAATGTCTTACTTGCTTCATTTTTAAAAATATGCTAGGGGGAAGGCTGTAGAGATAGTACAGTGGGTAGCGCACTAGCCTTGCACACAGCCAACCAGGTTCAACCCCCAGCATTTTGGATGGTCCCCTTAGCACCACCAGGAGTAATTCCTGAAAGAAAGGAGTAGACTCTGAGTACCACATGGTATGGTAACAAAACAAAACAGAAATCTGTATTTATTTGCAGACCAGAAGCTTTGTATGCAGCTGTAAACAAGAAACCTACCTCCACAGCCTATACAGTTGGAGAAGGTAAGCTTTTGCCAGTTTGTAAATTAAAATTTGATTTCCCAGCTTCCTTCAGTGCTCTTGGGTTTAAGTGAGGTTAGGAAAACCTGCCCCTCTTTATTTCATGTGCATATGGAGGGTAGAGGGGAAACTGGCTAAAAATACTTATCCCAGTCAGAAGACTAACACTGAAAATTCAGCAGAGACTGCCTCACTAGACAGATGAGAAATGAAAAATGTTGTAATAAGATAACATAAAGGTTTGGTTTTTTGAGCCGACCGCTGCCCCGAGATGCTCAGTAGTTATTCCTCACTCTGCACTCAGAATTACTCCTGGCAAGACTCAGGGGGTCGAATTCAGGTCAGCCATGTGCAACACAAGTGCCCTGCCCATTGGGCTATCTTTCCAGCCCTAGCATAAAGATTTTTGTTTTCCAATTCTTATATCTAGATTATAGATGTATGAATAAGGAATTTCCATACATTTATGTTCACAAATTCCATTGTAATTCTAATGTTCTATATAAATGATCAAATAGGATTTGAAATCTAGATATACTTTATCATAAAGATTACAAAGAAAAATTTTCTATAACCCTCTATTAGATTTATAAATTATTACTAATTTGGGGTGGGGGGGTTCAGGGACTATTCCATGTGCATGCTTGGGGTCATTTCTAATGGGACCAGAAGTAACTGGGTCTTCTGCGTGTGGAGCATGCGCTTCAGCCTTGGATCCTTCTTCCTGCCCAACATCAATTATTTTGAATATGGTAGCCAGCTGAAAAATGCAAGATCATCTACCCTGATTTTAGATATTATTTTTAATAATAATTTAGCTTTAAAGGTTAATTTTGTGTTTCCAATTTAATACTCAAATTAGCCAAGTATTAATTTTTACATTAACAGTGTGAATTTTGGGGCTGGAGTGATAGCACAGCAGTACGGCATTTGCCTTGCATGCAGCCGGCTGGGCTGATCCAGGCTCAATTCCTCCACCCCTCTCGGAGAGCCCGGCAAGCTACTGAGAGTATCTCACCCGCATGGCAAAGCCTGGCAAACTACCTGTGGTGTATTCAATATGCCAGAAACAGTAACAGGTCTCACAATGGAGACATTACTGGGCCCGCTCGAGCAAATTGATGAACAGCGGGAGGACAGGAGCTACAGTGCTACAGTGTGAATTTTTATATGTAAATTGTTATAAAAAATTAATACATTTTTAAGTCATTTTTAAAAATCAGTTTTATGATTGGCCAGTATGATAGATAGTACAGCAGGTTGTGTATTTGCCTTGCAGGTGGCCAACCCAGGTTCCATCCCCAGAACCCCAGGCAATGTCAGAGTAAACCCTGAGCATGACTGGGTGTGCCACCCCCCAAAAAAATGATAATAAGTTTAATGGTAAATATTGAACGGTTTACTAAAAATCTAGTATGTTAGGAATTCTACCTGAAAGATGCAAAAAAGTAGTGCAGTGAGCATGCTGAGAGCCCACCAGAACAGGAAGGAGAGACATGCAGTTGTCAAGAGCTGTAATAAGGGCCAGATGCTCGATATTGAGTCAAAATTATGAATCCGCAAAGATGGCATTGTGGGATTATTTTGAGTGTGAGCTTGCATGGTATCTAAGGAAGAGAGTTTCTGTGGACATGGATGAGGGAATAGTCAGAGCTGAAGCACAGTGGAAGGAGGAGGGACGTCGGAAAGCCTGCGAGGGGGACAGCCCCTCCCGTAGAGCGCAGTGTGATGTAGCCCTGCAGGCCTGGTCTTTGGCTTTATGAAATCAGCCACATTGAGTAACACTGCAGACATGAATAGAAAAGAGGTTCACAGTGTGAATCTAGTCTTCCCCAGTATATGAGAAGAAATTAGTATGAAAAATGAAGAAATCAAGTTTCTTGTTAGCAGATATTAAATAAGAAAGAACAGAAAAGAACGAAAAAGAGAGCCAGAGCCAATAGTGCCGAGAGACCAAGATTTGATCCCCAGGACCTCATATAGTCCCCTGCACCTTCCCAAGAGTGAGCCTGAGCAGGAATAAACTCTGAGCACTGCTACGTATGGCCTGAAAACCCAAAATATAAAGGGAAGGAGAAGGAGGCGACTTTTAAAACCTCGGTATTTGCTATTTCTTCTAAGTAATTAATAATAACAGGAATGAAAAATAAAGCCAATTAAAAAAATGTAGATACTTCCCTTATAGCCACTCTTTCATGAACAAATATACGTATTCAAATTACCCTGTACGGAGCACTGTGGAAGAGTCTGGGTTGAGGTCCAGGTCCTGGAACCTGGCTTGTTGGCCTGATGGCAACTCAGTACTGAGTATATCAAGAACTAAGAGAAAAGAACTTAGATTAAAATATATTTGATGTAAGAAAGTTAGATAAATATTTTTGTATCTTGTTTCTCTGTCAAGACACTAATAGCTTTTTGGATTTTGTTGAGTTTTTTGGGGATAAGGACTAGTTTTTTAATTTGGGTTTCGGGTCACACCTGACAGTGCTCAGGGGCTACTCATAGCTTAGTGCTTCAAGGTTTCTCCTGACTGACTCGGGGCTGAGTACGTCTGGCTGAGGAATGAACCTGAGTCCTCTGCATGCCAAATATGCATGTCTTTCTGCGCCTCTGTTTGTAGTTTTGGGTTAATTCTATGATCTGATGATAATGATGATGATGATGATGATATAGTTAGAAAAGACATAAAGATTTACATAAAAATTTTTTTCTAAGAAAAAACATTATTTTATTTGTTTATTGGTTTTTGGGGCCACACCCAGAGATACTCAAGGCTTACTCTTGGCACTGCACTCACGGGTCACTCCTGGCAGTGCTCAGAGTACTATATGGACTGCCAGGGATCAGACCCAGGAAGCCGCATGCAAGCCAAGCACCTTGCCTGCTGTACGTACTATCTCCCCAGCCCCTCTAAGAAATTACTGAATGCCTCTTTTCTTATTTCTAACTTCAGACTTCTTATATTAGATTTCCTTAAATCACACAGTTTTTTTATAGTGGATTTAAGGATTGATGTGCTTCTTTTTTTAACTTCCGTAATCTTAAAACTAAAATCAATTCTTTGTTTTTTCTTTGCAGAGTATATTGCACTTTATCCGTATTCAAGTGTAGAACCTGGAGATTTGACGTTTACTGAAGGTGAAGAGATATTAGTCACCCAGAAAGATGGAGAATGGTGGACAGGAAGTATTGGAGCTAGAACTGGGATTTTCCCATCAAATTATGTCAAGCCAAAAGATCAAGAGGTAGTTACTTTGCTAGAAACAGAATCATCCCATTTTTTCATTTGTTTGTTTTTGTGTTCGGGCCATCCATATCCAGTGATGCTTAGAGCTTACTCCTGGCTCTGTGCTCCAGGATCACTCCTGGCAGGCTTGGGGGACCATGTGGAGGGTCGGGGATCGAACCTGAGTCTGCCACAAGCAAGGCAAACATCCTATATATTGTACAATCACTCCAGCCCCCTCCATTTTTGATCAGCATTCAGATTTGTTTGTTTTGTTCTTGCTATATCTTGCTATTGTTGTGGAGCCACACCCAGCTGTGCTGCGGGGACACATGGTACAAGGGATTGAACCAAGGCATCTTCTACCACTCAGACACAGCCCAGCCTGATTCACACACAAAGCAGACTCTTAAATATTGTTTTGGTAGAATGCCATCAGTATTTAAGACTGCTAATACAGAAAGGGTTCTAGGAATCCTCTCCAGAGAGAGAAGTGAAATAGGACTTCATGAAATTCTAAAAACAAGAGCCATTGTTTGGGTCACATGACAGCTGAGGTTTGGTAACGGTTCCGATTCAGGGATGCTTCCAAGGATCCTCTGTAAAGGAGTGTGCATGTCTCCTCGTGGAAGCCGGGATGTTCTTGTGACCCAGCCTACAATTTGAGTTCCTGCGTCTTTCCATCTTACCTCTCCTGGGATAGAGTGCAATAATTGCTTGGGGTGTTTTTGTCTTTTGGGGGGTCCACAGGAAGCTATGCTTGGGGCTTACTCCTGACTCTGCACTCAGGGATCACTCTGGGGTACCTGGGGGTTGAACCCAGGTCACCTGCATGTAAGGCTACCTGCTGTCCTTTCTCTCCAGACCTCCACCGTCAATACCAGTAATATGTGACCCTTGGTCTACCATTGAGTCTGCATCAGCACTTTCACTGTGACAGTGTCCACTCAAAGGACAGCTCGGGCCAGGGCCAAGGATCAAGTGTAGAGCACATGCCTGACTTTGCCACTCAGCTGGGGTGGCCCATAGTATCAGTACAACAGGAAGGAAAGGGAGGGGCAAGAAGATGAAATGTGTAGTGCTGGAGAGAGGGCACAAAGGGCTGGAGCCCTGGGTTCAGCCCCCAACAGTGCATGGTTCCCTGAGCACCCATAGGAGTGACAGCCCCTCAGTACACCTGCCCCAAAAAAGAAAATTAAATTTCAATTTTCTCCTGTTTCTTATTTAATTTCCTAAAAGAAGAAACTCCGTTGACTCAGTATATCTTGTAAATCAAACAGATCTTACCTGCTTCTGCAGTGTGAATTTTTATGATTAGGTTAGATTAAAAAGAAACATGTCCAAACAAAAACAAAACAAAACTCTTGTAATAAAAACATTGCTTCCACTGCAACAGGAGCACAGCTTACATATGCCTTGACATATACTGGCACATGTATTATATGTGGTGGACACTGGTACTAATCCCACCAATAAACCGGGTATATTTGAGAACTTGAGGTCTGGGTATGTGGCTCAGTGACAGAACCGCAAGACAGGGAGGAAAAAAAAGAACTTAATTCCTGTTAAGTCCACGAATGTCAGCAACTACGTGGCGTGTAGCAAACCAGATCTCCCCGAAGCACCGGTAGCTCAACTTATTTGCCTAATATAAAATAAATGGTCATTCCAATATTCATTTAAAGAGACCGGAATCCTGGGAATTAAAGATCTCTAATTGCTAATGACCTTCTTATTTTCACATCTGGACTCTTGAGAAATGATTGATCAGTGTATTTTCTTTACAGAGTTTTGGAAGTGCTAGCAAATCTGGAACATCGAACAAAAAACCTGGTATGTATAATAATGAAGCTGAAAACTCACTTCATTGTCTACTGCAGTACTGAAATCATAATTTCGGGTTTTCCCTCCTTTTCAGAGATTGCTCAAGTAACGTCAGCATATGTGGCTTCTGGTTCTGAACAACTGAGCCTGGCACCAGGGCAGTTGATATTAATTCTGAAGAAAAATTCAAGTGGTTGGTGGCAAGGGGAGTTGCAGGTAATGATTTTGAAAAATTATCTATTTGTTATAAAGGTAACATACATTTATTTAATAAATAAATCATTTAAAATCATCTGCACTGCAGTGTGGCTCAGTGGTAGAGTACATGCCTAGCATGCCTGAGGCCCTGGGTTTGACTCTTGGCACACTGCATGATTCCCCAAGTACCAGTGGGAGAGACCCCCCCTCCCCACTGCCAAAAAAAAAACAAAAAAACTAAAAAACTGCCAAGCCAGAAATAGATCCTAAGCACCACCCAATGTAGTCAAAAAAAAAAAAAAAAAAGGAGGGGTCAGAGAGAACACTTAAAGAGATGGAGCTGCAGACCACATGCAGGAGGCCTAGGCTAGATCCTTGGAACCACATGGGTCCCTGAGCACCACCAGGAGCAACTCCCCAAGAATAGCCCGAGCACCACTAGGTGTTGTACCCTAACAAAACAAAAACAACAACAAAATAGTGATAATATTTTATATCACTCTAATTGTGGGCTGGCTGCAATAGCACAGCGGTAGGGCGTTTGCCTTGCACGCAGCCAACATGGCCGACCCGAGTTCGATTCCTC
>JAOXYA010000008.1:38752371-38766237 GCA_028565675.1 Sorex palustris | reverse complement strand
TATTCAGAAATAAGTATAGCATCTATATATGTATGTATTTATATATACTCATGATATATATTAACAATTCTTAGATAAGCTTCAATATTTGATATTTGGTTATGATTATTTTTGTATTTTAGCTTAATAAAATTCAATAACTCAGATAGAAATTTTCAATATGTTTATTATTTTTATATCTCTTTCAAGCTCAGGAATATAATATTAACATGTTCTTTTTTTCTTTTGGAGGCAAGCAATATTATAAGGCAATTCCTAGTTCAAATTAATTTTTCACAACTGGGATAAAGAAAGATATAATGAAAATTACATCAACCTAAGGTAAAGCCGAAGACCCAAACTATTTTCTTCAGGAAGAGAGAGAGAGAGAATTTTAAATCTTAACACTGTCAGCCATTACAATTGTGATGACTTATGTAACTTCTGCTTTGTTTATTTTTTGCATATAAATTGAAATTATACATATTCTTATGGACATAATTGAGATAACTATATTATATCTTAAAGGTCTTTGAAAAGCAGTTTTATTAGAAAAATATTATTATTAGTTAACGTAATGTTGTCAATGAGATTGATGTCCTATTCCTTTCAAATGTAACATAGGTCATATAGTTCTGAATTGTATGTTTTGCATTGGCTATAAAGAGCAATTCAGATTGGAAATAACTATTCTTATCCCTATATAGTTGTTGAGTGTTCCAGCAAACATTTAGCTCCAATCTTATTTGGAGAGCCCAGCAAGCTACCGAGAGTTTCTTGCTCGCATAGCAAAGCCTGGCAAGCTCCCCATGACGTATTCAATGTGCCAAACACAGTAACAACAAATCTCAAAAATGGAGACGTTACTGGGCCCGCGCGAGCAAATCGATGAACAATGGGAGGACAGTGACAGTGGGGCCACACCCAACAGTGCTCAAGGCTTACTCCCGGCTCTGTGCTCAGGGATCACTCCTGGCGGGGCTTGGGGTACCATATGGGGTGCCAGGGATTGAATCCAGGTCTACCACAGTCAAGGCATGCGCCCTACCTGCTGTACTATTGCTCCAGCCTTTAGACACCAGTGCGCATGTATTGTGTATTTCAATGAATCCCAATTTAACCCTTTAGGGGAAACACACCAGAAACTAGAGGAACAGCTTATGTGGTCTATGAAGACATCTTCGATGCCAAGAATGCCTGTGATCACCTGTCGGGATTCAATGTTTGTAACAGATACCTGGTAGTTTTATACTACAATGCCAACAGGGTGAGTATGACAGCGGCTCTCACTGGTATGGGCATAAGGAACACTAATACAAGAGTTGATGCAGGACTGTTTCTGTGAGGGAGGGTGTGTGGGAATTCTCCTGCAGTGTTAGTGAAGTTCCTTTGACTCTTGGTTGCTGTTAACTTTCATGCTCACCACATATACAGGCATTTCAGAAGATGGATACAAAGAAGAAGGAGGAACAGTTGAAGCTTCTCAAGGAGAAATACGGCATCAACACAGACCCACCGAAGTAAACGCACTCTGTTTCATTCAGGACTAAGCCGCCACCACCACCACCCCTTCTGTGTTCTTAATACTGAATATTGTGATGGGTATTGTCCTGGGACCATACTGGTGGGATTTAGGGGTCACTCTCCACAGTGTTAGGGGAGCTCATGCAATGCCGGGGACTATCTCCCTAGAAGATTATTTGTGATTACTTACTTGGAATCAAAATGACTTGTAATGGATAACATGGGTTGACAACAGGTAAGATGCTTACTTTGCTGTCTTCCTGGGTTTGATCCCCCAGCACTGCATATAATTCTCCCAAGTCCCACTAGAAGTAAGCCCTGAGCACTGCCAGGTGTGACCCCAAAACAAAATTTTTTGATAAATGTGTACAATGTTATGTTAATAAACTTGATTTTTTTAAAATGACATGTCTGCTTTCTTTTGAATGTCCCCCTCCTCTTTGATACAAGCACAAAACAAAGTAATTGTTGAATCACATCTGTAATTATTCAATGATAGGTGATTTGGAGACTGAGCTTCGAGAGTAGGCGGTGGGGGTGGTGAGCCACGCCTGACCCAAGCTCAGGGACTCACACATGCAAGACAAGTGCTCCACCAGGGAACTACATCCCCAGCAACCATATAGCTCTATAATTTTTGCTCTTGGACAACTCATGACAGGCTATTCCTGGCTCTCTGCTCACAGGTAACTCATAGCCGTGTTCCTGGAACCATCCTGTACTGGAAATCCAACCTGGGCTCCCCGTCACAAAGCCTGCACTCTGCCCTGTAAGCTGTCTCTCCAGGCCCTGAAATACATTTGCTGTGGTGTGCTTTTTTGAGCCGCAACTGGGCTCTGTCCCGCTTTTTATAATTCTTAACTCCCGTTACATCCAGACAAGTACCTAGCCAAGAGTGCTGCCAGGGCTGGAGAGATAGTATATAGGTAGGGCACTTGGCTTGCATTCAGCCAGCCCAAGTTCTATCCCAGGCACCACATACGGTCCCCCAAGCCCTATGAGGAGTGATGCCTGAGCACAGTCAGGAGTAACCCCTGAGCACAGCCAGGTGTGGCTCTTAAACCAAAAAATAAAGGTGTTTGGGCCCAAACAGAAGTACAGCAGGTAGGTGTTTGCCTACCTGACTGGGTTTGATCCCCAGCATCCCATATGACCCCCCAAGCACCTCCAGGAGTAATACTTGAGTGCAAAGCCAAGAGTAACCCCTGATCAACACCAGGTGTGACCCAAAAAGCAAATAATATGTATATATATTAAAATAATTTATTGAATTTCTATTAATCATGAAATTACATAACCACTCGGTGAATGAAGGTATGGGACTGAAGTACAGAGGGGAAGGCACTTACCTTGCATGCAGCCAACCCTGGTTTCCATCCCTAGCACCCCATATAATCCCCCAAGCCCACCAGGAGTGATTCCTGAGCGCTGTAAGCCCTGAGCACTGCCAGGTAAGCCCCCAAAACAAAATATGCTATAATTGGGGCTGAAGAGATAGCAGAGGGTAGGTCACTTGTCTTGTACTCAGCAGGACCCTGGTTAGATCCTTGGCACTGCAAATGGTTTCCCAGCATTACCAGGAATGAACCCCGAACACCACTGAGGATCACCTAAAATTCAAAATATTTCTGGGGCTAGAGTGACAGCACAGTGGGTAGGCATTTGCCTTGTTCATGCTGATCTGGGTTTGATCCCCAGCACCCCATATGATCCTCTCATGCACTGCCAGGAGTAATTCCTGAGTTCGGAGCCAGGAGTAACCCCTGAGCATCACCAGGTATGAACCCCCACCCCGACTCCCCAACCCAAAAACAAAATATTTCAACCCATCATTAATGTGAACACATAATTAACTATACTAGTATAATTGAACATAAGTTAGCAAAACACCTTTGATAGTAAGAATACAGAGTGCCCTTGTCCACAGAATAGAGGTCTTTTCTTTTTCGGGGGGGCTTTTTGGGTCACACCTGGCAATGCACAGGGGTTACACCTGGTTCATGTACTCCTGGCAGTGCTCAGGGGACCATATGGGATGCTGGAATCGAACCCTGGTTGGCCTAGTGCAAGGCAAATGCCCTACACGCTATACTATTGCTCCAGCTCCTAGAGATCTTTTCATTTCTTTTCCTTTCTGGCTATTTGGAGGACATCACATTGGTAGATGGTCAAGAGCAAGGTCGCTGAGCAATGCAGTTGGTCCTTACGTGCCTAGGCTTATGTATAATGTAATCTTTGCCTTTAAATATGAAGTGTCTGAGTATATATTAGAACTTACCTCTTAGTCTATTGTTTTCATGAGTAATATATTTGCTGGACTTTTTTTTGGGGGGGGGGGCGGGCACACAGGTGATGCTCAGAGGTTACTCCTGGCTCTGCACTCAGTAACCACTGCTGGCAGTGCTCGGGGACTATCAGATGCTGGAGATCAAACTTGGGTCACCTGTGTGCCCACTGTACTATCACTCTGGTGTTAATGTTCAATCTTAAATCCATGAGCTCCCATGGCATAGAAATTACATGGGTATTACCACATTCATCATAGGTTGGCAGTTTGAAAGAGATAGCTATAATTTTTTGCTTGTTTTTGTGTTGGGGCCACACCCAGCAATGCTCAGGGGTTGTTCCTGTCTCTGCATTAACTCCTGACAATGTTCTGGGGAATATCAGATGCTAGGGGTCGAACCAAAGTTACCCGCATGCAAGATAGGCACCCTATCCGCTATAATCTCTCTGGCCCTTAAGCAGCTATAATTTTACATAGTTTAGGCACCAGCCAAATGGAAAAATGGAATTTTGTATATGACTGTAACCCAAAGTCAGTTTGAAATCTATATGCATTGAATCACACAGCTAGCATCTTCTTTTTTGTTTATTTGTTGGGGTACACACTTGGAGGTACTCAGGTGTGACTCCTGGCTCTGCACTCAGGAATCACTCCTATGGACTCTGGGAACCTTGGGAAGCCGGGGATTGAACCCCAGTCAGCCGTGTGTAAGGCAAACACCCTGCCTGCTGTACCATCTCACCCCATCTGTTTTACTTTTAAATTAATTTGGCCTTGGGGCTGGAGCGATAGCACAGCGGGTAGAGCGTTTGCCTTGCACGCAGCCAACACGGCCAACACAGGTTCGATTCCCAGCATCCCATATGGTCCCCCGAGCACCGCCAGGAGCAATTCCTGAGTGCATGAGCCAGGAGTAACCCCCCTGAGCATCGCCGGGTGTGACCCAAAAAGAAAAAAAAACAAAAAAATTAATTTGGCCTTGAATTTTATCCTTAATAGGCTGTCATGTACTTTCTGTACTATCATCTCAAAGCTGGTGTTACTGGGAGTACATGCTTTCCTCAAATCTGAGCGCTTTTTGAAAGCACGGTAACAGAGTAAAAAGGCATTTCTTAGAACACGACACAGAGGATGAAAAGGCCACCAGTGTAATTTTCTGTTGAATGCATTCTTGAATTCCTTATTAATTCTTGTAAGTGTACTTTTAGGCAATTATTAATATTAAAGGAATGTTCTGAAAATCTCTTGTGAGGGGCAAACAAATCAGACTGACAGTCATCCAAGTAGCATCCAAGGCTTACCTCTAGTATCATCATTTTAAGTTAATTAGAAGAGGAAATGACTTCTCTTGACAACAAAAAATGGCTTGTCATCAGATTAATACATGTGTTCTCTGATTTTCAGGACCTCAAGAGTTTGAAGAAATGCCCACAAATGGGTTTTGTGCTGTCCTAGTCAGATTCCAAGAATGTAACTGTGGGCGAACCCTGAGCAGCTTCTGCACATCAGGTCTGTGTGCAGAGACCTAATGACATGCTACAACTGGGTCTGTGGAACTGTCATCTAAGATCTAGTTTTCAAACTGCTTTTTGTTTTAGGAAATTTGTTTGTGAGCTACATCCAGTAAAAAGTGCTCAAGGGCTATTCCTGACTCGGTGCTTGTGGGTTGCCCCCTGGCAGTATCATGTGGTGCTGGGGTTGAACCCAAGACTGGCCTACAGCCCACTGAGCCCACTCTGACTCCCAGCCACTCAGGGGATGATTGTCCATGAGCCTCTGTGTGCATGTTTGTGTTCCAGAGCGCCGTTTATTCATGGAGGTAAATTTTGAGTTTCTGAGAATGATGTTCTTCGGGTTTGGGGCCACACCTGGCGGTGCTCAGGGGTTACCTCTGGCTCTGTGCTCAGGGATCACTCCTGTTTGTGCTTGGGGGACCACATGGGGTGCCAGGGATCGAGCCCGGTCAGGTGTGCAAGGCAAGCGCCTTACCTGCTGCATGTTTCTCCGTTCCCATGAGGGCACTGTTTTTTTTTGTTTTTGTTTTTGTTTTTGTGGAGAGAACCATTATCTGAAAGTGACGGACAGAATTTTATTCATCACTCTCCTGTTTACCCCTCATTGGCGCTCACAGGACAATGTCTAATGCTCCAGCATTCTGCACCATCTTCAGTTCTTGTTTTGGTTCTTTTAAAGAGTGTCTCCTGGGGCTGGGGTGATAGCACAGTGGTTAGGGCATTTGCCTTGCATGCGGCCCGACCCAGGTTTGATTCCCAGCATCCCATATGGTCCCTCGAGCACAGCCAGGAGTGATTTCCTGAGTGCATGAACCAGGAGTAACCCAAGTATGACCCAAAAAGGCAAAAATAAATAAAATAAAGTGTCTCCTATGGTCAACTGGGCTTTAAATTCTTGCCTTGTTTTATTTTGGGGTGCTAGGGATTGAACCTAAGACTTCATATGCAAGGCAAATGCTCTAGAGCTGAGCAACTCTTCCAGACCCTGGCCCTGACTTTTTATTTATTTATTTTTTTGAGCTACACCTAGTAGTACTCAGAAGTGGTACTCAGAAGCTAATTTTGTTTGTTTGTTTGTTTTGATGATGCTCAGGGATAACTCCTGGCTCTGCACTAAGGAATTACTCTTTAGAGGTGCTCAGGGGACTATGAGATGTTGGGGATCGAACGTAGGTCAGCCATGTGCAAGGCAAGTCCTACATGATGGTCTATCGCTCCAGTCCCTCGGGAGATATTTCCGATGCTGCTCAGGGCATTGTGCCAACCAAGAGTCGAACCTGGACCTGCTATGTCAAACCATGTGCGCCTGCTCTTTGACCTATCTCCCTGATGCCATGAATATGTTTTTTAAAAGGCTGAATCCTGAGAAATTATTACAGACAAGGGCTTGATCCTGGGTTTGATCCCCAGTCCCCCAAACGATCCTCTGAGTTTTGCCAGAAGTGATCCCTGAGCCCAGAGCCAAGAGTAAGCCCTGAGCACCCTTGGGGGTAGCCGCCGTCACACACACAAAAAAAAGTTACAGAGACATTTGTGTTGTCAAAGAAAGCCAGAAATCAAGACATTCATAAGGAAATAATTAAGAGAGGAGTACAGCACCCTCCAGCTAAGCACAGAGAGGTGTTTAAATGTAAGGCTTTTTTTTTTCTCATTATATTCTCTTCACCTCAGAGCACTGCCTCTTCATTCCTCAGCCTGCAGAGTTTCCTGGAGACAAAAGACATAGATGGCATGGACCTGCACATGGCACCATGAGACTTTCATCAGTAAGTCTATGAAGAAAACTAATACTGGGGCCCGAGAGATAGTACTGCAGGCAGGGTACTTGCCCTGCATGTGGCTGACCTGGGTTGGGTCCCTGGCACTTCATATGGTCCCCCAAGGCCTGCCAGGAGTGATCCCTGAGCACAGAGATCACTAAGCATTGCCAGGTGTGGCCCCAAGGAAGGAAGGAAGGAAGGAAGGAAGGAAGGAAGGAAGGAAAGAAGGAGGGAAGGAGGGAAGGAGGGAAGGAGGAAAGGAGGGAGGGAGGGAAGGAAGGAAGGAAGGAAAGGAAGGAGAGAAGGAGGGAGGGAGAGAGGGAGAGAGGGAGGAAGGAAGGAGAGAGAGCATTGCCAGTTGTGGCCCCAAGAAAGAGAAAGAAAGAAAGAAAGAAAGAAAGAAAGAAAGAAAGAAAGAAAGACAGAAAACCTTTTAAATCATCGTAAGCCAGCCCCTTGCTCCTCAATCCTGAAGGAATTTCAATACTTCCATGAACACACCAACTCTAGCTCTATCCTGACATAACATGGTTCCCAACACTGCCAGCAGTAAGCCCTGAGCAGAGTAAGGAGTACTCCCTGAGCACTGGTAGGTGTGGCCCAACTAGCTCTTCCACTCCAATATAAAACAACCCCAACATAAAAAATGCACTAACTGGGAAATCCCATGAGCTGTGGTACACGTAGGTGAACATAAGCAGTATATGTGTGGGAATCACATTTTTCTCAGAAGTAATTTTCCAGTGGAAGTTAGAGCAAGTCTGGTGATGGAAACAAACTCAGTCACTTATTTCAAAAGTAACTGTCCAAAGTGAGTGAATGTTAGGCTTGAAGGCCTGACATGCAACACAGAGTCCTCATTTGTCCAACGGTAGCATTTTCATTCAAATGAGGGAAGCTCTTAAGCCACCCCCCCAAAAAAACCCCAAGCATTGCAGGACCATACAGAGAGCTCAAACCCCACATTCATTGCCAGTCTATAGGATTTTAACACAATATCTTCCTTCGTTCAGCTGCAAAATTCTAAGTCTGTGAGATGAATAGCAAGTAATACCTTACAGGGCTGCTTAGAGAGTGGTTGTTCATTTTATTTTAAAATACATAGTGGAGGGACTGGAGCGATAGTACAGTGACATTTGTCTTGCATGTGGCCGACCTGGGATCAATCCCCGGCATCCCATATAGTCCCCCCGAGCACCACCAGGAGTAATTCCTGAGTACAGAGCCAGGAGTAACTCCTGTGCATCGCTAGGTGTGGCCCAAACAGCAAAAAAACAAAACAAAACAAAACAAAACAAAACAAAACAACATTAGTGGAAGGCCAGAGACATTCTACAGCAGGCAGGGCACTTGGGATGCACCTGGGTGCCTGACCTGAGTTTGATTCCCCAGCACCCCATATGATCCTCAAGCTCCTCCAAAACCGATTCTTGGGTACAGAGCCAGGAGTAAGCTCAGCCCCATCCCCTAGATAGTGGAGACTGGAGTAAGTGCCCCACCAGCTGCAGTGCATGGTTTTGCCTATACACAGGAGGCCCGGATTTGATCCTGGCACCAAATGGCCTCCAAGCACCAAAACAGGAGTAGCCCGAGCCACGTGTAGTTCAAAAACAAAGCAGAGAGCCAGGGACATAGCTCAGCCATAGAGCAGTTTGCCTTGCATGTTGAAGTCCTGGCTTCCCTCCCCAGTAACCCCCCCCAAACCAAATCAAGGCCCAGCGTGTTCAATATTCATTGTAGCTATTCAATATCACTCTGTCCTGGCTCATGGGAAGGCCCAGAAGAGGTCCCTGCTCTTTTTCCAAGAAAAAGGGAAAGTCTTTAAAGCACCTGCTACTTCCAGTAAGAATGGACAGGACTTGGTCAAGCACAGAGCCTTTATTGTACAGATTTCCAGGGAGAACACTGTGTTAAGTCAGTAGTCAACAGAAAGTCTAAGAGAGGAAATGACAGCAAGAGTAGCTGACTCCGGGCCCTCTGCACACGCCCTCTCCATTTCATGTCTGAGCACCTGTGCGTCTGGCTAACGTGAAGGTAAGGCAGTAGAAATTGTGCAAACAATTGGTCCAGGTACCGTGATCGGGAGTGGCTACTACATGCATCACACAAAACGCACAACTGGCGATGCTCCAACCTGCAACTGAAGTTCCCTTAAGCAAGGATGTGTGTGAACAGTGATGACAATCGGAGGTGCGCGCCTTGGGCGGGGAGAATGGACAATGCCGTGAGCAGTGAGGTCAGCACACTGATCAAGAGCCCCGAGCGGAAGGAGCCGTCCCAGTGGCGGAGCAGGTGAGGAGGGCGAGCAGCCAGTCGCCGGCTCCAGTAACCTTGAGTGCCTTCCTGCCTTCACTCTAAGTTGAGCAGCTCCACGTCAAAGATGAGGGTGGCATTGGGAGGGATGACACCAGGGTGGCCTGTGGCTCCATATGCCACATCGGGGGTGCAGGTCAGCTTCGCCCTCTGCCCCAAGCTCATCTAGCAGGGATGGGGTGGGGTGGGGGGTGGGGCAGATGGGAAAGGAGAGAGAGGACCCAGCTTGATTTCAAAAGGAAAAAGTTAAGATAACGATGGCATTTTCCCAAACCATCCGCAAGGTAAGTTGGAAGATCAGATGGATTTGACACTGAGAACGCTGCAGTTGTGCTAAGCCTTCGAACCAATGCAGGTGCTGCTGCTTCAGACTGTGGGACAGTATCATGCACAGAGGAATCTCAAATCCATTCATCCACAAATAGTGAATGCATGAATTAAACTCTTTGTGATTGTTCTTCAAGCCTCTTTCAAAGAAGCCCAGTGAGAGGGTACAAAGAGTACATGGAAGGTCCGTGATAGAAGCGAACTGGTGGAAGTTTGGACTACAGGGCACAGCAGGTGGGGAGGTCAAAGAACCCGTCTCTAATGGGACCCGAGCGATAGAACAGTGGGTAGGGTGTGTGCCTTGCACATGGTAACCAGGTTCCATCTCTAGCATCTCATATGGTCTCCTGAGTCTGCCAGGAGTGATCCCTGAGCATAGAGCCTGGAGGAAGCCCTGAGCATCACTGGGTGTGGCCCCAAAACCGAAAAAGAAAAAAGAGAGAAAAGAAACCAACTCTCATGAAAACCCAAAGACCTCAGAGGTCAAAGAAGACAAACTTGAGGACCCGTGCCCAGCAGTTGGCAGCCATCTGCCTGGCATCGGTGGGGCAGTGTAAACAAATGAATTAAAAATTGTGATCAACTGTTTAAACTGTCATTCATCATTTGGTTGATAGTTGTCTAGCAAAGTCCTGCTTTTAATCACCTGTACTATGGTTATTATGTACGATATTAACAATTGGGAAAGCTGAATAAAATACTGAGTAGAGGAATCTACTTTAATACTTTTACAAGTATTTCTGCAATACTTTTACAAATTTGAAGTTTTCTAAAAAGAATTCTTTTTACCCCACACCCCATCCCAACTCTTCTGCTCTCTCAGCTAGAGACAGTTGGCGCCTGAAGGCCTCTTGAGTCAGTTCTGGGTCAACCTGGAGGGATGTGCTTTGGGTGGGAGCCCAAAAGCCCAAAGGCAGGCTAGTGAGAGTGGTAGCGGGGTGGGGGAGGGCAGGGCTGCACTAGATGGGCACCGTGGCTTGGCTGCAGAGTCAAAGCAGCAGAGGTCTGTGATGGGGTGACGGTCAAGGGCAGAGGATGCGCCCAGAGCCCAGAGCCCGCAAATACCCCTTAGGGAGCGTCCCCCACCCCAGCCCCTTACCTGGGCTGCGCCCTCCTCAAACCCCTTGATGACTTCCTGCTTGCCAATTCTAAACTTGAAAGGCTTGTTTCTGTCCCGGGACGAGTCAAATTTCTTCCCATTTTGGAGCATTCCTGTGGAGGCAAGAGTAGGGTGGAAAGGGACGGGGAGGTGAGGGGGCGGGGAATCTTGAGTCCACGCAGGCGCAATGGAATTCCCGACCAGCACGGCCACGCCTCTTCGGCCACCCCTCTCCAGTGGTCCAGCCAGTCAGGAGACCCCCTGACCCACTTCCCTCAGCCTGGCGCCACAGTCCAATCTAACCCATCACCTTGGGTGGTGGCGGTCCAGCTCTACTTTCCACGACCGTTCCCACCCGCAATCTTACATCTCTCTCACGCCCCTGTGCGGGAACCAACCCACATTTCTCCTTTTTGCTGCACTCTTCTCTTCTCTCTGCTCTCACCCAGGGTATGTTGGGGTTTTCTATTTGTTTGATTTGGGGGTCCTGGGGAACCTATCCCAAGGTCTACAATAGGATTTTTTTTCTTTTTGTGCCAATTTGTTTTTTATTTACTTATTTTTATTTTGGTCTTTGGGTCACACCTGGCAATGCTCAGGGTCATTCCTGACGGTGCTGAGGTTTGAAGGGGATTAAAGTGAGGTCAGCTGGTGCAAGATGAACACTTTCACCCCTGAACTACATCTCCAGCTCATCATGCATAGGATTGTTGGGGTTTGGGTTTATTTTTTTTTTAAACCAAATATGATTAATTTCCTCTCTTGCTTAAAACATTTGAATAGGGCTGGAGTGATGGTTCAGAGGGCAGGGCACTTGCCTTGCACGCAGCGGGTTTATTCCCAGCATCCCATATGGGCCCCTGAATACCACCAAGAGTGATTCCTGAATGCAGAGCCAGGAATGACTCCTGAGCATCACCAGGTGTGACCCAAAAACAAGGGGTTTTTTTTTTGTTTATTTCTTTTCTTTTCTTTTGCTTTTGCTTTTTGGGTCACACCCTGCGATGCACAGGGGTTACTCCTGGCTCTGCACTCAGGAATTACTCCTGGTGGTGTTCAGGGGACCATCGGGGATGCTGGGAATCGAACCAGGGTTGGCTGCATGCAAGGCAAACGCTCTACCAGCTGTGCTATCACTCCAGCCACCAGGAATACAAAGTTTTTAATTCATTAAAGACACTGACATGATTTCTCTAATTAGTTGACATTAATTAAGTCTAAAACTATACTTTAAATCGATTGCTTTAGACACAATAATTCTTGATGATTTTAAGGGATTAAAATTTTAGAGTAGACAAAGAATTATCCCATCCATTACCTGATCCATATAATGCCTTGTTGTTGTTGTTAGTTTTTATTATTTGGGCCACAGAAGAAAATGCTCAGGGGTTCTGCCAGGATCTGCACTCAGGAATTACTTCTGGAGATGCTCAGGGGACATACGGGATGTTGGGGACAGAACCCAAGTTGGCTGTGTGCAAGCCAAGTGTTCTACCCACTGTACTATCACTCTGGCCCCACAAAAACATATTTTAAAGAGTATTTTTTGTGCACTCTGTGTGTGTGTGTGTGTGTGTGTGTGTGTGTGTGTGTGTCTGTTTAGGTTCTGGGTAGCAAGTACTTGAATACATAGGCTTGGGTCACTCTCATGAGTACTTGAGGTTACTCCTGACTCTGCTCAGGAATCACTCATATTGATACTTGGGGAACCATATGTGGTACTAGGTACTAGGGACAAAACTGGGGTCATCTACAGTATGCAAGGCAAGTGCCTTAACCTCTATACCATCTCTCCAGATCCAACAAAATATTTCTTATTTTGTTTTAGATCACTTCCAATGGTGGCCATGGAATCATGCACTGGGGAGCAAGTCAGAGGCTCTCACATGCAAAGTCTGCACTCCTTCATGATACTTCCCCAAATTACAAAAGCATATATTTTGGTGGGGGGTGAGGGGCACACCTGGCAGTGCTCAAGGATTACACCTGGCTCTGCGCTCAGGGATCATTCCTGGTGGGCACGGGGTACCATATGGGTTGCCAGGGATTTAATCTGAGTTGGCCACATGCAAAGCAAGCACCCTACCCTAAAAGTCAAGCATCTTAATCCTTAAACTCCTTTTGAGTCTTATCTCTGCCCTCTGCCAAGATTCTCCCACACTATTAAAAATAAAAAAAAATAATAAAAAAAAGAGGAGTGAGCATTGTCAGGTGTGGCCCAAAAACCAGAAAAAAAAAGAAGAAAGAAGGAGGAGGAGGAGAAGGAAAAGGATGAGGAGAAGGAGAAAGGAAAAAGCAGGGCCAGACAGATACTATATAAGGGTTGAGGGTTTTGTCTTGTATGTGGCCAACTCTGCGTCAATCCCTAACACACAGTCTCTTGAGCACTGTCAGAAATGATCCTGGAATACAGAACCAGATGTAAGCCTGAGCACTGTTGTGGTTCCAAAACAAACAAAAATGTCAAAACAAGAAAGCAGATCATGTACATACTTTCCAGTCTTATATACAATATATACCACCTAATTGCACATGCTTCCTATTTGAATCTTTGCATTGACTGAGGTCTGAATCATCTAGAAACCTAATGATTTGAAGAAAAACCTAATATCAATTAATATTTCTAGATATAAATTCTAGATTAATTCTAGATAGCACAATGGATAGGACGTTTGCCTTGCACACGGCCCACCCAGAAGACCTGGGTTCGATTCCTCTGCCCTTCTCAGAGAGCCCGGCAAGCTACTGAGAGTATCTCACCCGCACGGTAAAACCTGGCAAACTACCCATGACGTATTCGATATGCCAAACAAAGTAACAAGTCTCACAATGGAGACATTACTGGGTCCGCTTGAGTAAATCCATGAACAACAGGGTGATGGTAAGTGATTTCTAGATAGAAGCTGGGAATAGGAGATGGTTTATAACCTACAGGTTGTCAGTTTTAAAGACAAGGATTTAAAGGTTAAGATTCTGCAAGTACTCCTCTTACTTTATAACTTAATTATTTAAAATTAAGCTTCCTCCCCTCTTTTTTTAAAAAATATTTATTTATTTATTTTG
>JAOXYA010000008.1:38695960-38707193 GCA_028565675.1 Sorex palustris | reverse complement strand
GGATAGAGGCTTTTGGGGAGACCCCTAATTGCCCCTATAGTTGTTCCCATGGTTTAAACCATATTTGAACCCTATCAAATATGGTGTGTCAATCCTGAAAGGTGTGCAACACATTATAACACACTTTAATACCTGTAGCAGTTTAATAAAAAAAAAAAAGACCCTGAACTATACCTATGTAGAAGCCAGAGAAAGGGATGGTACACAGACTACCAGTAGGTAGTTTGATCCCTTATAGTACATATATTTCCCCAAGCACTGCCAGGAGTGATCTGAGCACAAAGTTAGACGTAAAGGCATAGCTGGTGTTTTTGTCATTTTTTTCATTGAAAAGAAAAAAGGTTCATACTCTTAAGTTGTGTGCATTGTTACTGACTGCTTTATCAGTACCTAAAACTACTTCTCTTCCAAGAGATTCATACTTTGTGCTGAAAAGCATGCAAGTTGGAGGAAACTTTGAAATTGTTAACAGTTTTTTTGAGGTGTATCAAATAAAAATATTTTTAACATTCACTTGAAACAAATTAAAAATAATTTATTTGATGTATTGTGATTTTTTTGTAATATAATTTTAACCTACCAGATTTAAGCTCTATTGGGACATTTGTATTCTATAACATTGTTAATGGGAAAGTTAATTCTGATGTTTCTAATAACTGCTATTGAGATAACTTCATAGAGTAAACTTACTTTTTGGAAAGCATTTGCCTATTTTAGAAGCTTTTGTAAAGGAAACATAAAGCACAGGTACAGCATAAACAAACATTAAGTTTTCTTTCCCATGATACAAATAAAATACAAATATATAAAATATACAATTTTAAGTTCAATATTTAGCTAAGATAAACTGTAAACTTAGGCTATTCTGCTTGACATTACTGTTCACTACATACAAAACATGTGACATTTAAAAACCCAACATATTTAAAAATCAGATGGCTAATAAACATTTCAAAAATAGTATATAGCACGTATTCCTAAAGATGTGTGTGGAGACATTAAGAGTAATATACATGGGAGAGATAATGCAAAATGTACAGCATCTGTGGAAAACAGTATGGTAATTCTCTCAAAAAAAAAAAACAACAACAACTAAGAATTAACAGGGCCAGAGGACTACTACAGTGTATAGGGCACTTTACCTTGCATGCTGCAAAGCTCGATTCAGTTCTGGCACCTGATCTTGTCCTTCACAGCGGGGAGGAGTGATCCATGTGCATAGGCAGGATTAAGCCCTGAGCAGTGTCAGTTATGCCCCTTTTACTCCCGTTCCTTCAAAACTCAGAATTACCATATGCATAATGTATTTGAGAATATATTCGGAAGTACTTTTGCTTCTGAATATATTCTCAAAAGGATTAAAAGCTAACCTTTAGGAACCAGATAGAGTATAGTAGATAGGTGCTTTAGGTTATATGCAGTCAATATTCAGCACCCCATATGGTACCCCCAGCCATGCCAGGAGTGACCCTAAATGAAGAACCAGGAGAATATTATCCTCATTTTTGCCAGGAGTAAGCCCAGAACACTGACATATGCATCCCAAAGGAAAAAACAAATGAATAAAATAGATAAAATAAATTTTGACTTTTTAAGAAATATTTTTATATCAGTGTTCACAGCATTATAATAGGCACATGTGGTGGAATATTAGCCTTAAAAAAAAAAGAAGAAAATGTGAAAGAAAACACTAACACATGGATAAAACTTGGCAATAGTGTGCTCTGTAAAATAAGTCAATCACAGAAAGACAAACATTATATATATATCACTTGAACAAGGTGCATAGAATCATCAAATTCACAGAGACAGAAGTAGAATGGTGGTAATCAGACACTGGTAGTAGGCGAAATGGAAAGATTTTGTTTGATGAGAATATTGTTTCAATTTTTCAACAAAAATATAATTCTGAAAATAGATAATGATGGTGTACAACATTGTACATATCCTTAATATAAAGGCTAAAGGCACATTAGTATACCAATATTTTATATATATATATACAGACATATATATACATAATTCTATCACAAGGAAGTACCCTAATTAATCATCAAATTAACTATCAGGTATAGTTTTCACCTATACAAATATATTTAAATAAAAAAAAGTATTTCCCGTAAGGTCACCTGAAGTTCAATATAGATTTCATAAAAATCTAATTATTTAGAACTTGACAAGTATATAAGAGACTTGAACTTGATGTCCTTTTCTAATTATTCCCTTAAATTATTGAAAATTAAATAAGTTAAAGCCTTTACTTTTCAAATAAAAGATTCTTTCAGTCTGAGCACAGAGATCAGAGTAATCCCTGACCACACACAGGTGTGTCCTAAAAACAAACAAAAAAAATTGGCCCCCCAAAGTAACTGTATTCAGTAACTGTATTAAGATTCAAGTAACTGTATTAAAAAAGTTTTTACGAACTGTGTTACCCCTGTACTATCTCTTTGGCCCTTCTTTTTTCTTTTTTGGGGGAGATGAATTTGGATCGAATCCAGGGTCTCATACATGTGAGGCATGTACACTACTTGGTATGTATCCTGATCTTGATTTAGTTGGGGATTCTGTTGCTTTCACTCTTTTATCCATATGCCACTTGCCACACTTTTACAAAAGAGACCATCAGCACCAGAAGTATCATCTTGGCATACAATTCCAAGTATAAAACTTGGGAGAGGGGTTCACATCTGTTGATGTTCAGAGGTTACTCCTAACTCTGCACTCAGAAATTACTCTTGGAAGTGCTCATGGGACCAAATGGGATGTTGGGGATTGAACCTAGGTCAGCTGTGTGCAAGACAGGCACCCTACCCACTGTACTATCTCTCCAGCCCCTGGTTTTTTTTTTATCTGAACTTTTAGTATTTTTTTTAATGTATATTGAGTTAATTAAATGCATTTTGATTATAAGCATCTGTTCTTGATTTTAATCACACATTGCCTTGCTGTAAACGTGTTATGTTCTTGGGCAGGGGCTTCCTTTTGGTGCACAGGAGCCATGGGATGTCAGGTCAAATCCAGGGTCTCACGCATGCATGGCATGGTGTTCCAGTTCTTTGGCTATTGTTCTAATATAAACATGTGAAGCAGATCATTCTTATTCCCACTTTTTTTGTGGGGAGGCTGCAACCTGGAGGCCCCTTTTGATAGTTCTTGGCCAGCTGGACCTGTGATTCAATTTGAGGGCTTGAGGATGTGATATTACTCAGGCCTGTCAGTGCCGACATTTACCTGGGCCCACTATGGTGGCGTTTGGGGACTTACAAGGCTACATTCTGCAGTGTTTGGGGGGGCCTCTAGGGCTACACCTGCAATGCTTGGGGACCATCTGGTGCTGGGGATTAAACCAGGGTTGACTTTGTGCAGAGGATCCTCCCCCCGCCTCCAACATGTGTATTTGTTTTGGGGCCATGCCCAACAGTGCTCAGGACTTACTTCTGTTTCTGTACTCAAGGATCACTCCTGGTGGGAATCCTTGGGAAATAGGACCATAAGGAGATGTAGGTCGGCTGAGTGCAAGGCAAGCACCCTATCTGCTGTAGTATCACTCAGGCTCGCAAGACACACACTTTAACTCTCCCTTCTCTTTGGTCTCATCACCCTGTGTGCCCTGCCCCCCACCCTCAGGTGCGTGCCATCTCCTGGAGCTGTATCTCCTCAGACATCAACAAGTTTTGTTTTGTTTTGTTTTGGTTGTTGATCTAAAACCTGGTGATGTTCAGGGGTTATTCCTGGTTTTGTGCTCAGAAATCACTCCTGAATGGTTTTTGAAAACTATCTGGAATGTCAGGTATCGAACCCATGTGGGCCATATGCAAAGCAAACACCCCAGTCACTGTTGTATCACTCCTGCCCCAGCTCTTAGTAAGTTTCAGTGAGTGGATATGGTACCTTAGGTTACTGTTACTTAGAGCTAAGAGTGAATTTCATGCTAGTATTTGACAGATTTCTTTCTTTAAAAGGAAAACATGGATATGTATTCAAGAGTAAAAAGGCGAAGAAAGTCACTGAGAAGAAATAGTTACGGCATACAGAATCATCATGAAGTTTCTACTGAGGGTGAAGAGGAAGGTTTGTAAAGCACCTTTTTTTATTTGGTGTGTATGGTGCTGGGGATTGAACTCAGTGTCTCAGGCATATAAGACAAGTGCTCTCTTGTTGAGCTATATCCCTGAATTGTTAGGCTGGTTTGATTCTTGGGGGACAACTCCTATTTAGGTACCTTCAGTATGATTTTTAAGATGTTTTATGGTTTTGTGCTACACCCAGCAGTGCTCATTGGCAGTGCTTGGTTCTGTGCTTGGGTTCACTTCTGGAGGTAATTGGAGACCACGTCTTGCTGGGGTCCAAACGCAGACTTCCTGTGCACAAAATAAGTGCTTGGTCTGTTATCCTTTTCAGTCCTTCATAAATGGCTGCCTCTAGCCATAATCACTTTCTTTCCATAGCTTTTCAATCTTGGGGCCTAAATTATTGGCCCCCTAAATATAGTTATGGACAGATTTTGTTCATGGGCATTCCTGGTGATACTCAGGGCTCACTCCTGGCTTTGTGTTCAGGAATTAGGGAATCAAGGATGTAGGATGCTGGGGATCAAACTTGGGTTGGCTGTGTAATGGGCAAATGCCCTAACTGCTGTAAATGGTGATGCGTAGAAACAGATTCTTAATACTAGTGGAACCTTGTATTAATGGGACCTTTGTGGAGGCCTGTCTTGATTCTGAACTAATGAATACTAAATTTATAGTGTTGGAGCTGGAAATACTTTTGCTGGAAGGCTTATAAACTGATATATCTATCAAATTTTATTATATGGTTAATATTTATGATATGGATTTTTAGAAAATTGGTTGTGTTGCAAATAATCTCTCATTTATTTCTACTTATTATATAGCTTATGGAGAAGCATGAGTTTGTTTCTCAAATTGTGTTAACATACTATCAAGTTACTTTTGCTTGTTTTTATTTTTGTCCACATTTAGTGGCGCTCAGGGTTTACTCTTGGCTCTGGGTCAAGGGATCACTCCTGGTGGGCCTTGGGGGGCTATATGAAGGTGCCTGGAATCGAACCTGGGTCAGGCATGTGCAAGGCAAACACCCTACCTGCTGTCCTATCTCCCTAGCCCCAAGTTGTTTAGCTCCCATTTTTTTTTTTTTAATTTGGAAATAGTGAAGCAAGGCAGTTTCTATTGAAAGTTGTGTAGGAAGAAGTGAGGAGGGAAAGCGGGAACATTTGTTCAGGAGAGATTGTGGAATTTCTCCAGAGTGAAAAAAAGCAAGCAAGCAAAGAAACAGAAACAAGCAAGGGAGAACTTGGGCTTGGAGAGCAAGCTTCTAGCCTTAGGTTTTGAAGAGTTGATACTTCTAATAAAGGTACTGTTATTGAGCAAATGTTGCATTACAACCATAGTACTGTTCACTTTGGAAAAAAATCAGTATCTATGAGATAGATTTACTTCTTTCTTTCTTTCTTTTTGGGTGACACCTGGCTCTTCGCTTAGGAATTATCCCTGGTGGTGCTCAGGGGACCATATGGGATGCTGAGAATCAAACCAGGGCCAGCCGCGTGCAAGGCAAATGCCCTACCTGCTGTGCTATTGCTCCAGCCCCGACATAGATTTATAATGTGAATTTTGCCTGTTCATTAAATGAATCCTGCTTCTCTCACACTCTTGGCAGGACCCAAGCCTATACATTTTTATCAGACTTATTTATTACTCATTCATTTATTTTATTTTTGGCCATACCTGACAGCTGTAGCAGTTGTAACTATCTTGTAAGAATTTTATGTTTTTTGGTGCTTCTAAGTGAGCAGTATTTGGTTGCTGACCTTATTGTATTTAATTAGGTATTTAATGAAATTCCCTGTAGTAAAATTGCTTTGTTAGAAGAGTAAAAGGGGTAAAATATATACTCACATCAATTTTGTAGAGACGTAGATTTTTTTATATATACAGGAAGTGCATTTTCTATTGTTAAGATTGATTTTTAATTCTATTAATTTTCACTGTTTCATAAAATGCCAACACCCTTTTATATCACCAGTACAGAATGAGTAAGAGTCTACTAGTTCTTGTGTATTAAAACAGTGCTTTTTCAAATTTCTTTTGTGCTTGGGAAACTAGAATCTCAAGAAGAGGATGGAGACATAGAAGTTGAAGAGGCAGAAGGAGAAGAAAATGATAGACCATATAATTTGAGACAGAGAAAAACAGTGGATCGATATCAAGCACCTCCAATAGGTAGGATATGATTAACTTCTTTCCTTTTTGTACTTGAGTCTACTCTATTTCCTTTAAAAAAAATCAGTGTTGCTTATTTTGGAAGAATGAGATCTCTTACTGACTTCAGACTTTTCCTACAATGCATTACACATTTTATCTTTTAAAACTTAAAATTCTATCTGGCATAGTTTATCCTATTGTGTTTATTTTTATTCCTTTGCTCTAAAGCAGTTTTTAGGGACAATATTTTCTGTTTCTAAGTAGTTAGCTTGTTTGCATGTTTGTTTGTTTTATAGTACTAAGGATTGAGCTCAGGTATCATGCATGCAAAGCATGTACTTTATTCACTACTGCCTTCACAGCCTGGGCCTACAGTTAAGTAGTTTAGCCAAGGGCATGGTACCTGACTCTCGTTAAACCAAAAACCAGATTTTGTGTTCCCATGTTCCCCCCACCCCAAGGATAGTTCTGGGAATTATACCCAGTGGTTCAGACTAGATTTTTTTAAAGGTTGAAACTAGATTTTTTTTTTAACTCAATCTCTTGCACTTAAAAATATTTTTTGTTTTGGTTTGAGTCATACCTGGCGAAGCTCAGGGCTTACGCCTGGCTCTGCATTCAGTAGTTGCTCCTGGGAGTGCTTAGGGGGGACCATATGGAGTATTGGGAATTGAATCTAATGGGTTGACCATATACAAAGCAAGGGCCTTACCTGCTGGACTACCTTTTGACGCCATCTCTTATACTTTATTATTTATTTATTTATTTATTTATTTATTTGGCCACACCTTCAGTGATCAGGCTTACTCTTGGCTCTGCACTCAGGAATTATTCTGGTGTGTGTAATCTTTGGGGCAGCTAGGGAAAGTCTCGATGACTGGTGTGCTCTCTCTTTCTCTCTCTCTCTCCCCCCTTTCTTCCCCCCCACTCCCCCCACGAAGCTGCATCTCTCATCTCTCCACACACCTGCTCCTGAATTCTTCCCCTACATTTTTCTCCCTCTGTCCCCCTTGCTGGTCTCTCTGTGATTCATCTTGCTGCCCTGGTCTCTCTCTCCTCTCTCTCCAACTCTATGTATTGGAGGTAGTTAGTACACCCTGTCAGCAGCAAAATCAACATAAGAAACCCCTTTCTTTGCCCATGGGAAAAATACCACTTAACGTGTTTTTCTCCTTTCTTCCGTTCAATAACTTAATTAACATCTTAATTCTACTTCTTAATATTAGTTATTTTGTATGGACACAGTAAGAGATATATTGAGCTTATAGGGTGACTCTCCTGGGGACATCTTGCCACAGATTCAAACTACAGTGCTCAGGCCGGGATTAGTCATTCCTAAACCTAGCAGGGTCTGAATCTAGTTATTGCTTTTTGGATTATGACAGCATTTGTCCATGATCAAGCTCTTAACTTATAGTTAAGAATTATGGCACTTTGGCCAAGCCCGTTTCAACGCCAGGTTAGCACATAGCTCACAGCTTGCCCTGGGTCCACCAGTCCCTCATCAGGACCCTGCTTTAGGGGTGCTAGGAAGTAAGGGCAACCGAGGCTTAGGTCAAGAGAAAAGATGCCCTGGACTAATATTACTTGGAGTCAATTAACTTCCATGTTACAAAAACATCGTGTTAATGCCCATACAAAAAGGACATTGCACTGAGTTAACTATGCAAAGGACTTAAGGAGAGGGAAGAACAATATTTACAAGTCAACAGAGCACAAAGAAAGAAGTTCCAAGTAAACACAGAGGAATTGGAGCGCTATGATGGGAGTAACCCAATAAACCTTAGTCCCTGTGGCAAGGCTGAAAGGACAAACCAATGTTATCCTACACTAGTGGGACTTGGGGGACTATATGGGATGCTGGAGATCGAACCTGGGTTAGCTTTGTGTAAGGCAAGTGTCCTACCTACTGCCTTATCACTATGTTCCTATCTCTTGCACTTTAAAATAATGATTATTGTTCCTAGAAATTGTGTACAATAGCTATCTCACTAGCTGTCTCAGCATGACAAGAATGCAGACATTCCTCTGCTCTTGTTTGAAGTCTTGTCCACAGATTGTCCTGCTGTAAATGATATGTATTCTAGGATAGAAAAAAGATAGTCAACCTTTTTCCCCCTAGGGAAAAAAAATTAAGTTGATTGAAATGTAATTAAATGTACTTAATGTGCACAGTTTGACAAATTTGAAATACCTTGGGTATTCAAATATGTATATTTGACACAACTTTTTTATACTTATGAAAGTATCAAAATGTATTCACCAAACCCCTAAACATCCTGCTCTGTCATCTAGTGTTAACCTACTTGCATCTTCTTTCCAGCTCTCAGGAAGCCACTGATCTACTCTTTTGTGGGTGAGGGCCCAAATATGGTGGTATTCAGGGCTTTCTCCTGGCTCTATGCTCAGAGATTTTGCCTGTTGTGGCTCGGGGGAAATATGTGGTGCCTGCGATCAAAACTGGGTCTGTCTGATGTACATGTTCCTGGCTTCCTGATCTGCTTTTGACATGTAGCTTTCTTAGCAAAACGTAATATATCCAAAAAAGCTTAGCAAAAAGTCGTATAAATTTTTTTCTACAATTTTAAATGACTATTTGGATTATTGACATTTTATTGTTTGGCTATTATAAATTATTGTTAGTGATCATTTATGTGCAGGTCTTCCTTTGGACATATGTTTTAATTTTTTTAATTATGTAAATATAGAATGACTGGATTTTATGATTAGATATATTTAACTTTTCCCTTTTTTTTTTTTGGTAGTGCTGAGTATATTGAACCCAAGATCTCAGGGCAAGCGCTCTACTACTGAGCCACAACCATAGCTCCTTATATTTAACTTTCTAAGATGTTTACAATTGTTTTCATTTCTTTAACGGTGATGTAGATCTTTTTATGTGCAAATTTACAAACAATACCTCTGAATTGTCAAGTCAAAAATATCTTGCCTATTTTTTCAATTGAGTTTTTCTGCTCAGTGTGAGTTCCTCATATACTCTGGATGTCAGTCTTTTTGAAAGGGATTTATAAGCATTTTCTTAGTCTGGAGTTTTTTTTTTTGTTATTGTTGTTATTCTTATTTTGGGGTCACATCCAGCTATGCATGCAGGAATCAATTCTGGTGGTGCTCAGAAGACCTGATGGAATTGGCCATCCCAGGTTGGCGGTTTGTAAGGCAAGTGCCTTGCCCGTTCACTGTCTCTCCTGCCCCAAGAAGTTATACAGAAGGGTCTTTTTGGGTGGTGGTGTGAAAATCAAACAGGTCATTATCCTTTTAAACATGTTTGACTAACTGCTGGGTGTTACCCTGAATGTCTATCCCCAGCCCACCCCGCCCTCAACTCTGTTAGGGTGGTCCTGTTAGTCCTGGCACTGCATGAGCTAAGCAGCACTATATGGGTGCACTGGCCCAGGTGCACTTCCAGGTCTCCTGAGCACTGTTTGGGAGGCTTAACACCTGCTCCCCTGCCGGTTTTACCCTCCTCCCCCCTCCCAAAATTTTATGTCACCTGTGAAGTAGGTTTGATTGAACTCCCTGGCACCATATGATCCCCTCAGCACTTTCTCGAAGCGACTCTGAGCTCTGAGTTAGGTGTTATTTCTCAACACCACGGATGTGTGGACCAGAAACAACCAAAAATTTTTAATGACTTTTGGTATTATACCACAGGTATACCACAGAGCTGCAGAATACCGTCGCTTTGTTGGATCCAAGACCACAAAGATTGAGTTTAACATCATTTGAGAATGTTTATTTGCAAATTAGGAGTACTAGCACAAAGTTTTAATTTTTGTTGTACTCCTTCCAGATAGCATTTGGAACCTGAAACCATATGGCTTAGTTTATTTTTAGAAAATGAACAGAAATAATCACTACTGTTTTAATGTAATGATTTATTAATTTGTAATTTTTATGTTAATTTTTTTTCCCTTTAAGTACCTGCTCATCAAAAAAAGAGGGAAAACACTTTGTTTGATATTCACAGATCTCCAGCAAGAAGAAGCCACATCAGGTATGTTTGTGGTTTTTGATATTTGAGGTGTTGGAGCTTGAGCCCAGGGCTGCACACATGTGATTCAGGTGCTCTACTGCTGAGCCACATCTCTGGTTCTTGTTTTGTAATTTTTAAAAGAAGATACTTACATCTGTTACTTAGATGTTCTTCAAATAATATACTTCATGACTAGAACGAGTTGTAGGCTTTTTTTTTCATTTTTTATAATTTTATTTATTGAATCACTGTGAGAGCAGTTATAGTTTTTGGGTGTAATTCTCAGTCATACAATGAAACACCCGTACCTTCACCAGTGCCCATTCTCCACCCCAACAACCCCGGTATATCCCCATCCCACACCCTCCCCCTACCTGTGGGGCAGATGATTTCCACATTACTCATTACTCTCTCTCTCCTTTGGTCACATTCAATATTTTGACACCAGACTCACCATTATTATTTGAGATTTTACCCTAACACTCAGATCTGCTGAAAAGGCAACAGTAGGCAATTTGTTTTCTATTGCTAGTTATGAATAACATACGATGTTTTGTGGCTGCAGTAGTGGCCGCACGATTTTGAAATTCTGAAATTTTAACACTTAAATCTGGAGGGATTTCTGCCAAAACCTGCTGGGATCGGAGATTTGCTCCTGAGTCTCTGGGATCATGGCCGTTAAGCAGCTTGATCAGGAGCCAGAGAGGCTGTTTGTAGGCGATGGCTTGGGGTCTCGTTGGGGTGGGGAGGACAGGACCAACTCCACCCCCATCCCGTGAGGCCCTGCGTGTCTCGTCACTGCGGACCCAAACCTGACAGTCCAGTGGCCTCTGGAGGATGGCGGCCTCCGGGCTGCCAAGGGGAACAGGCCAAGGCACGAAACCTATTCCCACCTGGGTTGGCCCAGCACCAGTAACCTACTGCAGGGACCGGATGCATTTCTACCTAAAGCTGCTGGTTTCCAAGATTCGTTTCTGAGTCTCTGGGATCATGGCCATTAAGCAGTTCAATC
>JAOXYA010000008.1:38678803-38689764 GCA_028565675.1 Sorex palustris | reverse complement strand
TGCCTAACAACCCGAATCGGACGTTTACATTTGAATAGATGTGGCTCACTGCCGGCAGTTTCTATCTTCATTGTCTATGCACCAACATCCGATTATGATGGAGAAATTGAGAAGTTCTACATGGAGCTGGAGAAGTTCTATAAAGAAGACCACAGCTTCTACAAGATCAGTGTGGTTGATTTTAATGCCAAGATAGGACCGAGAAGATCAGCCGAAGAACTTCTCATGTTCAAGACTTAAGAATTTGATTCCCATCTGGAGGTGTTCTTTATTCCTTGGCTAGTTCTGGACTGGGAAATTTCTTCTTAAGTTTTATTATTTCCATGAAGCTATTTACCAGGTCCCCCTACCGACCTCTGCCTGAGAAATTACCATTTACTTTTAAAAATAAAGTTCATTCTCATGGAATCTAGAAAGAAATATTGATAAATAGCATGAATGACATTGTTTTCACTTATTTTGCAAATTCTCAGTGATTGTAATAGAAATGTCTGATAGTCATGAAACATATAGGGAGGGCTAGTTGCAGCATAAGACAGAAATACAGTAGTTCTATACAATTATTATAGGGTAAATGTGTAACTTAATGATGACAGCTTCTCAGACATAGTCATGGAAGATATTTTACTTGACATATAAGAGAGAAGATATTTTACTGACATATAAGAGAGAAGAGACATTTCCAAAACAGTATCTTAAAGCATTAACTGAACAATATTTGGCAACAAGTGACTTCATTCCTATTAGTTTTATAGAAAAGATTCAAGTGCCAGGAGAATTCAAGTTCCTGAGAAAGTTGTGATCTGTCATAAGAAAGACGTGACACCTGAGATATTTCCCAGCCTTTGCTGGCAAGAGACACCTCCCCATTTCAGAAATCTGGAAGCCATGCCTGTGTTTCCCAGAAGCCTCATGGTCCCATTTTCTTGTATTTCATTGGCTTGCTCCACCCGTAAGACATCTATAAAAGCCTGGTCTTTCCTGCCCTAAAAATATCATCCCAGATCCTAGCAGAAAAGGTAAGTGGGTACTGATACAAGACAATATTCAGTACTGTGGGAGATATTCCTCATGTTCTCTAGGAAAAATAGAGAAGAATCCCATTCCTGAGAGAAAATAGGCACTCTAAGACTCTTGGATGATAATGCATGAGGAAACTGGGTAACAGTATTTAAAATATCAAATATTTTTTTGTTTCTGAAGAGTGAAAAAGACGAAAGTAAGACAAAAATTATCTTGGTAAATGGACAAAGGAAAGAATGAGATGGAACATTGGGTGGGTGCACTTGTGCCCTCTCCCTGTGGCCCTGACCGACTGCCACTGCTGACTTTGACAGCCTCATCCAGACAGACAGAATGGCCTCCGTTGTCTTTGCCAATGTGGGTTGGATGCTGCTGTCCTGCCTCATGCTTCAGTGTCAAGTGAAAGGTGCGTTGTCCCAGAACTGCTCAGTCTGTTTAGAGGGGCCAAGGAACCCTCTAAGCAGACTGAGCAGATGGCTCCTGTGGGACACACTTTATCAGTGAGGTCAATGTCACGCAAAGCTTAGTCTTGTCATACTCCCTTTTTCAAAGAATTACTGGGATACATTTCTGAGTTTCCCAAGATTCACAGAAAATGAGATCTTCTATCTATGAAGTCAAAGTCCCTAGAAGAGTAATATAGGAAGTATCAGTAACGAAATGGTGAATGATAAAGACTGTGGGACATAGACAACATCTCAACTGACTGAGGGAACTGTGGCACCTTCGTTTAAAAGAAAGGGGCAATAGAAGAGTGCTTGGTAGCTCCCGTAGCAAGCTTGGATCATAGTGAAAACATTCAGTCCCCCCAAATCTTGCATGATTGTCATTGGTTTGAGGTCAGCTCCCCAACACTGCTCTAATCAGTGTACCATCAATTATCCTATTCACTTCTAATCTCTTTGTGCTTTTCATCCCATCACTGCTTTTCATTTGTGACCCCAGGGGAAGACTTGCAGAAGAATGAGCCATCTGAGAAACTCAATTGCCCTAGTGGCTCCTTGGCCTATGTCTCCAACTGCTATGCCTTGTTTCTGTCACCCAAATCCTGGATGGATGCAGAAGTGAGTTTTCCAAAGTTGGTTAGTGGGACTTTCTGTTGACTGTGCAAGTTGACTTCCCTTCTGCTGGCTTTCCTAGATCGATACACTGATAGTTATCCACTTTGATCCTGGTGACTATTTCAAAGTCATCTGAACCCCTTCCCAAATCTCTGCCTTCCTCTTACAGTTTGCATGCCAGAAAAGGTCCCAAGGACACCTTGTGTCTGTGCTCACTGCCTCTGAGGGTTTCTTCGTGGCCTCCATGATCAGGAAAATGGGGACTAAGCATGCTAACATCTGGATGGGACTCCATGACCCCACAGAGGTGAGATTACTCCTCATAGCTGACATTTTCATATTGTTTTTGCCACACAGGATGATCAGCCTTTAGTGTTTGTCCAGTAATAAAGAATGAGAGGTCCAGAAATGCAAGCTGAGGTTCTGGAATCTGAATTTATTTGATTATCTGTGTTTTATGAAGCTCTCTCATCTCAATCTTTTGTCACACCCCCTCTATGAGATAATTGATGCTATTGGCTTCCTAATATATTAGTGTGACAATTTCAGTGCTAATACCAGATGTGATATGTCTCCCACAGATATTTTTCCTCTGAGTTGAAGGGGTTTAAAATCTAAATAGTTCAATCAGTAAGTCTGTTAAATTGACTTTAACTAGACTTGCACATTTTAACAATCAGAGCAACGAACTAGGCAAATTTCCCATAGGTCTGCTCTAGGTTTGCATCCTTAGGTGAAGACCAGCTTTCCTTATGTCATGGAGAAAATGAGGTATTCTGCAAATATTTTATGGAAAGAGGACTTTAGGAGCCAGTCACCATTCACCTAAGCTCTCTCTGTTTTATGCCACAGGGCCTTCAACCCAATGGAAATGGCTGGGAATGGATCAATCATGATGTGCTGAATTACCATGCCTGGGAGAAACATAACTCTAGCACTGCCCCAGGCTATTGTGGGAGCCTTTCAGCAACCTCAAGTAAGAAAGAGACAAGTTCCTGTCTCTGTCTCTCATTCTCTCATTTCTGAGACAAAGGTTAGAAAATCCTAGGCAGGAGAAAAATTCAGCTGTATTTTCTGTTCTTGCACCATCTCTGTTCTTTCTAACTTTCTTGAGTGGCCTTCCTCAAGAATAGGTCACTCTTGTCAATGAGGCTGCCGTAGGCAAATACCTGGATGACTCTTTTGCACTCCTGGTTCTAGCAGCCATACTTACATATCTTCTGTTTATTCAGATTATGAAAAATGGAGAGATTATGACTGTGACAAGCTGCTTCCCTATGTCTGCAAATTCAAGAACTAATCAGAATGTGCACCCTCCAGCTGAGTTTGGAATGCTTCTCTTCATGAAATGGAAAGATGTCTGAGAATTCCCTAAAAAATTATTGTTTCTTAAGTTCAATTGTACCCATTTTTGATCCTTCTTGCCACCGGCCTTGTTGTTTCTTTATTTGATGCCCTATGGTCTAATTTCTCAAACATTAAAATAAGTTATTTTAAATTCACTAAATTTTCTTCTGTTTTTCTTTTTCTTTTTGGAGGAAAAGACTAGGTAACAAGCTTTCCTTGTATGCACCCTACCCTATAGCAATCCCCAGTTCTGCATATGATTTCCAGAATAAAACCAAGGAGGTCTTGAGCAAAAGAATAATTAAAATAAAATTATTTTCATCTCCAAGTGTTTTTTAATGGTGTTTTGCACATTTGAATTTTCATTATACATATCTTTCACCTTCACTGTCAAATTAATTTTGTAGTTTTTAATCCTCCTGTATGCACCATAAAATGGATAGTGTCTTGCATTTCCACATGTACTCATTAAATGCGTGCCTATTGACATACACTATGATTGCAATGGTGCGTCTCAAGAGCTCCCTTTGTAATGCTCACCCAAGCAACAAAGCAAATTGGACTGGATGGTTTAATGCATTGCCTGGTGATGCAATGCTGCTTCATTCCAGTCCATCTGGGAGCCATCAAGCTCACATCTGATACTTTGGTGTCTTGAGGGATGCACTCACCTGTATTCTGTGGGGGTCTTATGATGTCTTACTAGAAAATCGCATTGCTAGCCTTGTGAATATGAACCATCTGTTCTTGACCTCTGACCTCTGAGCACTCTGCTCTGTCCCTACTGCAGAATTGTGCACATAGTTTTTCTAATGAGACACTTGGCTCTACATCTTAATTCTTTCTAGCAGCATTTCAACCAAGTCTTCAGGGTTCTCCATGTATATTTTCATTCATATGCAAATAATTTTCACTTCTCTCATAATTAGGACGTTTTTCATTTTTATATTTGGTGCATAGAGACCTCAGCAAACATGTATCAAGATTTATCCAGGCTCTGTGCTCAGATATCACTCCTGGTGGATTCAATGTACCATATGTGGTGTCCGAGACTGAGCCCAGGTTGATCATGTGCAAGGAAGCACCTAAACCACTTCATTTTCTTTCCAGCCTTTATGTTTTTACTAATTGTTGCTAACTGCTCCAGCCATGACCTCTAGTATTAAGTAGAATATAAGTAGGAGCTGTGAGGACATTATCACCTCATTTCTGACATTTAAGATGAAACTTTCATTTTGAATTTTATTACTTACTTCTTTAACTTAATGCTATTTTTAAATTTCTTAATTTGTTTTTTATCAATTGAGAATATTGTTAACTCTGTGTTCAAAGGAGGAATAAATACTTTTTGATGATAAGTTAGTCTCATGCCTTCCAAACAAATAAAACATTTCTTCATCTAGCACATATTGCACACTCACATCCTTCAATAAAGGAAGTAATCCAAAGTAGCCTCTATTTAATTAATATTAGGTCAAAACTCCAGGATCTTTGAGTGGGAGAAACTATTTTCCCTTCCTAGCATTTCTTTATGTTACTATTTCTTCTGTTTTATTCATTATTTTTAAAGTTGCTTCATGATTATTCATTTTTTCTCTCATCACTTCACATAATTTCTTTAATAGTTTGAGTTAGGACAAAAGAGATTTTTTCTAAAAATAAAGTTATAGACAGTGACTGTTTCTGTTGTTTTATTATCCCAACATTATTTCTTCCAAATTCTGGATCCCTGCACTCAGGAGTTACTCCTGGCAGTGCTCAGGGAACCATATGGGATGCTGGGAATAGAACCTGGGTCGGCGGTGTGCAAGGCAAACGCCCTACCCACTGTGCTCTCTCCAGCCCCATATGTTTATTTTTAAATAAATATAGATTTTAAATATAGATTTATTGTATTCCACAATGGTCACCTTTTCATAGCTAAATTGTTCATATTGTTAATTTTTATACAGTAGCACTGTAGCACTGTCCTCTCGTTGTTCATCAGTTTGCTCGAGTGGGCCCAGTAACGTCTCCATCGTGAGACTTGTGGTTACTGTGTTTGGCATATGGAATACGTCACGGGGAGCTTGCCAGGCTTTGCAATGCGGGCGAGATACTCTCAGTAGTTTGCCGTGCTCTCCGAGAGGGGCAGAAGAATCAAACCCGGCTGTGCGCAAGGCGAACGCCCTATTGCTGTGCTATTGCTCCAGCCCCTTATAAATGTAACAGTGTATTTATCTGTCCCTCATTAATAGGTTTTCCCAGAGAAAGGGATCTGTTGAACGTACATTTTATAGGTTAATTTTATAACACTCTTTTGAGGGTTTTTATTTTTCACATCTGACTGTGCTCAGGAATCACTCCTGTTGGTGCTTAGGAGACCATATGGGGTGGCTGGCTCCAGAGATTGGTGTTGCTGCATGCAGGGCAAGTGCATTACCTGCTGTATGACCTCTCTGGTTTCTGCTGTACAATATCTCTGGTGGCCCTCTCTTTTGAGGTGTTTTGTTTTGTTTTTTTTTTTTTTGATCACACCAGTGATGCACAGGGGTCACTCCTGGCTCTGCACTTAGGAATTACCTGTGGCGGTGCTCAGGGGGCCATATGGGATGCTGGGAATCGAATCTGGGTTGGCCGCGTACCAGGCAAATGCCCTACCCGCTGTGCTATCACCCCTCTTTTGAGTTTTTTAATGTGACACATTCTAAGATGTAAAGTTTTTTGGCTGCCGGGAAAATTTGTAGGAATTTGATACCTTGCAAACTATTCACACTGTAATTTAATTATTTCTTGCCTAGCAAAGCTTGGTACTATAAAAATGATCTTCACTGTGAACTGAGGATGCAAAGGAGGGGAGGGTCTCTAGGAAGACAGTCTTTGTGTTTGGGGTAGTGTAGTAGCACTGCAAGTGTACAGACAATATCAATTCTATTATAAACTGCTTAGTAAAAACTGATTTGGAAAATAAAAATTTAAGAAGTGACAGTGATAATGGTAATGATAATTTTGTGTGAAATCATAGAAAATCATATGTTGTTACAGAATTAAGCATATTATTGTATAAGAATATATAAGAATGATTCTGTATGGTGGGATAAAAAAGAATGTTTTTTGAGAACTCTTAGCAGAGGGAAACTTGTCTATTTACCATAAAAAGCTTCATCATTAATAATATGTCCTTGTAGAAAATTATATGGGAGGTATATCTTATTGGTGACTGGTGGTGATTAATTGACTTTAATTCTTTAATCTCTAGGGGTTGTTTGTTTTATGGCCCTCCTGGCACAGGTAAAACCTTGGTATCCAGAGCATTAGCTAATGAGTGCAGTCAAGGAGACAAAAAAGTGGCTTTTTTTATGCGCAAAGGAGCAGACTGTCTGAGCAAGTGGGTTGGTGAATCTGAACGGCAACTTAGATTACTTTTTGATCAGGTAAGAGAAATCAAGTACTTTAAGAATGTCTTCTTTGAATGTTTATCATATTTAATCTTTGATACAAACTTTTTGGAATTATATTTTCAAATCGGCATACTAAATTTTGGATCAGTAATCTGAGTTTGTATTCTTTAGGGGTATTTAGCAGCAGTTTTACTAAAACTTTTGAATATTTAAGATTTTTTTTTGATTGTTTTTGTTTTGGGGTCATACCTCCTGTGCTCCGGATTTACTCCTGGAGGTGCTCAGGGGATCATATGGGATGTAAGGGATCTAACTATACTGACAATTCAGCCCCTTAATATTTTATCTTCATATTTTACATTGTTAACAAAACATTTATCTAGGTGGCTGCTAAGCTTATATTACCATGTTTTGAGAATTTTGAATATATGCAAGTTTCATTAGATGCAATGTAATTAAGGAAATAGAACAAGCATAAAAGTTTAATATCTCTGAAGAAAATGTCACAAAGCAGTATATTATTTATTATTTTCTCTATAAGTTGTAAATACAGTGTTAGAAGAATTCAGAAATAATAAAATTAAAATAGTAAGGTGTGAGATTATTATACAAACTCTCTTTACTATTTGTTTCTTTTAAAATGCAGTTTTTGTGTGCTGGAGAGATAACACAGGGGTTAGGGTGCTTGCTTTGCTTGACCAATCTTGGTTCACTCCTGGTATCGCATAATGCCCCCAGACCATCACCAGGAGTGATCCCTGGACACAGATCCAGGAACCTGTTCTGTGTGTGGCACAAAAGCAAAAAAAAACACAGAAACAATTAAAAATGATTGCTTTATGGGCTTGGGAGATAGCTTAAAGGCCTAGTGTGCTTGCTTTGCATGCAGGAGGCTTAGGTTCAATTCCCTACCCCACATGATACCTTAGCTCCTTTAAGTAGTGTCCCCTTAGTATCAAACTGGATAACTCTTCCATTTGGTTTCTGGGCCATATCTGGTGGGGTTCAGGAATCACTCCTGTTGGTACTCAGGAAATTGTATATTTATAAAATTTAGTTCTGATGTAAATTAGCTTCAGAAGTTAATTTACCTGAGCAAGTAAAGAAAACACATTTATATTTGATAATGTAACTAATATTTTATTATGTCTAAGGTAATTTCCACAAAATTACAAAACAAAAAAGTTTCAACAAGAATTTAAATATTGGTTACTAAGATGGTATGTATAAACATACTTTTTAATTGGCAAAGCTTGTCATATATTGTTTTTAGTTTAAGTTTAAAAAATTTTAGTTTTGGACCAGGAATGATAGTATAGCAGGTACTTACACATGGCCTGCCCAGGTTCAATCCCTGGCATTCCCTATAGTCCCCCTGAGCCCTGCCAGGAGTGATTCTTGAGCACAGGGCCAGGAGTAACCCAAGCATCGCCCAGTGTGAGACACACACACACACACACACACACACACACACACACACACAACAAAAACAAATTGCTGGGTTTTTAATAATACATTTAGAAGTAGGAATAATTTAAAGTGCTCTATGTTGGGCACTTGCTTTGCCCATGGCCGATCTGGTATCTCATGTGGTTCCCTGAGCACCATCGGGAGTAATTCCTAAATGCAGAGCCAGGAGCAACCCCTGAGCATTGCCAGGTGTGATCCCAAAACCCCCAAACAAACAAAAAAGTGTACTATGCTAAGTCAGACTAGCCTTCATGCATTAATATAATTTAATAATGTTAAAATAGAAATATATATAAAAAAATATTGGTGGATGAGTGAAGGTATAGCTTGGGAATGCTGGCATATTGTCCAGGGACTTAGTTTTAGACTTTTGTGTGTTTTAATATTCAACTACTCATGCTGGTAATTAGAATGTCTTGTTATAATTGAAAACTAGAGCATTGGGACCAGAGAATAGAGTGAGGAAGGCTCTTACCTTGCATGCAACTGACAAATATTTAGTCCCTGGCACCCTGTAATGTCCCCAGAGTCCTACTGACCCAGAGTCAGAAAGCTCCATCTTAAACTGCTACATGTTGTACCATTTGTTTATACTACCTATTAAGAAAATGCTGTAATTAAGTAACAACAGTAAGAAAATATAATACGAATTTATATTTAATGTTTGTTTTCTTTTCATTATAGGCATATTTGATGAGACCATCTATAATATTTTTTGATGAAATAGATGGATTAGCTCCTGTTCGCTCTAGCAGACAAGATCAAATCCACAGGTAGTTTTTCCTAATCTGCTTATATTGGATTAATTTTGCTAATTTAGCCTTGGATATGCTGTGAGATTTATAAAGAATTGAAAACTGTATTCTCTTTTCTGGATGAAAACTTCTTTTATGTTTGGTCATGGTAAGACTCCATGTCTCAGGAAACAATGAAAATATGGATGTTTTTCTCAAACGTATCCTGAAGAAACCCCAGGGGTCGAACACTTACTTTGCAGTGTGTTGAGACCTTTGTTGTGAGCTCTAGAACCATCAAAACAAAACAAGGAAATCTATAATCACACATAATATTAAAAAATGAAAAAATGTCCTTCAGTGTGGGGAATGCGAGCACTATGCTGAGAACCCTTCTGATCTGCAGCGGTTCTAGGTTTCAGGCACTGTTCTCTGGTGAGATACGCATGGTGGAGAGGGTTGAACTGTTATGTGTGCATGATATGATTGTGTCTGTAGAAATTCCAAAATGACCTGATAACATATAGATAGCTAGATAGATATAGATTTATTTATTTATTAAAGGCCACTAATACAGACCAGTCAGTATAATTAATTTTGATTTTCTATGTACTGGTAATAGTGTAAAAATTTAAAAAAATCGCTAAAGTCTCAATTAAAAAATTGTTTACCAAGAGCCTATCAGATAGCTTAGCGGGCTAATTATTAGCACCTGCTATGCCTGCAGTAGGCTTGGGTCTATCCTTGGCATCACATCACACCTTGGTCACTACCAGGGCATTATATCATTCCCTTATCACTGCCAAAACCTCCACAAGAAAAGAAAACGTATTCATTGGGTTGGAAAGAGAACTGCAGAAGGCATAAATTTCATTGCCCACACTGCACGGTTCCCCGAGCATTGGCAGGTATGTTCCCCAAACTAAACAAAATGAAAAAGAAAAGTTATTAGGAATCTTTTAAAAACTCTGTTATGTGTGTGTGTGTGTGTGTGTGTGTGTGTGTGTGCATAAAACAATTAGGTGTAAAATTATTTTATAGTGATTACATGAAAGAAATACCAGGGTAATGAATTATAAAACTTCTTTGGGTCACTGTCACTGTCCTCCCATTGTGCATTGATTTGCTTGAGTGGGCCCAGTAATGTCTCTGTTGTGAGACTTCTTGTTACTGTTTTTGGCATATCAAATATGTCATAGGTAGCTTTCCAGGCTTTACCGTGTGATTGAGATACTCTCGGTAGCTTGTTTGGCTCTCCGAGAGGGGCAGAGAAATCGAACCCAGGTCGGCCCGGTTGGCCACGTGCAAGGCAAACGCCGTACCCGCTGTGCTATCACTCCAGCTTGGTTTAGTATTAAGTATTTAGTATTTTTAACAGTAATGTTAAAAATAACACTTGTGTTTTGGGGAAAATTCAGCCAAGTGATTTTGAAACACTATAGAAATATAAAGATTAGTGAAGAATTTTGTGTAAGAACAAGTGAAGGACTTGCTGTACTGGTCATTAGCTCTTTTAGGTTTATACTTTAGTATTGGTGGGAAACTAGAGAGGTAGTAGAACAGGACCATAGCCTCATGTAGGTCAACGCATACATATGTGTGTGTGTGTGTGTGTGTAAATAAATAAATTTTTTCTCCAACAAATATATCCAGGATCCCTAGCGTTATATATTGAAAATATCATCGCTACAGACCAGGGAGATAGCAAAAGAGGGAGAGCACATGCCAAGTATGTGCCAGGGAATGATTCCTATCCCCAAAACTGATGGTTTTAGCCCTGGTGGCCTCTAAGCACCACCAATGGTGACCTCTGTTTCTCTGTTTCTGGCTCTCCCCCCCACCCCCTTGACTTTTGGACCATATCTGGTGGTCCTCTGGTTTACTTTTGGTTCTGTGCTCAGGGATCACTCTGGGTGGGGGTTGGGGGACCACATAGAGGCCTGGGG
>JAOXYA010000008.1:38615652-38628683 GCA_028565675.1 Sorex palustris | reverse complement strand
AGTCTTGCAGAGGACCAGTGTAAAGAAAAACCAGAAACTTCAAGTGAAAATCATGGAGACGATCCCGGGAAACTGGAAGCACTGGAATGTAGCAATAATGAGAAGTTAGACTCTGGCGCCGAAGTGGAGGTTAAAGATACAGAACTGGATAGAGAAGGTAGAGCGATTTTTTTAATTAGATGGCTTAAATTCCGGAACTCATTATTTACATCATTTGTGCAGTCCCCAGTAGCAGCAGTTGGTAGTAGAATACAGTGACTATATTTGAGAATCTGCTTGAGTCTTATCCTTTTCCCTAGAAAAAATTTACACATGCGCTTTTTGATGTGTTTCAGAGAGTTTATGGTCCACATTATATTGCTGTTTTTTAAAAAAAATATTTTAAATTTAATTTTATTAAAGGACCATGAATTACAATGTTAATCGTAGTTGAGTTTTGGACATATAGTATTCCAGCACCAATCCCACCACCTGTGTCAACATCACTCCACCAGTGTTCCCAGGTTCTCTCTCCACAACACCCCCCCTTCTTGCCCCCCAGAATGCATCTTGACAGGCACCCTTTCATTTGTTTCTTTGATTTGGTTTTGGGCTATACCTAGCCATGCTTGGGGCTTACTCCTGGCTCTGCACTCAGGGATCAGTCCTGGTGATGAGGGGACCATGGGACGCTGGGGATGACTGCTGTGCTATTGCTCTGGCCTTGACAGGCACCTTTTTAAGTTTGGTTTTTAAAATTTGGGTCTCATGATTTCAGTCCTGTTGACTCTGTGGTTTGGATATTTGACTATACCACTCCCCTTCACCACCAATGTACCCAAGTCCCCTGGACCCCTGCCCATCCCCCACCCCAATTGCTTCCCATCTGTCTCTTCTCCCCCTTGATTTCTTTCTTTCTCCTCCCTGTACTCTCTGGCCAAGGGTGATCTTGACATTCTCCCCTTTGAATCATTGGACTCCCTCATCCAGTTATGCTAAATACCACATACAAAATATGTTGCTCTCTTAACTGCTTGCTCTTCTGCATTTGGCCGATTTATCATTTCTGTCCTAATAAAAAAGTATATGACTAAAAACTGAGTAAATCCACAAGAGTTAAGATGGTGAAGTTCTGGACCCAAGAGATATACAGAGGATAAGGCACTTGCCTTACACACAGTTGATCCTGTTCAACTGCCCCCTCCCCTGGCCCCCACATACCCATATTGTCCCCTGAGCACAACAGGGAGTCACCCCTGAGTACCAAGCCAGGAGTAAGCTCTTGAGAATAGCTGGGTGTGGCATAACCTCCCCTGATCCCCTCTTCCCCCCCACCCCCCGGCAAAAAAAAAACATAAAGTGAAATTCTAACAATGATTACCAAGATGTGATTGGGGTGTCAGAGAAGAATATGGTATCTTCTAAACTAATGGTGTCCAGGAAAGGATTAAATAAGTCATGTTTATGAATTATGTACATACAGTTTGATATCTAGCTTGCTCTAAGGTATATTCACTCCTGTTAATTAAATCTGAGGAATGTTTTTATTTCTAGGTTTGTTTGTTTTTTTTTTTCCTTTTGGGGTCATACCCAGCAATGCACAGGTTACTCCTGACTTTGCACTCAGGAATTACTCCTGGCAGTGCTTGGGGGACCATGTGGGATGCTGGGAATCGAACCCAGATTGGCCGCATGCAAATGCCCTACCAGCTGTACTATGGCTCCAGCCCTGGAATGTTTAGACTGAGGTTCTAGTACAATGTTTCCAAAAGTGGTGGTGTTTCTTTGTGGCTGGGTGCTCAAAAGATCCAAGAGATAGTTTCAGGTGCAGTTGGAGGACACTTTCTGTTTATTTGCTTAAAAAATGGTAGAGTTCTACAGGGGCACTAAATTTTTTTTTTCCCTATAAGGGGCGGTAGGCTGACCACTCTGTGTAACTTTACCTTGTTGGAGTACAAGCACTCTGCCAGCTCCTGACTGTGGCTGTGTGATTCTTTCCTGAAGTTCTGAGGGGAACCTGGGGGTCTCTAACCGATTTCATTTATCTTTAGTTTAAAGTGAGATAAGGGTGAATTTGAGTTTTTTTTTTGTTTAATATACATTTTCTATCTAAATAAAATTCTTATTATACTTTTTACGCAGGACTCTCTTGAAGTTGTATCTTGCTCTCTAAGTTGTTTGGAGTATATAGTTTTAACCTGGGAGTTGGCTGTAAGGGAACAGGCTTTTTGCTGCCCTCTCTCAGAATTAGGAAGTAGAAAGTTATTCAGAGGCCTAGAAGATTTTTTTTTTTAATTTTGGTTTTTCTTTTGGGGGCCTAGAATTCTTTAAGCGCTAGTATTGGGAAATTTTCTTTTCCCTCTGCATTTTATAATATAACATTTTTACTAATAGAGCATTATTTGTTTTATACTGTCATTTAGACAGAACTTTAAAATGTGTTAAACCTAAAGTTATGTAATGAATGGGCTAGAGTGGTGGAAAAAGGCAGGATCTGCGTTCAGAGGCAGAATGTTGCTGGCAGTGTCCTTAATACTACTTTACTCTGAAGCTTGTAAAAAGGTTCAAATCAATATTGTACTCAATTGGTAAGCTTTAAAGGTAGTTGTTCTATTAAACCTTTATCTGTAGCTTTCTTCTGACTGTCGGGGATGTGTTACCCAGTGTGAAGGGCTCCTAATCCAGAATTTTCAGGCCTCTAGATACTTTAAGTGAAGATGTAGAAATGAGGATAAGTATGCCTTAATGCACGCCTAATATATATCAATTGAATTTTAAAGGAAGATTTCTCTTCCTCTATCGTGGTTTTTGACTCTTGTTTTTGGCTCTTTCACTATTATGTGTATGTTGCACATTGATGGAAAGGAAGAAGTAAAAGTAATGGAAACTTGAGGACTAATCTAAGAAGGGAGGAAGGAAGTTCTCCCTAGTGTCTTTCGCAAGGTTCAGACCTTGTATGAAGTCTGAAGCAGTCCAAGTTTGTCTTCGTGTTCCATTGTGTGTTTTTGGTTTTGTTTCTTGGGGTGGGGGGAAGGTCCGTTTTGGGGCCACACCCAGTGATGCTCAGGATTTATTCCTGGCTCTGCACTCAGGAATCACTCCTGGCAGTGCTAGGGGGACCATATGGGATGCCAGGGATTGAATCCAAGTTTGCCGTGTGCAAGGCAAAGTGCCTTACCCGCTGCGCTATAACTTTATAACTCTGGCTCCTTGTCTTTATGTTCTTTCCTGCTCAACCTGCTCTTGGGATTCTCCTACTTAGTGGACTGAGAGGTAGCCAGTGGGCTGGAGTGCATGCTTCGCATATAAAGAAGGCCTGGATTCAACCAGCAGTTTGATTGTGACTGTGTGTTAGAGTCCCAAGCACTGAGCTGGGAGTAGCCCCTGAGCACCCCTGGATATGGCCCCAAACAAGCAAAAACAGAGCACTCCCTACTTATGATGTTCTATCCCTCTACTCAAAAATCCTGTGCATTTGAGGATGTTCAGTCACCTTAGAATTTCTGCAAGACTGATTCAGCAAGATGTCAGGTGGAAAGTAATTAGATTATACTGTTTTACACTAAGATAAAAGCAACAGTAATCCCATTACAATTTTAATTGGTCTGTAATTTTTGAGAGGGCCTCCCAAGTGGTGCTCCATGACCTAAGGGACACTCTCAGTGATTCTTGGCCAGCACACAGTTCAGTGAGGACCCGAAGAGAGAGCGCTGCACGTGTGGGGTCTCCATGACTCCGCGAGCTCTGTGATGCCAGGGCTCCTCCTGGGCTGGGCATACACTGTCTTCGGGAGATACTTTGCAGGGGGAAAATGGTATAACCAGGCCATATAGAAACTTAAAGTGGTCGTGCATATGTCTTTTGTGTAAGGTCATGAACACAATGCATTGCCATCTCCCTTGGGTATTAGAAATTGGAGTCTCCCAAGTATTGAAAATTCAAACCTGGTGACCTTCAGCACTGAGATGTCCATTCTTCACCACCAGACAGGATCACCCTGGTGACCCCCCCTTTCTCCTAACACTTCTGGTGTGACCCTTCCATGAAGAAAAACAGACTTTTGACCAAGGATTTTTTTAAAAACAAAAAAAAATAGGATAGCAGATATATATATAATGAAGACAGACAAATTTCAGGTTGTACTGAGGAAAATGTTTTCTATTGAGAGACAGAATATGTAAAACAGGTTCACCTCATTTTGCATTTGTATATGCCTCTCTAGGTTGCTTCCTTGCTTCCAGTTCATGAAAACTCTGAATTTTAACATGATGGCAAGTTTATCAAGAAAGTAAAAACTGTTTAGAAGTTAGTTGCTTGGAGGTTATAGTTGATTTTATGTATTTTTTTATGGATATGTCTATTAGATGGTCTTATATCACTTGGGTTTCATAGGCTGTGGTTATTTCTAATATGGGTTGCTTGGGTGGGGGGAATGTTACTTGTTACTTAATATTAACCAGCAAAAAAAATTGTATCATTTAATATGTCTTTATTCCAAAACCGGATTTGTGGTAGAGAAAGGAATTTACAGACATTTAAAGAGCAAATCGATGAACAACAGGAGGACAGTGCTACAGTGCTTCTTTTTATTTTTATTTTTTCACCTTTTTCTCTCAATTGTAGGTGCTTTGAAAGTAAAGAAATACCGTAAATTAATTTTAGAGCAGGCAAAACCAACCAGCCTAGAACTGGTTCCAGAAGAACCATCGGAGCCGGTGCCACCTCTTATAGTTGATCATGAGAGGTTGAAGGTAAGCTAATCTGTTTGCACTTTCAAATTTTATTCTACTTTTTAAGTCATTTTGGTATGGGGGGGGGGCATACCTGGTGTTCAGCGTCTGTTCTTGGCCCTTTTCTCAGGAGTGGCCCCGGCAAGGCTCAGGAGACTGCATGTGGTATCAGGGATTTGAACCAGGCATGCTTGACCTCCTTTACTAGCTCTCTTGCCCCGTTTCCGCTGTCAAGTCATTTTTGAAGGAGATTTCACTATGCTACGTATTTATTTCTTTGGTGACTTGGCAGTGCCCTGGCCTCTCTTGACTTGGGAGGTTGCTGCCTGCATTGCTTAAGGGACCATGTTATTGGTGCCAGGGATTGAACCAGGCTTCCTGAGCTATCTCCTGACCCCTGAATACAGGAACATAAATGCTTTAGGCTATCTAGTTAAAAGTCATCTATGATTGGAGGGGTCTAGACGGATGAGAATGATCTGCTAATAAGCTAGACTACTAGAATCTTCTGAATTGAGGTGAGTCTGTTATACCTTAGCTTCTGATATCTAGCCATTTAAATATACCTCTCACTATAACCAATAAAAAATCACATTCCATTTTACCCTTCTAATTTTTTTTGTAGAAATTGCTTGATTTGTTGGTAGATAAAAGCAACAATCTGGCAGTTGATCAGCTCGAGAGATTATATTCTCTTCTTAGTCAGTGCATCTATCGCCATCGTAAAGATTATGACAAATCACAACTTGTAGAGGTAAGTGTTAAGTTCATCTGTAGAATAAGTAAGTGCTTTTACTTATCCTCACCCAAAGAGGAAAAAAATAGTTTTTACCTTTCACCAAATAACCAAAAGAAGTTTCAGAATATTCTTCATGTTAAAGGAGTCATAAAGAGTTGTTTTTGAAGAAAAAAGACAAAATTTTATTAATTCTGGGATGGCAAATTATTTAGATTATGTTACAGTTTCCTCCTCTCATTACTGATATCACAGACTAAGCATATATCTCATTTTGAATGTGGGAAGTCACCTCTCTTCGCCCACAGTCCTTACCACTAGCACCCAAGGTCAGTGTTGATTTAACCCACCACTACTAAGTAAAAGGAGTTGGTATGGGCAATGAGATCTATTTCCCATCCCATAAGTGGTTGGAAAAGAACTTCTGATCTAGTCCTATAAAATGGATAGCTGTGTAAAGGAGTGGTGGACTTTTTGTCTAGACACTTTACGTGCTAACTTTTCTTTCTAGACAAATTCCAGCTTAAAAAGGGGCTTCCTTATAAATAAGATTTTTATATTGCTCTTCATATAAAGTATAGCATTAAACCATACTTTTGCCTTTTGAGATTTTTGGAATCTATGGAATCATCCATCTACCCAGTAAATGGCGGAGAGATTCAACTGAACTCTTTGTTCATTTGCCTCTTAGTTAATTCTGATTACCTAGTTAGTAAATATTGAGTAACTTGGGGCCAGAGAGCTAGTACACCAGGAGAGCACTTGCCTTGCATGCGGCTGACCTGGGTTCAATCCCTGGCATACCATCTGGCTGGTCTCCTGGGCACCAATAGGAGTAATTCCTGAGTGCAGAGCCAGTAGTAATCCCTGAGTATCACCGGGTCACAAATCAAAAACGAAACAAAACAAAACAAAAAATGAATAACTTTAGTTCCAGGTGATTGTGATGTGACAAGGACCCTACTCTCAAAGAGCATTTCTCACAGATTAAAGAATTATATGTAGAGAGTGTGATTATTTTTCTTAAGGACTATTAGAATTAAAGCAAGAAGGTATTATCTTATAAATACATTTTGAGTCATACCTTTACATAACTATATTCTGTCACCTAATATATAGAATGACAGGAAAGTACAAATGAGAAAATAGAAACATCACCCATGTATTAGGAGAAACTAGATCCTTTAAAAATGTCTAAGAGGTGGAGGAATGCTGACAGTAATGATGGAGGTGGGTTAGGACACTGTTTGCCTGAAACGCTTATTGATTAAACTCTTATTAACAGTAGTGACAATCGCAGTGCCTAAATAAAATTGCATAATACTACAAGTATATAAATGCATAATTAAAAATTGGAGGTTATATTGCATAATGTTTTATGATCTGACTTTTCCTACTCAGTAATATATGAATAATAATAATATATTTTGTGATTTTGATAACTCATTTTGTAGAGAACTTGTTGATAATATATTGTTAGAATGGGCTATCAACCATACAGGTATGTAGAATATAATTTCTTTGGAGGTATTAAAGAAGTACCATATACATTATCTGTATTTGATGTTGGCCATCTGAATGAGCTGCATGGTACAAAGGTCATTATCTTTTTTTAAAAATGTGAAACTTGGGGCTGAAGGGATAGCACAGCGGGTAGGACGTTTGCCTTGCACGTGGTTGACATGGATTTGATTCCCAGCATCCCATGTGGTCCCTTGTGCACTGCCAGGAGTAATTACTGAGTGCAGAGCCAAAAGTAACCCCTGTGCATCACCAGGTGTGACCCAAAAAGCAAATAAATAAATAAAAATAAAAATGTGGACCTTGTTTGTTCACACGATGGACTTTTGATTAATTTGAAAAGTCTTCATTGGGAAGGTCTTAGTTAAAAGTGTCCAGTGAGTGATTTTATGGATGGCAACGAGGACAGTGACTGTGGTTTTTGGATTTAGGTTTTTTTATTTTTTGGCCACCCTCCACTTTACTCAGGCTCTGTGTTCAGGAGTGATCCTTGGTAGTGCTCAGGGGATCATATGTGATGCTGGGAATTCTAGCCAAGCCTGGCCGCATGTATGACCAGTACTTTACCCCTTGTACTATCTCCGTTGCCCTTTCTTCCAGTTGTGGTTGGAGTGTATAGATAGCAGTGGAAACAGGACATATTCTACTTTTGGCCTACTATATTGAAAGCATTCATTTTGCTTTGAAAATTAATCAGCTATTATTGAGTAAGGGAGACCTTCATGTCTGGAGAGAGGCCACCTGCATCCAAATCCTGATACTGCTCTTTATTACCCGGTAAATTCTACAGACACACACACGGGTATAGTAAAGTATATGGTATATTAAGTACTCACTGCGTGTTATTCTAGCACATTCTCAGCCTAAATATAAAATAGGGAGCATTTGAAATTATCTAGGGCAGACCGTCTTAAGAGTATGGTACTATAATCATGAAAATATTTGCAGTTTAGCTTGTATTTTAAATTCTCCAATTCTTTAACAAGTCAGAGTGAATTTTCTCATAATACTTTTTCTCATTAATTGAAAACATTCACTTTTGTTTCTCTTGTAGGAGATGGAAAGAACAGTTCATATGTTTGAGACGTTCCTATGAACTGGTCAAGATGAGTGGTCTATCCTCTCCAATCTGCTCTCACAGAGCAGTCTTCTGAGCCATTCAATGTCGAATTGCACCAATTATGTGCAGAGCCTTGGTGTAAAGTGCTCTCTCCCTCATTCTTTCTCTCTGTTGAATTTGGTGCTATAGTCTCAGGTACCTGAAACCAACCAGCCTACAAGAACCAAACAGAACTTCAGAAACATTGTATTTTCCACAAATAAAAACTACAACCCCACAGATTGGAGATTTTGGTGCTACCGAAACTGCTTTCACTTCTTCTCCTCTTTTTGTGCACTCTCTTCTGGAGACTTCTCTCTTAGGGAGCAGACCAGCACACACGAGGAAACTGGATTGGGGCAGTTCTAACTGTGTTGAATTGTTTAGACAGTGGGAAACCTGTATCTTTTTTTTCTCCTTCACCCCTTTATCATAATTGTTTTTGTTGTCCCCCCCTCCCCCCCCGGGTAATGAACTGAAACTGTTTTAGTGTTGGCTATGATATATTCTGGTGGGAAAATGAAGAAACTAGATGAAATTAGATTAGGCTCTTTAGAACTGCCTTTAATGTGCCTTTTTATTCATTGAGAGAGATAAGGCTAAACAGAAGGATGGGCTTGTTTGTAGCAAATGAATTAGAATGTTTTCCTTGGTCACAACCTTGAAAATGAGTTGTGATGGTTCTGTGTCATTAAGAAGCAACCAGTGTTTTGAGGTAAATTGCCTATCTTGCTGTCAAAACTTGATCAAGAAACTCATCAACCCACACAATATGCTTAATTGGTTAAGTTTTCCTGCCTGGTCTGTTTCTGTCTAAGAAACATGTAATACAACAACAAATAACAATACACAGTCCACTGGGGGGGAGAAAATAAGATTGTACACTTTTGGAATTGCTGACAATGATGATCAGAAACTAGAGAGCGGCCGTTCTTCTGTCATGACAACAGTTACTCATGATCGAGTTCCCAGAAGAATGATTTTCGTGCAGAGTAAGTTGTTACTGTTTTGTTTTAAAGCCAGGACTTGCCAAATGGACAGAAAAGAGAGGAATATGTCAAAAGCTCCTTTAAATTCATTTTTCATATGCATAGTTGCAAGTGAGCTTTGGTATGGTCCTTGAAAAACAGTATTAGTGTTTAAAATCCCTTACCATAGCTTACCTTCACAACTATTCATTTTGATCAGGACCCATTTCGGATCTTGTTGAGTGATTTCTGTGAACTGTTCTTATCTAACGTTAATTATGGGTGACTAGTTTTACAAAAACTTTCTACAAACTTGGAGACACAGTCTAGGCAGTTGCAAAGAGGCTAAGGGAGTACAGTGACATTTTTTTATCAGACAATTTTTAAAAGAAAAGTTGAAAATTTTGACAAGTTGGCTTGATATCTTCATTCATATAGCTCTTAGCTGCAGGCGTGTCTCTCCAATATATGCAACACATACAGTTTGAGTTTTAATTAGCGCAAATGGTCTTGGACTACTGCAGAGATCCTGAGCTACCTCAGCTTTTGTTTTTTAGTTACCAACAGTGTTTACAGAGACCTGTAATCACTCTGCCACCGTTTACATGCTGGAGCTAAGGTACTTGTCTCTGGCCGCTTGTTGTGTGCCAGCCGCCAGCACAAACGCACACTTGGGCCAGAGACTACTGCAGTAATCCGAAGTGCTTTTTTCATTTACACAAACACTTTACGCCTTCTAATTCTAGCCTTTTTTTTTAACGAAACTTGTTTTCTTTATACCAAGTCTATGAAGTTTTCATAACATTCACTTTGTCATAGAATTTAAAATGCTACCCATGTAGACACACTGTATTTTTAAGGTGGGCAAGTGCGATTAATGATGAACCATTTTAAAGGGGAGGTTATTTGAGACCTCTAATTTGATTATTGGGAGGATTTTCATGCTTGCTTTAGTATTTATGACCATCATACCAGTTCAAACTATTTTACTGTCTAACACATTAGCATTTTGTATTTTGATGGAAATTGTTACAGAATTTAAAGATTTGATGAATAAGATGTAGCAGATTTTTTGTAGCAAGTTTCTGGTAAAAGGGTTTTTTGCAAGTCTCAGGTTCTTGCTGCACTATTTTTTTTTAAATATTTATTCCAGTTTCTCTAATTCAGAAGCATTCTGTTCAAGTAACAGCAGCACTTGTGAAAGGAAAAAAATAAAACACATGTTCTTAGTAGGTTACTAAATCTGTGCTAGTTAATTGAGATTTTAGCCATCAGTGAGTTTGACAAGGAAAATTTATGTTCAGCATTAAAATGCTTCCAAAAGATCAAGACTTTTTTTTTTTAATTTAACCTTAATATAGTTGGAGAAATAGAAGGCAACCTCAGTATGATAGGAACTGCCACTTCGAACAGTTTAGGTCTTAAAGAGAAAGCCAATCTAATGCCAAGGGGAGAAAAATGAGCTGAAATTGTACCAACTCCTCTGGCCTCCTTCCCCCTGCGCCCCTCCTCCGCCCCAAAGAAACACACTATACCAGTTTTGCTTATTTTACAGATATCTGGTGGTTCTATAGTTTAAAGCAGCTTGTGAAATTATCCAAGTGAATTCAATCTTGTTTACCTTTCTGTAAGTTCTTAATTTTTGCTGTATAGCATTGGCAAAAATGTGTACAAATTGACCTCTGTTCTTCTATTGTGAGCATTATAAACGATAAGCTCCTGTGTAAAACCTTGCTCTTAGATCAGTAACTATGTATCACAGCACAGCCCAACAAGAGTTAATGTTCAGCTGTGGGGACCACGGGGGCTCTTTGAAGATGATGGAACTGCACTAGGGTTGAAACTGATGGCTGTGGAGTAAATTGTGTTCTTGAGCTTGAATCTCACCTGTGATTAATCTTTTTTTTGTCTTTGTTTTACGTCCTTCTATGACTTGATTTTTCTCATATGCCAATGTGTTTGTAGGTTTACTGGATTTTATTTTTAGGGAGTGGGGTGGTAATATCTTCTCTTCCCAGGTTTTGATTAAGTTGGTTCAGCTATGGTGCTATTTGATAGGTCTCTTCAGTGTCAGGTCCCGTAGCTGAATGCCATTGTTATTATCATTATTATTTGTAATCATATTGTAAGCTTGAATTTGGGCTTGTACCTGCATCTTTTGTATTTTGTACATTTGGTTATGTACACTTTGGGAGTCCTCTCTGGTTTCAGTCATGTTTGTCTACTTTGTAGAATAAGTAGACTCCATCAACTATTTTCTATTTTGGGTTTGTAGTTTAATTTAGAATTGTGTTAAACTGATGTTTGCATTTGACTTTATTTTACATTAGTTTGAAGTAAATTATTTAATTTTTGAATTCTGGAATTTTGAACATTTACTGTAATTTGTAATATAACTGCTGTGAAATACTTGAATAAAGATGACAAGAAAAACAAGTCTTTCTTAAGCTTGATTATGATTGCTCTCGGCTGCAAATGCACTACCTTTTCCAGCCGAATTTATCTGGCAACCAGGGCTTATTAATCTTAATTAAGCACCCAGTTTCGTTTTTGTTAGTTTCTTTGACAATTTAGTAACCCTCAGTAATTTTTTAGCATATAGTTTCGAGAAGCTTTGGTCCAATTCCAGTTGAATGTGGTCTAAATTAGGTCTAGAGGCAATGAATTTTATAAGCAAATGAGTAAGTTCTGAAAATGTTGCAATTAAAGAGTAAGCTGCGGTAAATGGTCAGATAGGTGGCTTATTTTCAAGTATGTTCCTTTTGATCAGGTTGTTTCATGTTGTTTCGAATAATTCGTGGAAGTTATCTGTGAAAAAAGAATTGATACCAGAAATTTGGGGAACTAGCTTTTAAATACGTAGCTTCCTTCCTTCCTTCCTTCCTTCCTTCCTTCCTTCCTTCCTTCCTTCCTTCCCTTTCCCTTTTTCCCTCCTCCCTCCTTCCCTTTCTCCCTTCCTCCCTTCTTCCTTCCTTCCTTCTTTTCCTCCCTCCTTTCTTCCTTCTTTCCCCTGGTTTTGTTCTGGGACCACACTCGGCAGTGCTCAGGACTTATTCCTGGATCTGCACTCAGGGATCTAACCCAGTTGTCCGCATGCAAGACAAATGCCCTACATGCTATACTATTACTCTGGCCTCCTATGAAATCTCTTCAGATTTCTGTATTAACCTACTAATTTTTCTCCATAGAAAACCTTAAATTTTTTATCTGACAACAACAAACTACTATTGGGTTCAATCCCTGGCACCCAGGAGTATCCTGGGCACAGCTAGATGTGTTTCACACTCCCCCCCCCCCAAAAAAAAGCCCAAAATTCCCTGGGAAACAGTTTAAAAATTCATTCATATCAATGTTTAAGTGAGGTATAGTTGCACGTGAATCTTTTGGGTTGCTGGAGACAAAGTAGGTTTATTTTCATTTCCACTGGACTCAAAACTGTAATAAAGTGAAAGACTAATCTTTAAATAACTGTGTCATATTATCCCTAGTCTCTAAATACCTGCAAAGTAATCTGTTGGCTATTTTTTAAAATACAAATTTCTCCTCTTACCCTCACATTTATGTGTTTGTCTCGGGCACTATGCTGAGCATCTGCGACATGCAGATGACATATTCTCCATCCTTGCATGGTTTACGGTCCCCTAGGGTGATTGATGCACAGAGCATTCGTCGTGATCGGCAGCATAAGGGCTGTGAGCAGAGGTACAGTGCTGTACTGTGTTCCCCAAGAAGGGAGCCATGCTTCTGTTTAGAATGGTGGAAACCAGGGAGGGCTTCTAGAGAACTGTCATTGTATTTCCCCTTTACAGGTGTCTTTCTAGAGATGGGTCCCATTTTACCAAAACATTTTGGGATCTCATGATCCTTCATACTACATCTAGTCACTTTCACCCTGCAGTGTCTTTTTTTTTTTAATGTAGGGGTAAGGTAAAAGGTAAAGGCCCTCCCGTTGTTCGTCGATTTGCTCGAGCGGGCCCAGTAACGTCTCCATTGGAGAC
>JAOXYA010000008.1:38578578-38605874 GCA_028565675.1 Sorex palustris | reverse complement strand
ACCTATTTCCCTTGGAGGAATTACCTGATAGAGTTATAGACATCCAATGGGGTTTGATTCTTTTCCTTGGCTATTCTCATCATATCCAACACTGCCATCCCAAGACATTCTTCCTGTGTTTCATGAGTCACAGGTACTTTTATCCATCCATGCACAAAATCATGCCGCCACTTAAGAAAAAAAAATATATCTCATAAGTTTCACTATCATAATTTATTCATCATATATTAATCTAAAATAGACTTGAAAACATATGTGCCTCAAATAATTTTCAACCATCTTGCCATAAAATTTTAGTAAAAATTCTCAGCAAATGATTACAAATTATAGAATATGATACTCACATATTTACTGCACAGTAAATCACAGTACCTAAAAACACGGCAGTTGTTAAACATAAGAGCAATTCCTCAACAAAATAAAAAATGTCATCACTAGATCATCTAACAATTCTACTTCTGAAAGCTGAAAATAGAATTTACAGAATGCACCTATGCACCTTATTCACATGCAGCAATAATTCATAAAAACTAAAAGAAGCAACCCAAGCATCCACAAAAAATGGATAAACAAAGTTGTAGCTTTTACCAGTCTAATATTATTTAGACTGACAGTTCAGAACCTGGGAGAAAGTGCAAAAAGTATGAAGCACGAGCTTTGGATGTGGAATGTCCTATGTTCAATCTCCAACACTAATGACCCCTTGAGCACCGACTGCAAGGCCCCAACATTGAATGATCAGGCCCACAACACATGGCCACAACCTCTAACACTGTTAGGTAAGTCCTTATAAAAAGATTAATAAAAACTTTTTTTAAAAGCAAAACAGGTTTTTTTAAAGAAATTTAGAGAAATGTGAGGAAAGAGAAAGAGAAATAAGTGTTTAAGAGAGAACACACATTTAAAAGCCAAATTTAAAAAAGAAATTCTGACATATGCTAAAAAAAGATAAACCTTGAAGAGATTTTATATAAGATAAAACACCAGTCACATAACAGTAAGCACTGAGTAATTACTCTTAAATGAGGTATCTGAAAAAGTCAATTCATAGACACAGATTGAAGAGCAGCTGTCAGAGATGAGGAGGGGAGGGGAATGGGGAGTAACTTCTTAAGAGATGCGAAAATTCAATTAGATAGATGAAAAATATCCTGGAAATTGATGGAGGTCATGGCTACACATTAAATGGATTCTACTTCATATTTAATGGTAAACATGTTTAAGTTTTACTACATGCATTTAACCATAAGCAATTATTTTTATGCCCCTCAAAAGTAAAATTTTTCCAGTAACAGATGGAAAAATATTACTCACAATGTCTCTAGTGACACCATGAATGTTAAGGATCATCAAATGAACAAACACCGTCCTCCCGTTGTTCATCGATTTGCTCAAGCGTGCCCAGTAACGTCTCCATTGTGACAATTGTTACTGTGTTTGGCATATCGAATACATCACGGGTAGCTTACCAGGCTTTGCCATGCGGGCAAGATCCTCTCGGTAGCTTGCCGGGCTTTCTGAGAGGGGTGGAGGAATCGAACTCGGGTCGGCCATGTTAGCCGCTTGCAAGGCAAACACCCTACCCGCTGTGCTATAGCTCCAGCCCATTCAATCATCACAAACTGATTTTTACTGATTTATTTTCTGATAATTCTATTTGCCATTTTAAAAATGTTATTGGAGCAAGAAACAGGAAATAAATTTGCTATATGCCTGATAAAGGGGCAGGGGCAGGCTAGGGCTGACAAGGAATCTACGGACACTGGTAGACGGAAGGCTGTAAGACTTGGTGTTAATACTGTATGCCTGAAACAACTCTATTATGAACACTGTCACTGTCCTCCCATTGTTCATCGATTTTCTCAAGCTGACCCAGTAACGTCTCCAGTGTGAGACTTTGTTGTTACTGTGTTTGAGTCTAAAACTTTTCAGGAATTGAAAATATATTATTTGAATTTTCTTATTTTATATTCCAGCCACTGACTGCTGCAAAATCCAGTCAATTTGTGATACTCCTAAAATGATCTGAATCACTGTTAACTTTTTTATCTTTAATTCATCTTTATGAAATAGAATAAAAACAATTATAATTAAATTTTTAATTATAATTAGGAATAATTCTAAGACTAAAACTAGTGATTAACGAATCAGTTTGTCACTGCTTTGCATCAGGTATGAGAGAACATCAATTCTACCACATGTGAAGTTTTTTCTGATCAAGAGATACACTATACAAAGGTTGAAAAGACAATTCAAAGAACTGGAGCACAAGTTCTGCATGCACAAAAATGCCTACTAGAGATGCCTACTTTTATCACCCCAGCATCACATGGCTCAGCACAGGAGGTGTAACCCAGGTGGTCTCTGGCCTGCACTATGAAGGTCAAACATCATTTTGGAATGAGTGGCTCTTGGCTTCCAAGCTCTGCCGTATGGGAAGTAAGATGCTTGCATTGCATGCAGCCAACTCCAGGTTCATTCCCGGTAATTGCATATGGGTCCTGAGCAGCCAGAAGTGACCCCTGAGCACAAAGCCAGGATTAAGGCCTAAGTACAGCCAAGTATGGCCCAAAATGGGCTCTCTTGAAGGAGGTAGGGAAGGGCAAGGTATTAGACTGATAGTGCAGCAAATATGGCACTTGCCTTGTATGAGGTGACCAGCATCACATATGGTCCCTGAGTACCACCATCAGTTATCCCTAAGCACTACCAGGTATGGTCCAACCCCCACCTCTCAAAAAAAAATAATAATAAGAGATATACTACACAGCAAGACATTTATCACATAATACATGTACAAGTAAGCTATCATACCTGAGCAAAAAGGTAAGACATGACAAAGTCATCAAGGAGAGGAGCTTCAGCACCTCGAGATATTCCATGCCGATAAGTTCTGTTGCTGCCATTACAATACCAATAAGGAAAGTAGAATCTACAAAATATTTGAAACATTCAATCAACTGACAAATAGTTCAAGAGCATACTATTTATAAATACTTACTTTTGGTTTATTGAAAGATACATCCCATAACACATAGCTAGTGGGTTTAACAAAAATGTGATTAAAAAAAAATCCATGACAGTAACATATACCAAAAAAAAAATACAAGGAATGTAAATTCAACATATTGCCTAATGCACAATATAGGAACAAAATTAAAAACACATACATCGATAGAGAAATAAATTAACAGAAAATACTTTTAACTCGGAAACGAGTCTGAAAGTGCCAATTTCATGTGAAAGTAGGTAAAGGAAACAACACAAGAATCTCTCAGTATCTGTGTTGTAGACCATAGTGCTCAGAAAAAAGAGAGAGAGAGAGAGAGAGAGAGAGAGAGAGAGAAGACAGAGAGAGAAACAGAGAGACAGAGAGAAGGAAAGTGCCTATCATAGAGCCATGAAGGCAGCTAGGGGGTAACCGATGACCTCGGCCACGCCTGCGGGGACATATCGGGGCACAGTCCGCCTGGGGCCTCCCCAGCCTGCACCCCGCCCATTTTGGGGGGCTGGGCCGGGGGCTACCTGCTGAGAGGCGCGGCCTCGTGCGCGGCGTCTGCATCTCCTGGCGGGCGTGCGGCAGCATGTGGTAGCGCTTGGCCTCGTTCACCAGGTCCCGGCACGCCTCGGACGACTTGATGAGCTCCTCGTTGTCCACCACGTTCAGCAGGTAGCTGGGGTGGATGAAGGGCAGCCGCACCACGGCCAGCAGCTCGGCGGCGTGCTGCGGGGTCAGGGGACACACCTGCTCAGACCGCAGAGGCCACATGGGCTGGCGGTGTAGACATCGCACAGCCAGCCGAGGGCGTGGGGCGGGCATGGCGGGGGAGGCGGGTGGAGGGGACCAGGCTTGTGGGTCACTGGCCCAGGAGTTGGGGGGGGGCAGGCGTCCATTCACCTCCCGCCCTGCACTGGCTGTAGTGGGCAGAAGGCCAGGGGTCTGCTCCAGAGAGAGGGGAGCACAGAGCAGGGATGGGGACCCCGTGAGGGGTCAGCGCGGGAGGAAATGGGGAGCTGTGAGGCCTGGCTGGGTCTCTCCAGCACCCACCACCCTCTTTACTTTTTGTTTTTCTTTTTAGGTCACACCCGGCGATGCCCAGGGGTTACTCCTGGCTCTGCACTCAGGAATTACCCCTGGCGGTGCTCGGGGGACCATATGGGATGCTGGGAATCGAACCTGGGTTGGCCATGTGCAAGGCAAACGCCATACCTGCTGTGTTATTGCTCCAGACCCCCTCTTTACTTTTTAACTGATTTTATTGATTTTTATTTTTGTAGGCTCTAAGTACTTAAAATTAAGTTTGTTTTCGGGGCCACAGTGGGAAATTACTCAGGAGTTACTCCTGACTCTGCACTCATGAATCACTCCTGGTGAGCTTGGGGACCCTTACAGGATTCTGGGGATCAAACCCGGGTGGGCTGTGTGCCGGGCAAGCACCCTCCCTGCTGGACTATCGCTCCGCCTCTCCCCCCCTTTTAAAAATTGCTGTCCTTGTGTAATGAGGGTCCTCATTACACTGCCTCCCCTGCCACTTGATCCTGTCCCCCACAATGAAAGCCTTTCATGCCAACACCATTCCTACCCCTGCCTGGCAAATCTGCCCTCACTCCACCTGAGCTTCACCCACAGATAACGGGTGGTTACTCAGAGCCCCATGTGTAGTTCATGAGTAGGGGGGGTCCCAGTCTGGACCTCCTGGTGTCCACGGCTCAACTGCAGGGCCGGGGGGAGGGTCACCTGAAAGACAGAAGTGGGGTCCAGAGAGGCAGTCGGGCTGGGAAAGGGGGTGCAGAAGGAGGGGATGCCCAGGCCGTGTGCACGGGAGGGCGGGCACCCCAGCAAGGACAGAAGGTGGAGCCCGGAAGCACTTTCAAAGCAGATGCGCTGCATGGAGGCAGGGGATGGGGTTTTTGTGTGTGTGTTGGGGGGAGTGTTTAGTGGACAGTGAGAGACAAGAACCCCAGGGGTCCCCAGAGGTTTTTGGTCTTTTATGCCCAGTGGACCAGGGAACTGGCGGGAGAAGGAGAAATCTTAGAATCAGACACATGTGATCAGACACACGTGTGAATAAGGCCACTCGGGAACAGCGCAGAAGTGAATATGGAGGGTGGAGGAGGAAGGAGGGAGCCTGAGATGAGAGAGAGAGAGAGAGAGAGAGAGAGAGAGAGAAGAGAGGGAGGGGAAAGAGAGACAGAGACAGAGGCAGAGAGACAGAGACAGAGAGACACACATAGAGACAGAGAGAGAGAAGAGACAGAGAGAGAAAAGAGACAGAGAGAGAAAAGACACAGAGAAAGAAAAGAGAAATAAAGGAGAGAGAAAGAAAAGTGGGGCAGGTGGGAGGGAGGGCGGGACTGGGTGGCTGAGTGAACAGGAGAGGTGGTTTCTCTCTTGGGTCAATGAACCCAACAGTGAGGTCAGAGGTTTACACCTGAGAGAGGCTGGGGGTGGGGGCGGGGGGCTGGAGGGGGTCTGTAGACTGTCAGAGGCCAACACCTAGGCGGGGAGACAAAGCAGGTGGGCATGTGCTAGGGGCTGGTGGTCACTGTCACAGTCCCGTCTGCCTCGCTCTGAAAAGTGGGTCCTGTTCCCGCCACCACCACTGACCAAGCAGTGGCCTCAGGGTTCGGGCTGGGCCAAGAGCTGTCTGCACCCTGCACCCTCTCTCCAGCCCCGGCTCACCCCCCCACCCTTTCTTACCCCTATTAATCCTGCCCCCGCTCCGCTGCCCTGGTTCTGGCCCTGTCTCCCCTATAGCTGGTACACGCCGCGGCGTCCCACCTGGCCCAGCACTATCTACCATCTGCACCACCCTCTGAGCCTGGTCACGGCTGTGAGGTTGCCCTCCCGACCCCAGCCCAGGTACCTCCCTGTGGGGCCCTGGTGCAGCCAGCTTGGCCCTGCCAGGCCCAATGGCTGCTGTGGTGTCCATGGCTCATGTCAGCGGCCATGCCCCTTTGCCCAGGGCTCCCTGAATCCCCTGCGCTGGCTGGACCAGAGGGTGCCGTCCCAGGGCCTTGTCTCTCCCCCCCCCCCCGCTCCCACGCCCACCCCCACCACGGGCCCTGCCTGTGCGCGGGACGCGGGGTCCTTCTTGATCCACTTGATGACGGTCTCGTACACCAGCTCCTCGGCCTTGGTGTTGAGGCTGTCGTTGGAGATGTAGGCGATGAAGTCCTCCTTGGAGATGCTGAGGATCTCGTCCTGGGCCGCCACCTCGGGGAAGATCTGCAGCGCGAACGCCTTGGCCATGTGGTAGAGCTCGCTGCACTGCATGGCCTCAGCCATGGCCAGCACGCCCAGGCAGTTGCTGGCCGTCAGCTGCTTCTCTGGGGGGCGAGAGTACAGGGCTGCTGACACAGGGCCCCGCAAGGACCTGTCCCTCTGCCACCTCGCAGGTGTGTGTCCTTGGGCTGCCCCCACAACCCTAGTCGAGAGCCCACTTCTCCCCAGCCCCCCCAGAGTCCTGACTCAGGCTGATTCTCCAGGGCCGCGTCCAGTAGAAAGCCGGGCATTGTGGCTACTCGCTGTCAGAATGGAGGAGGTCCAACTCCCGGTGCCACACATGCCTGAAGCTTCTGAGGCCTTCCAGAAGGCAACTCTAGAGCCAAAACAGACCTTCACAGGCCACCCACCAGCTCTGAGGGGCTCGGCTGCACCCAGCCCATCTGGGTCCCTTGAGACACTGGACAGTGACGCACGTGGTCCTTCTACCTATCCATTCCCCCACTGCCCCCCCCCTTTTGTTTTTTTGCTTTTTGGGTCACACCGGGCAATTCACAGGAGTTACTCCTGGCTCTGCACTCAGGATTGGGATCACCCCTGGCGGTGCTCAGGGGACCATATGGGGATGCTGGGAATCGAACCCGGGTTGGCCGCGTGCAAGGCAAACGCCCTCCCCGCTGTGCTCTTGCTCCAGCCCCACTGCCCCCTTTCATAAGTCAAACTCCAACCTGGCTCCTGACCTCAATCAAGGCTCAGCTCTCGGTCCCCTCCTGGCCTCAGGTTGTCTCCCCTGGACCTGCTCCCCACCCTGGGCTCACCCCCATTTCCTTCACTCACTGCACACCCAGGTTCGATTCCTCTGTCTCTCCTGGAGAGCCCGGCAGGCTACCGAGAGTACCCTACCCGCACGGCGCAGCCTGGCAAGCTCCCTGTGGCGTATTTGATATGCCAAACACAGTAACAACAAGTCTCACAATGGAGATGTTACTGGTGCCCACTCAAGCAAATCGATGAACAACGGGAGGACAGTGTGACAGTGCTATAGTGCATTGCACACCCCAGATTCTCGCCCTCCTGTGCTCTGCTCCCAGCGCTGGCAGCTCTGACCCTGAGGCCCAGGCTTTGAAGGTGCCCCTTACTCAGCCCCAGCCGGGGCAGTCGGGCTGGACAGTTCCCGTATCTCTACAGTCTACCAGGGAGCTCAGGCTCAAGGGGACGAAAGGCGGGGTCCCCTTGACTCAGTGTCCAGAGAGCAGCTCCCTCCTCCCCCCATGTACACACCGAGTGCAGGGCTCATGTCCTCCCCGAGTCATTGGGGTCCCGGTGCCCTCTCCCACTCCCAGGGGAGCAAGGCCAGGGTTCCACTCTGGGTAGAACCACTGTCCTGGATGCTCTGGGTGGGACCCCCATGCCTGGGCTGTCACCCCTACTTCCCACCTCTCCCCGGCGCCCCCAGCTCACCGAGGAAGGACACACAGACTCTGCAGAAGGTGTGAAACTGGAACTTGCTGGCCGCCTCCAGCAGCGTCTTGGCGTTGGCTGAGTCGATGACCAGGGAGCCGGTGTAGACGAACTCCAGCAGCAGCTCCAGGACGTCGGCCTGTAGGTTGGACAGGACGAGCTCCAGCTTCTCCCGGCCCGCCTGGCCGCCATCCTGCACGGACCTAGGCACAGAGAGCAGGCTGTCCTCAGCGGGTGCCCTGCGGTCCCGGCCACCGCCTCCTCACCAGGGCTCGGCCTCCCGGCTCGCCTCGGGCACGCCCTGGGAGCCTCGGACTCAAGGACACGCCAGGACACACCTGAACCTACCCACTGGCCTAGGATCTGCAAGAGAAGAAGAGCCTGACCAGAGACGCCCCCAGAGAACAGAAAAGCCCTGCTCAGTGCTACTCGCCATGTCCATGCAAAAAAAACCAAAGAGGCAAATCAAAAAGCATGAGCTGTGGATGGGGACGAGGACCAGGACGGCCTCAAAGGGAAACAATACGTCCAGCCCCGCCGGCGGCGGCCCTGCGTCTCCCCCAGCTCAACGGCGGCTGCTCCTGGACCCTGGGGCTTTGGGGGGCTGGGGGGCCGCTGCTGGGAGGTTCCCCAGCGTGACAGAAGCTCCCAAGCGGCCGTGATCACAGCCCATCCGAGACTTGCTCGGATCACCCCAAAGACAGAGGGCCCTCACGTGGTCCCGGAAGCCCGACTCCATCCCACCTCTTATCCAAAAGCATATTGTTTCCTTTTAGGCATGGAAAGGAAGCCCTTCATGACATTGCTGGGAAACTGAGGACGAGACGAGATAGACGGACAGAATGGTCAGAGCCGGGAGGAGGGGAAGGGCAACACCGAGGACTTCCGCCACAGACAGCCAGCAGCCATGACTGGGACCTGGCCCAGGGGTGGGCCCCTGCCACATGGAACACGGGGTCAGAGGTCAGAGGGGCCCTGCGTGTAGAGTGTGCATCGGGCTGGGGGTGGGGTGGGGGATGGGGGGGTGGGGAGCAGGGGAGGGACACAAATATATCCATATGTTTGTATCTGGTGTCTACGGAAATACAAAACCATTGCCAAGGCTCCCAGGGTCGGGCGGCCGCGCCCGAAAGTCGGACCTGGAAGGAAACAGATCAGATGAAGCAAGATTCGCACCCGGAGGAAAGAAGCCCGGCACGGTCAAGAGGTGGGCTCCTCAAGGCCAGCAGCTGGGCACCCCTTCTCAGCCCTACTCTCCAGGCCTACTTCTTGCTCTTAGCTTGATCCTGCCTAAGACCTCCGTATAGCCCCTCTCTGGGGCAGGGGCAGGGAGGGGGTGCCTGGGGCCAAGTCCCTTGTGGCAGGGTCCCCGGGTGTTGCGAGGCGTCTGGCCCAGAGACGGGCCGACTCCTGTGTGAACAGGGAGTTAGGGGGCCTGGGGACCCGGCCTGGCCCTGGGGAGTAGGCCCGCCCTGGCCTCTCAGGCCCTCAAGTTCCTCTTCTGCAAAACAAGAGGACGGCTATGGGGGAAGCGTGGGGAGAGCCCTGGAGAGCTTCCATGACAAGCTGCAAGGCGCCCGTCTTACACGCGTGTTCTCCACACCACAGAGCAGGGTACTCTCAGCTGAGGCGCTGGCATCAGGGCCCTGAGGACTCAGAGAGTACCGGGCAAAGAGGAACAGTGGTGACCTCACTGCCTGAGCAAGCAGCCGGGAGGCCCCCTCCCTGACGGCTTCTTTTGTTAGCAGCCCAAAGGGTCACTTTGCCTCCAAGCCCTGGCCTGTCCAGAAAGCTGAGGAGAAGGAGCTGGCTAAAGAGAGGGGCTCTGAGGACCCCTAAACCTCTGCCGTGAGGATGGATTTCTATCTTGGGACTACTTTAAGCATAAGCATCAATCGTTACACAACAATCACAGAACTCCTCAGCCGGCCACGAGGGCCATCTGGTCAACCTCTCCTCCAAGTCTGTGCTGTCGCTGCATTTACCCCACATGACTTCTGGCCTTTCCTTCTTCCTGAACTGGGAAGGTCACGCCAGGAGGAGGGCTGCTCACCTTCCTGGTCAGTACCTTGGCCGCCCAGTCAGGTCAGCCTGCCTGTCTATCTCCACCGCTCTCTGCAGAGAAGCAAGAGCTGTGGGGACTTCAGGATGTGTGTTCCCATGACTACATGCATGAACACATGCACACACACATGTCCACACGTCCACACACACTCACACATGCAGCAGCACATATGTGCACACGCAGAGTGCACCTCAGGGTCTGGTGGGCCAGTGTAGCTGCCCTGAGGGGAGATGCTCGTCTGTGCTGAGGTGGTGCTGGGGACCGTGCTGTCCCAGGGGGTGGTCCCGTTATCCCTGAGTAGCAGGGCTGAGGCTCTGGGCGGGGGGTGGGGTGGTGTTTCACAGAGAGGACGGGGCTCACACAGGGTGTGTGTCTGGGGGTGCTACAGAGTCCTGGGGAAAGCCAGGGTCTGTGAGTGACATGCTCAAAGCCCTCCTGTCCACAGAGGTGGTACTAGGCGGTCACAGAGCCGGGCCCCTTCCTTTGGTGTAGGGGTCTCCTGGAGACACCCCTTCTGTCCTGGGCTTGACCACAGTGTGCGGTTCCAGTCAGCCCCTGGAGGCGGCTGGGCAGCCTTGCAGCAAAGAGAGTAGTCCCCGCCCCCCTGAACCCGGCTCCTACTGGGTGGCAGCACTGGGGTGCAGGGCAGATTGGGGTGCTGCCCAGACTTCCAGGTCTGCTTCCCAAGAGGGGTTGTGAGGCCATGGTAGGTCCCTGAGTCTTGGGCCCCTCCCCTCGGCTCAGCACCTCTCCTCCTCTCCCCTGCAGAATCTCCTCATTTTGCAGGATGGGAAAGTGAGGGGTGTCACGGAGCAGGTGATAAAGGGTCTGGCCCTGGTGCTGCTCCTACCCTCACCCGGTGGGGCGGACCCGCACCCAGCACCATGCAGGCAGCCTGGGGAGGCAGGACTTCAGTGCCTGGGCCAAGGAGGGTGGGGGTGACAGTTCACATTTTATCTCTGGGATAAGCAGCCAGTGCCCGAGGCAGGTGCGCGCCACTGACCAGCAGGCAGGGAGCTGTGCGCATGCGCAGCTGTCTAGCCAGCCCGGGATCGACCTTAGGCCGAAAAGTCCCAGGCCTTGAGCTTCCTCGGGAGAGGGAGGCAATAGAGGGAGAAGCCCGGAGCTCAGTCCTGAGGGTGCTCGAGAAAATCAAACAGGCCAAGTTTGTCCACCCGCTTTCATGCAAGAGGGTAGAAAACAGCATCCAAGTGTGAGGCAGGCTCTCCGGGTGGAGATTTGGGGTCTCCGCGGCCAGGCGCTGCGAGGGGGCAGCTCTCTCTGCTTTGCCCTTCCTCCATCAGGCTCGAGAGTTTGTCTGAGCAGGAGCGCTGCAGCCACGTGCCCTCTGGAAGGACCAGCTGGTCCCTTGTCCTCTCTGCTGCCGGTGCCCAGTGGGCCCAGCACTGTGGGGCCCACCCAGCCCTGAGGGCTCAGCGCCTCGGGCTGAGTGAAGGGACGTGGAGTGGTGACCTGGGGGCTCTGCCACTGTCCTCCCCTCTGCGGGAAACATCAGGGTCCCCCCCACCTTCAGCAGGACAAGGCCCTTCTCACTTGCAGATCAGCTATGGGCTTCTCCCTTTGTCGGTGTGGTGCAAAGTGACAAGAAGGTGGGCGGGGCTTTTCCTGCCCTGGCTGCTCTGAGCTTCCGGACACCCAAAAGGATGTGCCTCCACAGCTTCCTGGGCCTCCAAGTTCAGCCTGTGACTTAGGGATCAGCGGGAGCAGACCCATGGGTCAGTGCATTGTGTACAGGCACACACCGACACACACCACACAGACACAGATATACACACAGACAAGTGCACACACAGCCACACACAGATGCACAGAGACCATACACAGGCACAGACACACATCCACACATACAGACACACATCTACACACACAGACACAGATAAAATTGATACACACAGATGCACGTCCACACAGACACATCCACACACAGACATGCACACAGATGCGGGCACGCACATATGTGTGCATGCACACGCGTGTGCGTGCACACACACACACACACACACTGTGCCCCTTTGCACATGTGCCCCTACTGTGGACCCTGAGCTCTCACTTTCCTTCCTCACATACTCTGGCTACAAATCACACTGCGATTCAGTTCTTCTTGGAGGGTAGCAGCAGCTGTGTCTCATTCATGGCTACTCCGACAGCTTTGGGCCACAGCGTTGCCTTTGTGCAGTGGGGATATGAATGGCCTTAGCCTTACGGGACAGCAGGAGGATTTTTGGGACACCCATGGGCTGCGTCTTATCCTCATCTGAGGAAGATGATGAGTTGGAAATAAAATCGAGGAAGAATACGGGAAGAAGCCACTGCTGCGTTCCCAAGATACGGACATGTGGAAAAGTGGGGATTGGCTGGGAGCCAGGACATGAAGGCAGAGGGACACAGTGTGACCATGGCTGGCGGGCAGGGGTCCACTGGTCGGGAGAGAATGCTCCGAGTCCTGCTTCCCCACTCACAGCCTGCAACATCACACCTGGCAGCCCCAGCCTTGTGGGATCCCATCCTGCCTCCTGCACCCTATTCCCACCTTCCCGGCCACACAGAAATAGACTCACTCAGCCTGGCCACTGCCAGGGCCTGCCCTCTGTCTGTGTACCTCTGCATGTCCTCTTTGCTGTCCCAGATGAGGGGTCTCCTCCAGCAGATGTGGGTGCCCTAAAGGCTGAGACTCCCCCTCCTCCAGCTCCAGGGGCTCTGGCTTCTTTCCCTCGCTGAGTGGGGGAAAGACTTGGCTTCCTTCTGGCTGTCCTGGGGCTCCCTAGGAGGGTGTCCACTGGTGATGCGCCTTCCTGATGGAGGAGGAAGACCCCAGCCTCGGCCATCAGCCCTAGAGGGGCTTACCAAGGCCCTTAGGAAGGTCAGGAGCAGGACGCTGTGTCCCCTGGGGATACGCTCCCTCTGTGCATGCCGGCACGGCCACAGAGAGCAAAGAGCAAAGCCTGAACTGTGGGGTCAGGGGACAGGACCCCACCTCTCAGAGAGGACTGGGGTCAGCCCTGGCGGCTCATGGACCACTGCGGATGAGAGATCCTCGGGGACTGTCCCAGAGGGGAGCATCCCCCCAAACAGGTCCTGCTGTCCTTCCTGCAGTGATTGGTGGGGAACTGTGATGTATTTCCAGGGTCAGGATTGGGGGGAGGGGCACAAAATGTCATGTCACTGCGTGGCTTCCCCTGCTTCAAGGAAGAAGCCCCTCCTCAGGCCTGGTTTGATCCATGTGGGGGCTTCAGATCCTGTTCATCAAACACTCTTTCCAGTATCCCCCCTGCCTACCGCCCAGCCCTGCTCTGTGTGCCTGCCTGGTGCTTGGCTTGGGAAGTCTCTCCAGGGCTGGCCCTGTTCATCCCCATATGGACCCCTGAAGAGGTCGGAGCTGGACGGAAACCATCATTTGAACCACGAGCTTCCTGTTTTACAGACGAGAAACCCCAGGCCTGAGAGAGGACGGGACATACCTGGAGTCCTATAGGGCCAGCGCAGAACCCAGGCCTTCTAGCTCCCAGAGGGCCCCTCTCTTCCAGACTGCCTCTCAGCCCGGCACCCATTCTCTCTGGTGAGGGCCTGTGAGGTATGTGTAACAGTGCTGCCAACTTTAAGTGAGATGCCTGTCTCACTCCCCCTCATGGCCCTCAGAAGCTTAGACCAAGTCTAGGATTCTCGCCCCCAATTCATACTCATTTCTAGGTAGGCTCTCTCTCATCACTCATACCTATCTCTGTCTAAAATCTTTAATTCCAAATAACCCATTGCTTGCCTGGAACATTCCAGAACATTCTAGAACACTCCTTGTATTCCAGAATATTCCAGGCAAACCGTCCCTTGTCTGAAAGGAAGAATTTTTTTTTTAAGTCTGTCCAAGAATCTTTCCCTACCCTAGGTTCCCAGCAACAGTGTCCTCTTTTCTGTAAAGAGTTTGGCTCTACCTACAGTCTCTAGAGATAATCCAAGCATTCCTGTGCTCTTCCTGTCTGTGACTTCCTAACCCAGGGCGGAACCATCATGACTTGACCCTACATCCTGTCTACTCTCCTCTCCAGCAGGTCTGGAGCAGGGACTCCAGGGCGCTACCTATGCAACCAGTGGCACGGGGTTCCAGAATTTGCCCAGAGTGACAGCACAAAGACCTCCCTTGGCAGGAACAAGCCCCTGGACATGCCCCCTTCACCCCAGAGCTCATGCCCCAAACCCTGTGCTTGGACAGCGTGCACCCAAGCACCGGGGGTGGGGGACCTGAGCTGTCCACAGGCTGGAAGTCACAAAGAGCCTGCCCCTTCCTGCACGGCAGGGCCAGCACGGCTGGGAGCGGCTCGCACACCGGCAGCTCAGCTCTAAGTGAAAGGACACAACGGATTGGAAAGGAGATGCCAGCCAGGGTGCCATCCTGAAACAAAACACAGTCACTCTGGGGTTAGTTGGCAAGTCCAAACACGGCACTGGGGAGCCAGCGGAGGTCCTGTCCTCCCACTCTGAGCACAGTCCCGGCTCAGCGTCCGCCCCGGAGAGGCTGCAAGGCAAAAGGAGCAGCGGCATTAATCTGCTGAGGGGTGGGAAAAACAGGAGCGTTCCCTGGGCCGGGCCCTCGCTGCTCTCCCTTCTCTAAGGAGCTAGAAGGTGGCCCTGACTCTTCTTCGCAAGGGGATGAAGCAGACAAATTAAAAAAAAAAATCAACGTAATGGAAAAAAAAAAGATGTTCATGCACCATGAAGACTCATTTGGGTAGAAATAACCAGGGATGAGGGCGGAGGGGAGGGCGCCAAGACTGCGCCAGGCCGTGTTTAGGACACGCTTGGCCTGTGCTCAGACACCCCAGCGTCAGCTCAGTGTGTGCGCGTGTCGAGAAAGGCACGGGAATGAGGCTTTGGCTACGAGGCTCTTGGCCACTGGGGCTGGGTCGTGGGAGAGCTGGGACGGGGAGCAGCTGGTCGATGGGCTTTCCTGGCACTAAGTTCACCATCGACCGCAGGGACGACGGTGCCAGGGACCCCGTTCTGGCCCGGTGTGGGGGCAGTGTGTAGTGGTTTTTGGGGGGTCTGCAGTCCTCTGCCTCTCAGGGAGGGCTGAGGAGCCGCTGGGAGTCGGGGTGGGCCCGTGGGGCAGGGCAGGGGGGGTTGGGGGGCTCTCCTGCTGCAGAGAGCCCTGGGCCAGTGCAGCATTTGGGGGTGGGGGCAGCGGCTCTGAGCCTGTGTGAGCGGGAGGGGAGGAGGAGGAGAGTTGGCTACTGGCTCTGTGACAGGGAGTCACGCTTCAGGAACCTGCAAGAGAGGGAAGGAGAAAAGCGACATACAAGCGTCCTACAAAGGAACAGACCCGAGCACAGCTGGAAGGAGGCAAACCTTTGAATCAGGTCCTTGAAATACAAGCTGCAGGAAGCTAGAACATTTTGGTGGACTTCAAACTCTCTGCCTTCAACAACAATTTTCAGGTCTGTAAACGCTTTCGCTCTGCGCTGCTGGTTCAATTCCTTCAACATTTCTGCAGAACAGAGAAGACAGACAGGGCCAGGTTCCCATTAAGAGTTTTTTTTTTTCTTTAAGTTTTTAAATTATTTTTTATTAATTTTTTTTCCCAAGAAGTAGAGGAAAAGGAAAATACTTGATACTGTTTCTTGGCAAGAGTGGGTCTATAACTGACAGTCCAGAGAAAGTCTCACACACACACACACATACACACACACAACGCGTGAACAAACAGCAACCGGACAGGCCACAGAACCAAAGGAATCATGACTCTTAGAAGCAAAAATAAAAAACAAAAAACCACACACACACACACACACACACACACACACATCCAAAAAACCAAACCAAACCAAACCAAATAAAAAATCACAGCCACCCAACAATGAAAATAAAAAACAAATCCCAAAGGAAAAATTATCAAACCCGGAAATGGGAAGGTCAGGGTGGGCGTGGGGTGTGGAGGGAAGGTCCCACAGTGACGACTGGAGACATGAAGAGTACATGATCGCAGACAACTGACAACCCAGCCCCACGGACCAAGCTCTCCCGGTGCCAATGGTGCCGATGCAGCGATGCCAGGGACAGCGTGGCACTGTGATGTCACATGGGTGGACATGGGCCAAAGGAGGCGCAACCACAAACCCTGCAAAAACAGCCACACATGGGCCAGCTTCAGGGGAGACCCTCCCCCGCAGAAAGCACACATGGAGGGGAGCCGCTGAGCCATGGCCTTCCATTTCCCACTTCCGGGCCTGGGGAGAAGCACCCAGGGGCAGCCTGGAGACTTCCGTTTCTGGGATTATTCTTGTGGGGAGAGGGGGCGACTTGCAGCCCTGCTGGGCCCCAGGCGGTGACCTCTGGGATTGCTCCGCCCTATTTGCACCTACCTTTGCCTGGTGTCCTGGCCATCTGGGGCTGTCCCCCAATCCCAGCCAGGACCCTGACCCTGGGGAGCCAGAAGCTTTGCTTAGCCCCCACTCAGTGTTCAGAATGGGCGAGGGTACCAGTCACCCTACTTAGTTCCTTTCACTTGTGGAGGTCAGAACCCTCAGATGCTCAGTCCCTCACTGGCCAGCCCCCAGTGTCCCCCTGGGATGAGCCTGCCCTAAGCACCACAGCTGGTCACCAGCAGCCCAGATTCAGGGGCCAGAATAAACCAGCTGGTCAGGCAGAGTTAAATGCATTTGACGGGTGGATGGAAGTGGAAGCTGCAGACAGAACTGAGCTGCATCCTGGAGGCCACCACCATCACCGAGAGCCCCAGGTCTGTGGGTGTTCTAGAATTATCCTGCAGCCCGTCCCCTACAGGCCTGCAGCAGTGGCTGTTCCCAGCACCTGCCCTGCTGGGAGCCCGTACGTCTGCAACAGCCCCTGGGCAGTGTGTGTGTGTGTGTGTGTGTGTGTGTGTGTGTGTGTGTGTGTGTAACGGGGACAGGAATGCTGCTGTGTCAGAGCACCGTGGGGGCCAGCAGGGCATTGCCCAGCCAGGCAGAGTATGTGGGCGAATGTGGCCCAGGCAAAGGACAGGGTTGGGGAGGCGGGATAATGAATGAGGAGGTGACATCTGAGCAGCTGGAGACAGGTCTCAGGGCCCTCGAATAGGAAAATTCATTCCAGAAGTTCCTGATTGACAGCATTCTGTGGAGTATGATTTTTTGTTGTTGTTGTTGTTGTTGTTTGTTTATCTTGGCTCACACCCAATAGTGCTCAGTACTCCCAGCTCTGTGCTCAGGGGTCACTCCTGGTGGGAGTTGCAGGAACCGTATGGGATGCTGAGGATCAAACCTGGGTCAGCTGCCTGCAAGGCAAGTTCCTTAACCCCTGAATTATCTCTTAGGCCCCAAAGAGTTTTTCACAGGTGGCAGTTGGCTTTATTTCTATTTTATATCTCCCTCCCCCAACCAGGAAAACCAAACGTTGCGAAGCAAGTAAAGGTGCTGGAGGTGAGGCTGAGTGGGGGTCCCAGAAAAGAGCCCCTTTCTCTGATCTTCATGTCCACACTCGGCACAGGCCTGGCAGAGAGTGTGCTCGCGGCTGCACCCCCGCCCTCCTCCACATCTCGGGGGCACGGCACCTTTACCCACCTGGTGGGGCTTTCTTGGGCCAAGGAATGTGGGGGAAGGCTATCACATGGCCCTGAGCCCCCCACCTTAAGAAGCAATGCTTCCTTCCGCTCCTTCTCTTTGTGACCCCTGAGGCTGCCCCCCGAGAGCCTGGAGGGTTACACCCGCATGCAGCCTAGACCAGCAGTCCGAGGGGCAGCCCTACAAGCCGGTCTCACCAAAGTGTCACCCAGAGTCACCTCCTACCCAAGGGTGGCTATGTGGAGCCACTCAGAGGTTCCTCTGCTCAGTGGCTTTCGTGGCCTCTTTAGAAAAACGATGCAAACAAAACCCAGCACCTCCTCAGGAATCTGCCTCCTTTAGGTGAACAGTGTCCACCCTGAGGAGATCAGGGCGCGTGGCCTGGGCTCGGTCTCCAGCTCCACAAACTCTTCCAGTGGCCCCCAGCACTGCGGTACCCATTTATTCCTAAGGGGCATTCTCGGTCCTTTGTGCTGAGCCAACCACCCAGTGGTGGACTGAGGGCTGTGGGTAGATCCCCTGGACCTAAGCAGCCCCCCACTAAGAAAGTGCTCCCGGAGTCGCACCTGCCCTCTGCCCACATGGTCCCAGCACTGCCCCCTTCACTCAGACAAACACACACTCTGTGGTGAAGGCAAGAACCCTGGAGGACGCAGGTGCTCAGAGAGCTGTCTCCTTCCGTGGCCTCCTGGGTTCCTGGGGGGAAGGATGGCCAACTCAGCCCCATCCTTCCGTCACCCACGCTGTGGCACACCGGGATCACTTCCTGGATCAGTTTCCTCTTCAAAACTGGCACCAGATGCCCTGGAAACATCTCCCCCATTGCCTCTTTCCCCAGTCCCCCCCCCCCGGCCCCCTTTCTGCTGTCTCTGGGAACCTGACTCCCCAGGAACCTTCTCTCAGTGGAAGGGTCCGGGTGGTCTTTGGGCTAGGCACATGGCACTTTGCTTCTCATCCACAAGGCTCCCTTTGCCAGTAGCTGTTAGAATCTCCACCCTTTTCTGAGCTAACAAAGTTTTAGGGGATGGGAGACCCCATTTTCTTTTTTCTTTCTTTTTTTTTTTTTGCTTTTTGAGTCACACCTGGCGATGCTCAGGGGTTACTCCTGGCTTTGCACTCAGGAATCACTCCTTGCGGTGCTTGGGGGATGCTGGGAATCGAACCTGAGTCGGCCGCGTGCAAGGCAAATGCCCTACCCCCTGTGCTATTGCTCCAGCCCCAATAGCAACAATCTTATAGAAGACAGTTTCTAGGAAAAGAATGGTCCCTGATTCTAAGGAAAGGGGAATTGGGAGGGAAAGATGAAGAGAAGATATTCTTCACATTCTATTATGACTGTCACTAACTATTGCTGTCTTCTCTGGAACAAGAAACAGGAGTTACCTCCAGAGGAACAAGGGCCCAGCATTCGGAACCTGGATTTTTGGCCCAAACTCATCACACTAATTGTGTCAATTATAGAGGAAGATAAGAATTCTTACACACTTGTTCTGAACCAGTGAGTATCATCCCTTTAGATCTTGACTGGTTGGTGGTTGGTTTGTCCGTCTGTCTAACAGCTTCTTTCCTATCTCTGTATGTTTGCAGTGCCACCTCTTCCTCCTGTCAGTTCGTCTGTCCCTCTGTCCCTTGTATCTGTCTGAGTATTTCTGGAGAAAGGTGTGGAAGCATAATGGGGGGCTCTGCCAGCCTTCCTGGAGTGAGAAGCCTCTGGGAATGGCTGCCATAGGAGTCCCAGGGGATCCAGAGATCATGTGTGTATGTGTCTGTACACTGTGAATAAAGTAGGCCTTCTTATGTCCACCTCTTTTGCCTTTATTCTCCAGTTTATTTAGACTGGGATTACATTCCAATCTCAGTCATTCTCCTCTGGGCCTCAATTTTTTGCCTCCTGGGTATCCTCTCCCCTGGACCCACCTAGCCCTAAAGGATCCTCTGCCCCCCCCCCACTTTTCCTTTTACCTGCCCAAAGTTCCTTTTCCCCTGATTGACCCTAGCCCTATTTCTTAGACTTTTCTATTTGACCTCTAACATCTGGGCACATTAGCATTGGAATTGGAATCAGTAAAATCACATGGATCTTGCCTTGTTTTATGACTGTGATTTTTTTCTGTCATGCAGGTTTCCTCAGGAGCTGAATGTGGGAAAAGTCAGCGCAGAAGTAATGTGGCAACTCTTTGCCCAAGACATGAAATATGCACTGGAGGGTAAGGTTATGCCTAGAGCAATGGGCTGTGACCCTTAGACCCAAGCACCTTGTTTTCTTTCCCTTTCCTATCCCAGATAGCTGCAGATTCTGAGTGAAAAACTGGAAAGCTTGAGAAACTAGAGAGATTCTGGGCAAATAAGCCTCGAGAGATCTTGGTTGGGCAAAACTTTAGCCATAAGAATAATGAAGTTTGGGGCTGGAGTTGATAGTACAGTGGGTAGGGCACTTGCTTTGCATACAGCCCACCCCATATGGTCCCCTGAGCCTGCCAGGAGTGATCCCTGAGCACTACTGGGGGTGACCAACACCCCACCCTCCGATAAACCCCAAGAATTAGGTCTGAATGTTTTTTCAATGAAGTCAGTCAGCGGTTATAGAATGGTCTCTCTCATATGTAGGACTTAAAGGTACATAGCTAAGTAGCAACAGAGGGCCAAAGGCAACATAATGGAAGAAGTGATCCACACAACTGAATTGGAGAGGGTTGAGAGGGAGAGGTGTTAGGAAGAGGGAGGGGGTACACTGGTTATAGGTATGGTGTTAGAATTATATGCTTAAGAAGTATTAAAGCACTAAAAATACAAAATATTGATAGAATAAAAAATTTTAAAGGTAGAAAAAAATAATGTAACTGGCTGTATGATATAGTTTCCTCCTTTCAGCTTTGGATTAAGTGTCTGTTTAAGACCCAGCCCAGAGATCAACTCTACCTGTACTGGGTGTTCTTAGGTGATACTTCTACTGAAGAATAATCTTATAAAACATATCTTTATGGTTTCAAAAATCATAGAATCTTAAATATGTAAATAGGATTATTTTTCCACATTAGAGACTGCCTGACCTAGATTTCCTTGAAAACTGTTTTAGGGTGATGTGACAAAGCCAGAAAGAAAATATGTTAGTTTAGCTCCTTGATCTATGATAATGTTTCTAGATGGAGCAAGAGCAGCACAAGGCAAGGGCAAAGCAGAATCTGGATCTTTTATTCAGGTGAAGTAGTAGAGGAAATGGGTAAACTTCAGAATTTTAAATTTTTGAAGTTTAGGAGCAGTTAGTTTTACATTAAAGGAGAAGATGCTTGCTAAGTTTGAGATCACCACAAACTGCATAAACATTCTATAATTCCACCTGAGACCAGTGGCTGTCTTCTGCCTACACTGGGTTAAGCCTGGAATGATAGGCTACATCTTAGCATGTCAGGCCTATATGAAGGTCTTTATTCCCTTGTTATCAGATAGCTTTCAATGAGCTTTAGGAGGGAAGTTTTATGGTCCTAGTTCTTGAGCTTCAAGTGACTTTAAGGGGTGGGGATGGAGGGTGGGGAGATTAAAATGAGTGAAATGTAAATCAGCTCCACAAAAGGATAGGGTAATTGAGGTATTGGGGAGAGGTTTTCAACTTGAGGTATCTCAGGAGCTAAAAGAAGGATCCAGGATACTGGGCTCCATGCCTTTTGTCAGGTACTTGCCAGCTAAGTAAACTATACTTTTAGCAATCTTCTATGGAGTTCCCCAGGAGATTTTTTTTTCTTTTTTTGCTTTTTTGTGTGTGTCACACCCAGAATTTCACAGAGGTTACTCCTGGCTCTGCATTCAGGAATTACCCCTGGCTGTGCTCAGAGGACCATATGGGATGCTGGGAATTGAACCCACATTGGCCGTGTGCAAGGCAAATGCCCTACCCACTGTGATATCACTCCAGCCCCAAGATTTATTTTAAAAAGGAAGTTTTACTAATGTTTTACAAACAGAAAAGAGCTGAAAGCCACTTTAAGAGATGTTGATCCAGGGGACCTGCGAACGGCTCTGCTGGGAGCCCGGGTCGGGCTTCTGCAGTGCTACCCTTCCAGCTGGAGTCGAGCCTGGATGCCGCCGCTCCCCTGCCCGCGACGGGATGCGGCTCCCGGAACGAACCTGGAGTCATCACGGCCGGTTATCTGGGTTTTTTTTTCCCCAAAGGAGGAGAATTATACTTTAATGTAATATAGGTTGTATACTATGGATGGGAACTGTTAAAGTTTATGATGTCAGAAACTTCTCTTAGACCAAAGCTGTCTTCTACAAAGGTATGATACATTCAAATGATCATATAATAATTGCCTAAAAGGAACTATAAACTTTCACATGTTCTTAATGATTTCTTAGTGCTGTCGAACTAATTATTTCTAGTCTCTGTTATAGTTGATCTTAAACTGTCTAATAAAGGGCCAGACTGATAGTATAGAAGTAGGGTACTTACCTTGCCTGCAGCTCACCAGCCTACCGGCTTTAATCTGTAGTGCCACATACTGTTTCTGAGCCCCACCAGGAGTGATCCTTGAGTACCACTGGGTGTGGTGCACTGTCTCTTCCCAGTTTCCCTCCCTCCCCCCTCACATCCACTCACCAAAAACAGATACCTAAGAAATTGCAAAACACTTGTATACTGTCAGCACATCCTTCACTTTGGAAGATTATTTGCATTTCCAGTTACAGTGTTGAAATAAATGAAAGCAGAGAAATGAAAAAGGACAAATACATGATTTGGATCTGGTGTTGGAACCCAGTTCTTAGCAAAGCTAAAGCAGTAGAATAGGGTGGTCGTCAGACAGTGCTGGGTGTGACTCCTGACTCTGCTCAGAGATCATTCCTGCAGGGCTTAGGAGAGCATATGCGGTGTTGGGGGATCAAACAGGTTGGCTGTTTGCACGACAAGTGTTTTACCAATTGTATTAGATTTTTTGGCCCCTATGTTTACATCTATTTTTATATATTAATATTTGAGTTTTTTTAAATGTTTAAAATGCAGATCAAAATTGCTATAGAAGGTTTAATATAATAGATAATTTTTATGTATTGTTAAAAATAGAGGGAAAAAACTAAATGAGTTTTATTGGTTGCTGTCTTTTGAAGAGAAAGAAATGAATAAGGTGGATATAATTTAATTTGTTCCCAGTTATCTTTATTTCTCTTTCCACTGCTAATAATAATTTTCATCATCTGTCCTTTCAAAGAGATGGACCCAGGGAGATAGCTGCTAAGGCTGGAGTGTGTGCTTTGAATACTGGGACTCCTAGTTGGATACTTGACACCACAAGCATCCCTGGATTAGTTGCTCCAGCACTGCCAGTTGTGACCAGAAAACCACAAGGAGGGAGAGAGTGGAAGAGTGGGAGATAGGGAGGAGAGAGAGGAGCGAGAGGAGGGACAGAGAGGAAGAGGAGAGAGAGCTAACTTGCTTCTTCCAAGCCTCTTTTTTAGCTCTGGGTTCTTTTTCTTCCAAAGAGAAGCATAGCACTGCACTGCGCTGTCCTCTCGTTGTTCATCAATTTGCTCAAGCGGGCATCAGTAACATCTCACAACAAATTGTGAGACTTGTTACTGTGTTTGGCATATCAAATACATCACGGGGAGCTTGCCAGGTTTTGCCGTGTGGGCAAGATACTCTTGGTAGCTTGCCGGGCTCTCCAAGAGGGGCGGAGGAATTGCACAGGGATCGGCCATGTCGGCTGTGTGCAAGCCAAATGCTTTACCCGCTGTGCTATCGCTCCAGCCCCCAAAGAGGAGCATTTTTAAATAAATTCTCATAGTTATAGATGAATTTTTGTTTTATATTTTTTGGGGGGGGGGAGTCACACCTGGCGATGCACAGGGGTTACTCCTGGCTCTGCACCCAGGAGTTACTCCTGGTGGTGCTCAGGGGACCATGTGGGATGCTGGGAATCCAACCTAAGTTGGCCACGTGCAAGGCAAACACCCTACCCCGCTGTGCTATCGCTCCAGCCCCTAGATGAATATTTTTACAGGGAAATAGGAGCTTGTTTCTCTTTGTTAACCAGGCAGGAAATTTCCCAAGCCCAAGAATTAATGTAGATTTTTGTAGATCTTTTTTTTTTTTTGTATTGGGGTGGATTTGGGGCCACACCTGTCTGGTGTTCAGGGGCTGATTGTGGTTTTGCTCAGGAACTACTCCTCGCTGAGCTGGGGGTGTGCAGACACGACCTGTATGTGATGCTAAGAATGAACCTGGTTGACTGCATGCAAAACAAGGGCCTTAATCTCTGTACTATCGGTCTGAACTTAACCGTAAGAAAATTCATCTTAAAGCTGAAGAGATAGTACAGGGGTAAAGAAACTTGCCTTGCATGTGCCTGTTTTAGTCCTGAGCACAGAGCCAGCACTGGCTTCTAAACACTGCCAGATGAAGAAAATTTGTTCTTAAAAAATTCTCATCTTTGGGGCTGGAGATTTAGCTCAGCAGAAGAATACATGCATTGCTCGGGGACCATATGGGATGCTGGGGATCGAACTGGGTCATCCACATGCAAGCAGGTACTTTACCCACTCTATTGTCTCTCTGGCCTTGAGACCCTGGGTTTTATTCCAAGCACCATATAACACTCTGACCTAATATTAGAATTCTCACATCTTTACAAAGTCTTAAAACTTAAAGGAATTATTCAGAGATGTAGGAAATGGTTCTTAGATTATAAATGTATTAACCTGGTCAAGGTAGGGGTTTTACTTTTTTTAGTATGTGGCTAGCTGATATTTTATGTATTGGTTTTGCTTTCTTGAGGGCAGATAATCTGATACTTATAATTTATTACAATAGATGAGTTTTTCTTTTTCTTTCTGGGTCACACCGGGTGTGCTCAGGGGTTACTCCTGGCGGTGCTCGGGGAACCATATGGGATACTAGGAATCAAACTTGGGTCTGCCGCCTGCAAGGCAAACTCCCTACCCTCTGTGCTATTGCTCCAGCCCCTCCAATAGTTGAGTTTTTTTTGGTTTTGTGTGTGTGTGTGTGTGTGTGTGTGCGCGCGCGTGCATGCGCTGCCAAGGTCTCCCTCAAGCACGGGTGTCAAGGACTCTTGAGAGTTGTAGTCATCTCCAATAGATGAGTTTTTAACAGAATGATTTTACTTGGGAATATTGCAATTATTTAAAAGAATTAAGTTTGTATTCTATATTTCTTTACATGCCATTTACTATTACTCTGGTCCGATGGATTTGGAGTTTTTTATTTTAAATATTGCAAATATATTTAATGAGCAGGGAGCTGAGTTAGGTCTCCAGTACCTCATGATCCCCCCAAAGCATCACTGTGGGAATTAGTACTCCTCACAGCAAAGATACCTGAGGATGGGTTATGCTCTAGGCAAATAGTTTAGGTCATAGAATGCAAAGGGTTTGCAAAGGATTTGCAAATGTGCACCTAGGAGAGAATAGATGACATATCTTCCAGCTACAAATGCCAGACAAGTATAGAATAAGAATCTTTAGGATCTTTTCAGATGTAGGGGCAGCATGGGCAAAAATAGAACAGGAAGGGTGCCTGCTGCTTAACTAGGTAAAGTACCCCAGTCTCTGTTCTTTACTTGTTGAATATTGGTGTCCTAAATAACTGTCCTTAAAGTCTCTGTGAACTTAAAATCCAGGCTTACCTCTTGGGAGCTGTGGGGTGGTAGGCTTATATTGAATATTGTATTGAATAAATGGCTTGCCTTGCTATGAGCTCAATGATGGCGTTTAGGTGACTTAAAGCTTGGATAGTCTATGTGCGTTTGTCTCCGTATGTTTGTTTCATTCTCTGTGACTTTTTTTTTTTTTGGATGGCGGTTGAAGGTGCCAATCTGATTGGCATTAGACACCACTAGAAACATCCCTTGAGCACAGAGCCAGGAATTGGCTCCAAAGCACTGCCAGTATGGCCCCAAAACATAAGATACTGCAAATGAAAGAATTTATTCTTATAGAGTATAATATATAAAAGTAATTCATTAATGTTGGGAGTAAATACAAAAAATAAAATGGTATTTCCATGTTTGTTTTTCAGGTAACAGATTGGGTAGATCCATCATTTGATGATTTTTCGGTGAATGCAAGTCTCTCTACCATCATTACCACATCAGTTGGTGTGAATAACTCAAATCGTAGAAGAAAAAATTTTCCTTCCACATTAAGAAATGGTAGATTTCCACCTGGAAAAAGAGGAAAATTATCTTCCTCAGAACAGATTTTTCTAGAAAATTCAAAAGAATACCTACCTGACAATGAACCATGGGTGGATAAATACAGACCAGAAACTCAGGTATTCAATACCATGTAAATGAATCTACATAATTTGATTTCAGGGAGAAGGATGCGTGTTCTCAGATTATTACTCGTAAAAATCAGTCTAAATGACAAATCCCAAATCATTTAGGTCCTCCCTAACCCCCACTCAGATTTTTTCTATAGTTAGATCTAAGTCTATGCCATTAGCCATTAGTTATCTGTCTTGGTTTAATTTAACCCCCAAAGAAAATTGTTCTGCTTATTTTTGTAATTTCGGCGCCTGATCAAATAAGTACCTTCTCCAGATATATTTTTTTAAAAAAAGCTGGGGCTGGGGGACTGAAAAGATTGTACAGCAGTTAAGGCACTTGCCTTGCATCTGGCCAATTCCATTTTGATCCCCAGCACCATGTTTGGTCTCCCTACTACTGCCAGGAGTGATCCCTGAGCACAAAGCCAGGAGTTAAGCTCTTAACAGAGCTGGGTGTGGCCCCAAACATTCCTGCCCCCCATTTTTTTAAATTAAGAATTTATAATTGGGAATCTGTCCAAATTTTCATGTTAACTTAATGATAAAATTTTTCCTGAACAATATTAAGTAATTCGGGGGCAGTTGCTGGAGCAAGGGCACAGTGGGTAAGGCGTTTACCTTGCATGCGGCCAACCCGGGTTCGATTCCCAGCATCCCATATGGTCCCTTGAGCACCGCCAAGAGTAATTGCTGAGTGTAGAGCTGGGAGTAACCCCTGTGCATCGCTGGTTGTGACCCAAAAAGAAAAATAAAAAAAAAAGAAATTAGGGGGCTGGAGCTATAGTACAGAGGGTAAGGGGTTTTCTTTGCACACGGCCAGCCTGGGTTCAATTCCCAGCATCCCATACGGTCCCCCAAGCACTGCCAGAACTAATTCCTGATTGATTGCAGAGCCAAGAGTAACCACTGTGCATCTCCGGGTGTAACCCAACAAGAAAAAAAAATAGTATAATCAGAAGGACTTTTATAATTATAGTTCATGTTTTTATCTAGTTTATGTTAGTTTTTGCTGATTCACCAGAAGTTCTTGGGGTAATATGTTTTATTTTAATTTTGAATTGTTTAGCATGAACTTGCTGTGCATAAAAAGAAAATTGAAGAAGTTGAAAATTGGTTAAAAACTGAAATCTTGGAAAGGCACCTCAAACAGGTAACTGAATTAATGTATTTTAAGGTGTTTACTATCAAATGTTACAATTGTACTGTAAAAATTTAAAGTTAAACCTCTACAAAGAAAGAAGAAACTTTTTTTTATTTGTATTTTTCCCTTTCAAATCTTATCAACATAAAACACAATAAGTCAGTTAGGGAGTTAGTGTATTTACATTAGCTTATCTCAAATTGAAACAAGCAGGCAAATTACATGGTAGTTTTTGAACTAAATGTGTCCTAAAGCAGTCATCATTGGTTTTCTTTCACTTTCTAATTCCACAGTTACCTTTAGCCCACAGAGTAGAATATTCTTTCTCTTTAAACTTTTATTTTGAGATCCTTTGAACAAAATGGGAAGAAAGAATACTAAATGAATGAATATTTATAGATTCATAAGATCGTCTTTTTTTTTTGGGTCACACCCAACGATGCACAGGGGTTACTCCTGGCTCTGCACTCAGGAATTATTCTTGGCAGTGCTCAGGGGACCATATGGGATGCTGGGAATCAAACCCGGGTTGGCCGCATGCAAGGCAAATGCCCTAC
>JAOXYA010000008.1:38517227-38578478 GCA_028565675.1 Sorex palustris | reverse complement strand
CGGGACAGGGACAAATGGAGACGTTACTGGCGCCCGCTCGAGCAAATCGACGACTAACGGGAAGTTAAGTGATTAAGATTAATAAATTAAAAAAAATAAGGAATGGCAGCTCAAGGAGCCAGCAACTTATGCAAATGAATGCAAATAAACACATACACACTTCCATACATATGTTTATGCAAATATTCCTCTGGCCCTTGCAAATCACTCACCCGCCTGCAAGCAGCTGCCTGTGATTTCTTGGTGAGAACTGCGGGCAGGGTGCCCGGGTTAATGACAGGTGGTATCCTGACCTCCGCGAACAGGCATCTCTACTAACAAACTCATCCCAGATGCCCCATTCTCCTCCCCCACCTCCTGTACACTGAAAACCCCTCCCCTGCATGCTTGGGCCTCAGAGTTCACTCTAGGTCACAGGCTGAGTCGGGAGCACCAGGAGCAGCTTCTCCGGGTGGGGCGGGGGGTGGCGTGAGGGCACCCTCCAAGCCACTGGGTCTGTGGGAAAAGAACAGAGCAGCTGAGCATAGCAGGTGGGGGGCCCTGAGAGTGGCAGGGCGGGACCTGAAAGAGCCTAGAGTGAATGGGCGGGGCCTGAGAGTGATTGGGTGGGGCCTGAGAGTGATTGGGCGGGGCCTGAGAGTGATTGGGCGGGGCCTGAGAGTGATTGGGCGGGGCCTGAGAGTGAATGGGCGGTGCCTGAGTGTCTGGGCGGAGCTTGAGAGTGGCTGGGCGGGGCCTGAGAGCAGATGGGCAGGGCCTGAGACACTGGTGGTTCTGATAGGCAGGACTAGGGTAGCGGGCTGTTACTGTCAGTCTGGCCAGAGTCCACAGTTCACTGACAGAGCCCCTGGAAGATGCCGGCCTTCAGCAGAAAACTTGTTTTTTTTGTCCGATGAGAAACTGCTGCTCCCCAATTTCTCAGGGGATGACGATTCGAGTTAATGAGCACCCCTCCTGGGCCTCCCAAAGCCCTACTGTCTTGTAGGCTCCACGCTCAGCAGAGCTTCCTCCTCGCTCCGGGCACACTCCTCTGGGCCACACTCCTCCCGCTCACTTGCTGCCCAGTTTGGAGGGGGTCTCCACCCCAGTGGAAGGGGGCGCTGGGATACAGCCGTGACAATCCCCTTGAGGACTGACCCTGGTACTTTGGGGGTGGGGAGGAAGGAAGGGGTGTGCGTGCGTGGAAGGTCCTGGTAGTGACACTCAGTCCCTATGTCTCTAGTGGTCACCTCTGGTAGGTCTGGGGGCTCTCTCTCTCACTGCCTTGGGAGGCTCTAGGGAGCAGGAGGGGAGCTGGGTCCTTGGTCCTTTTTTGGTCCCTCATAGAATGAACAGTGCTTCTTCCTCCGTGCTCCTGCTTGCTCTTCTCCAGAAGTTGGGACCGTAGGCACTGGGGTGGCAAACTGACTTGTCCGCCACAAGGAGGGGCTCGCCCACAGGAGAGCAGCTGTATTCAGTGCCCCTCAGAGGGCTTCAGGGCACAGCCCCTGTTGGGAGAAGGCCCTTCCCACATTGAAAAGACACAGCTGTCCACTTTCAGGTGCTGGTGGAGGGGGCATCCTGCTTGAGACAGCAGGGAGGGGTGGGGACAACGAGTTCCGGATCAGGCCTGTTCTATCCCAACTCACAATCTCTCTGCCAGGCACCCAAGTGCTGAGGTATGGATAATGGCTCTCCTCCGGGGTCCCCTTGGTGCCTATGTCCACCCCACCAGCAGCTGTGGGCCTCCCTTCCTGCATGCCCACAGGGGCTGCTTCCCCTTCATGTTTCTCCAACTTTCCAGGAGAAAGTACTTGCACACTCAGAAGAGTCTGGGAGGAAGGAGGGGCAAGGCGCTTGAGGGAGCTTGGGGCTCTGGGTTTGGGGGTTCTTCCTCCCACTGCTTGTTCCACCATGCAGGCTTAAAGGCAGTGCTGTACACGGTGGATTTCTTCTCAATGATATCAGGCTGGCCTGTCCCCGGGACTTTCTGGGCTGTCTGAAAGAGCCCGGTGGGTCTCGCCACTCAACAGCTATGTGACAAGGGATCGAGGAGACAGTGGCGACTCCACTGGAGGGGCAGCACCTCCTGAGGCATGTGTGAGCCTGGTGAGTGAGTCTGGGGTCTGTTCCTGAGGGACCAGCTCTCCCCCTGAGCTGACTGTGGTGCATGGAATAAGGCAGAGCCAGTTGGAGCTTGTCCCGCTACCCTTGTCCTGGGGGTGCAGAGAATACTGATGTACATTTAGAATATAGATGTACAGCCATTCAGGATCAGGGTGGGGGCACACCAAAGCTGGGAATTAGAGTTCAGAACTTAGAGACCAGCACCAATTCAGAATTTACACCTGGATTGTTCAAAGCTTAAAATTTAGCACCCAGAGCGCCAGCCAGAGTCCAATGTTTGACACAGAGGCTAGAATCCTGATTTAAAACCTGGAGCTCAGGCAGCTGGAGGGAGGCCTGAGCCCCTGCCCAGCCCGCCCGTGTGATCCATTGTGTTCCCGTTGATGCCTCCACCCCCTGACTGGCACCTGACAGGGTGCCGAGTATTAATTATGGTCAGAGCTTTTCCACATGCAATAAAAAGCCTTTTAAAGTATCCCTATGGGAGGTGATTAACTCTATTAAGTGGCATTATGGATCTTCCTATCTGTTGCTTTCATAAACATAGTTGTAGGTGGAATGTTTTATTACGGGCATAAAAATGTCCCACATTACAATGCATAAGCACATATTGATGTTATATTTCTTTACTGTGCTGCACGCCCCAGTCCCCAACTGAAAAGAAACTACACGTCTTAATAATTTATGCTCCAAGTTTTAACCAGGATTATCAATGGCAGCTTTTGAGCTTTCTCTTTTGGCAACACAATAGATCATAGTAAAAATGCACCGACAAGCGATGTGTCCGTTTGATTTTTTCCACCTGAATCAGCAGCCCAAACTCCAGACACAGCAGTTTAGGGCAAGCAGCACACTGAAGAATTTAAGTCTAAGCATTTAATCTGTTCTTTCCATAAATTTCTGCTGCTTGTGCTTTATAATGATTCTACCAGAGGAAGTTTATTTATATCGCCGATTTTCAGCCTCAGCACATTGAGAACACAACGGCGATCGCTCAGTCAATAGCTTACAGCCATGTATAATATCACTCCGGAAATCAAAAGCCCATTTGAAGAAAAGAAGGCTCAGATTAAAGTCACTTTAAGACATCAATAACTTGGAACTGGCTGAAGAGAAGTTATAAATATCCAGCCTGCGCATATGCAAATGTTCCTTTACAGACACGCGCACCCGCGTGGGAACTTCCAGGTCCCTCCAGGGCTGCTCGCGCCTTGGCGTTGGGGGCGGAGCCTGACGTCACGGGGCGGAGCCCCGCCCCCCGTGCGACCCAGGCATGAGGCGGCCCAGGGATGCTGCAGCCCAGGGATGCTGAGACCCAGGGATGCGGCTACCCAGGGATGCGGCGGGGAGAGGAGCGGGGAGGGTGGGGGGGCGGTTGGAGGGGCGAGGCTAGATTTTGACCTGCGCATGTCTGCAGGAGGAGGAAGTAGGGCCTTAACATTAGAATCGCTAGAACAGAGGAAAGCGATGCCTCTCTGGTCTGCTTCCCAAGGGGCAGGTACTGCCCAAACAGTATTTTATTTTTTTGTTTTGGGGCCATACCAGTTGGTGTTTCCGGATCCAGGAGGTGCATGGGAAGCATGCATATACTCCTGGGGGGGGGGGAATTTGATTACGTCCCAGCTCTGTGCCATTTTTCGGCATCCCCCCACTCCCGATCCTGGCATGTAGACCCAATGGCTTCTCGATCATTCTCAGCTTGGGGAGTGGGGATGGGAGACACAGAGGAGGAGGAAGCGGCGACTCCTTGAAAAGCCCTCCGCTCTGAGATAGACTCAGCCCACTAGATTGTTGATCTGCATGGATCGTCCCCAGTCACCGGCAGGAAAGGAAGCTCAGAGAACTTTCTCTGGCCACAGTTGCAGAGGCAAGAGTTGAATTAAGCTTGGATTCACTTAAGGGCTCTGCTTTGAACGTTTTATTTACTTATTTATTTATTTTTGCTTTTTTTGGGTCACACATGGCGATGCACAGGGGTTACTCCTGGCTCTTCACTCAGGAATCACCCCTGGTGGTGCTCAGGGACCATATGAATGTTGGGAATCGAACCTGGGTTGGCTGCGTGCAAGGTAAACGCCTTACCCGCTGTGATATTACTCCAGCCCCTCTGCTTTGAACGTTTTAACTCTTAGTTTGGAAGTGCTTGGAAGCAAAGACAGGACCTCAGACTGTATAAGGGAGAAGAACTATAGTTTAAGGCAGAAGGGAGAAACCCTTATAGTTTTATTAAATGGTCGCATTGCACACACCCACCCCCATCCCAAACTATACATCCTAGCCTTCCTCTGGGCAAGAATGTGTCCGTCCAAGGGCTAGGAGGATTTTTGTGCACTTGGCAAGGTAAGGGTCAGGGTCCCAGGTATACCATAATTGTCATGGTAGAGTAAAGGAGGTAAAGTTGGTGGTGGAGGCTGCAGGCAGGAGGGCTGGTTAGTGGGGCCCTTGAGTGAGATCCCTGGGTCAGACAAGGCTGGGTGGGAGGGGCCAAATGTGGATGGGCAGGGATACGACAAAGCCCAAAAGTTGAGTTTAGAACCTGCTGGATCCCTGGGAGGGATCCACTTGAGACAGCCAGCAAACTTGAGGCCTTCAGGAATGGAGGAGAGGCAAAATAGACATACCAGGCAAAGCTGTAAATGGAATTCCTAGAGATCAGAAGCTACACTGGGTGATAGTGATCCCTCAGGAGACAGAGGAGGAGCTCTGCTTTACTGCCCAGGAGCATGCAGAAGCAGGGGGCTATCCCAGAGCCAGTCAGTACCTATGGTCTATGGGCGATGATGAAATGAAATCCTGCACGAGCTCCAACAAGACAGAAGGTGGGCAAGAAGTCACTGATGAAAGCCGAAGACTACACAAAGATGGCTTTCTTTAGGGTGACTTGTGCCTGCAGATACCCAGACTCCAGGAGCCAGTCCTGAGACCTTGCTCTGACTGTTCCACCCTCCTGGACTCTCACCCTTCCTGCCCTGTGGGCCACTGCTGCAGTACTGTCAGCAGGGTAGTGAGAATCATTCATTTATGCATTCATTCATTCAGCAGGTCTTCAACCAGCACCTAAGATGTGCCTGCCACTCAGGATACAATGAGGAGAGCAACAAACCCAAAGTTCTGCCCAGGGATGCCAGCGGCAGCTCAGCAACTTTGGCACCTCTCAAGGTCAGTGGCTCCCAGGGGCTGTTGGTGCTGTCATGCGGGGCCACAGCCTTTGGCTGCAGTTGGTCCTGGAGCTCCCTGCAAATGGCGTTTGGGAGCCATGATTCATCATGTCGCTTCCCTTCTTCCCCTGGGAGCGAGGGCTGGGCAAGGGTCAGTGAGGAATCACTACTGGAGAGGTACAGCTTCTTCCTTCCAGATAAATAACCTACTCAGCCCACTAGATTGTTGATCTGCATGGGTCATCCATCCCCAGTTATCTGCAGGAAAGGAAGCTCAGAGAACTGGGGTCTGTACAGTCCTGTACCCCCACCCAACCTGCCAACCCCAGCCCCTAGGGCTTCAGGACACCAAGGCAACTCCCAGCTAGTGCTTAGCAGGGTGGGAGCTGCACCTTTGGAGAGCAGGCAGATTGTGTGCATGTGCGGGTCTGGAGTTGGCGCCGGGGGAGGCGAGGGGAGCAGTTATCTCCCATTCAGCTGTGACACCCAGTTCCTACTGGGATGGTCCCCACAGTTCTCTGTCATTCCACGCAGTTCCTGTGTGGCAGCTACTGGGAGTCAGGGGATAGTTTCTGGGGACCCCAAGGAAGCCTCTTGGACAAGATGCCTCATCTCTGGGGGAATTCCTTTTGGGGTCTGAAGAGACGGGGCCAATGCTGACTGAGGATGGAGGTGCTGGGAGCCGGGCTGATTAGAGCCCCAGTTGGGGTGGAGAGAACTGCACCAGACTCTTCCTGCTGGCCACCCACCTGCTGGACGCCAGCCCAGGCCCTGTCTTGGGAAAAAAAGGCAGCCAGAGGGGGTGTCCTGGCAGCCCTAGGCTGGTGCTGGGGCCTAGAGGGATCTTCAGAGGCACAAGGCACAGGCAGGGCTGAGTAGAACAGGGGTGCAGAGGCTGAGGCGACCCGGCTGCTGAACAGTGTCCAGGGGACCGCAGGGTGGGGAACATAGTGAGAAATGAGGCCCCCTGAGGACTTAGGCTGGTCGGACGCCTGTTGGGAAGCTGATCTGACTTGGAAGTGGGGAGTGGTGAGAGGCTCGAGTTGGGGGCAGGGACAGGAGCAGAGGACCGAGCCCCCAGGGGCAGGTCACAGAGGGGGGAGGTGGGCCAGCAGGGTGGGCTCTGGGCTGACTGTGAGAGCAGAGAGGCGGAAGGAAGTCTCCGTGGGAACTTAGGGCTCTGCAGCCCTGGGGTCCTCCTCAGGCCTGGCTGCATGGCAGCTCTACCTCCAGGGCTCATTGCTCCCAAACCCCCAAGACTCTCTGCAAAGGGTTGGGAGGACCACAGGCGTCCCACCCCCTTCACGGTTTGACCATAAGCAGCACATCTGCTGTGGATGCTCCTGCCCACACCTGGACCCAGGCTCTGACTCCTCTTGTCCCCGACCATGCGATACCCTGGAAAGTGCCTTCGTGTCTCTGAGTCCATTTCTTTATTCAGTCGGGGTTCCAATCACACCAGCTTCAGAACTGTGTGAGAAAATCAACTTGATTTGGATTTTTTTTTTTTTACCATACCTGGCAGTGCTTGGGGTTGCACTCAGAGATTACTCCTGGTTGTTTCTGGAACCACACAGGGTACTGGGGATTAAACCCGGGTGAGTCACATGTAAGGCAAATGCCCTCTCCACTGTTCTATCACTCTGGCCGGTCGTGAGAATGAAATGTGTCTGTCCCTATGGAACACTTAGGAGAGCACCTGGAAGGTAAGAGCTTCACTGAGTACCCCCCTCCCCCACCTCAACCTCCCTGAGTACCTGCTGCCTATGAGCTGTTCCGGTTGCCCACAGCACAACCCCAGGGGGCGCCACACACCTCCCAGAAACCTCCTATCATCACTGGTTTGGTCCTGTGATGTTCCTTTAGTGGATGGACGGCCATGGTCTTGAGACCTGGATATTTAGGATTTAAATCGGCCTTGGTCAGGGGTGCTGTGAAGTCGTTCAGGGCTGGGTGGGGGGGGGGGTTGACCTGAGAACGGTGGCTGAGACACGGGCGGGGATGATCGGGGGAGCTGGGGAGAGGCTCCAGCTTCCCACTCCTGGGCATGGGGACCCAGCTTTCCAATGTGAAAACTGGAGTGTCAGGGGATGTGGTGGGGCGGAACATGGTGGTCTGTGAACAGAGAAGAATCTACACCCAGTCCCATCTGGGTGCAAGGCCCCAGGCTGCACTTCTCTGTCTGTCAGTGCAGAATAAATAACCATCCACACTCCAGCCACTGGGCTTCCTGCCTGGTTCGTCACTCACTTTTCCCTGTCAGCGTGTGCTGCGTCACCGTCCGTCCTGGTGGCCTCTGTGCAGGGAAAGCCAAGAGCATCTGTAAAGAGGCCAGGGGGCCTGTGCTGGGCCATGAGGGGGCTTTTGGGAGCTCGGAGTCAGGCTGCTGCTGTCCCCCAGTCTGACCCTTGCACCCTCCCCTTAATAGCCAGACACCATCACCCCCAGCGTTGGCAACCCTGTGCTGCTTGTGGTTCCTTTCTGGTAAGCCCTGAGAGGAAGGGGCTTCCCTCCCAGACCCGTGCATGGCAACTCTCAGGTTCTCCTGGCTCAGGCTGCTGGGCCCCCAGGAGACAGAGACCCTTTCTGGGTGCTGACCTGGGGATGTGGGGGGAGTTTGGGGATCCTCAGTGGAGTGAGCAGGGAAGGAAAAGGATGGAAATGGGGGTTCCAGGAGTGTGGGAAAGAGAGAGACTGCCAGTTCCCTGCCGGGATCTGTGACCTCCTCACCCCTCCTCAGGCCTCGGATCTCCCTATCTGGTCCCTGCCGGAGCCTTGGGGCCCCGGAAAGCACCAGAAGCAGGACGCTGAAGTGACGGTCGGTGGGTGGGGTGGGCCGCGGTGGGTCCCCTCTTGCCAGGGCTGTGCTGGCTGTGTTCCGGGGAACCAGCGCAGGGAGAGGTTAGGCCAGCCAGGCCCCCTCCCTGAGAGGCCCAGCCAATTCCTTCTGCTCTGCTGAGCCCCTTCAGAGATATCAGCACACGGTTAATCTTCCTGCTTTCAGAAATGCAGAGTAATTTGCCCGAATGGGGATTTCTGCATATTTATACTAATGTCTGTGTTTAAAGCTTATGAGACAGGGAATTGCTGAGAGATGTCCATTAGCAATATATACAGACTGCAATTATTTCTTTATGGTGTGTGGTTTGACTGCAGAATATTTTATTTCATTGGAAGTTGCAGGCTTTTTCCTCTTGTGTTTTCTTATGTGCCCACAGAAATCGATCAGAGCAGAAAGGAAGTGAAAAGAGGTGAAAATAAAAGGCTCATGACCTTTCGGGGTTCTGGGGGCCTTGAACGTGCTATACTCCCAATTGCATGCTCCTCAGAATCTAAATGCGTGCTCCCAAGTGGGGTGGGGGCATGGGGGCGGGGATTCAGTGCCTGAAAGCAGCACCTTCACCCCAGGAGAAGTCAACAGGGGCGCCCTGGCAGAGACAAGCAGAACGAACAGGGGACCCCACTCTTGACCTCTGCTGGCCCCTAAGAGAAAAAGCAAGTCTTACCTGAAATAAGCCTCAAGCCTAGATGTTTACATACCGAAGCTGTCTGGAATCTACTCGGATTCTGGCAGAAACCTAACTCGAGGGCAGGGGGTGGAGCCAGTGTGAAGATGGGGAGGGGGGTGTCGTGAGGGTGGGACTGTGCTGTGGTCTCTTAGCCTGAGGCGGGGGGTGAGGATTCTTCTCCCCATCTGAGTCTCACGGCAATCTGGGCCTCACATGAGACGTTCTTTTTATTCTTTCTGGGTTTGGGGGCCAGAGCTGGGGGTGCTCAGGGAACCATATGTGGTGCCGGGGATCGAACCAGCAAGGGAAGTGCCTTATCCCCTGGACTCTCTCTCTTTCTCTCTCTGCAAGCCCTCCTGAGACTTTTCTGTATCGTGCCAGGCCTGGGGCTGACAGAGTCCTAGAAGGTTCTACAAGCTGAGCCTGGGGAGAAAGTCTCAGCTACCAGCAACCAAAGAAATCCCAGGACACAGGATTATCCTCCGGGAACTTGGGACATGACACACACAGTGGAGGAAAGCACACAGATGACAAGTGACTTTGCCAGCCGTGACATGGCCACACTTCCTCAGGGGACAGGGACCCGCCAGCCCTCAGGGCGCCCTGCAGCTGGGGCCTGTCGGCAGCGCCTTGTGGGACCACGATCCACTGCCTTCCTTTCTCCTTGGTCTTCCCTAGCCTCCACGAGACCCGCTTTCTCCTTCCCCCTCCAATGGCAGGGGATGGGGGAGCTGGTACTGCCCTTTGTGGGGGCCCCCAGGATCTCCCTCAGCCAGGCGGAGTCCTCACAGCCTCCATGCAGGCACCTCAGGGAGTGAGGCCAGCGCACAGTTCTGCCTCAGGCAGGTGTTCTGGGCTCCCCCAGTACCCTGTCGCACTCTTCTGCGACTGAGTGGCGTGAAGAGAGCAGGAGGCTGAGAGGGACAGCGTCGGGGTCTCTGCTTACCCCGTCTGCCTGAGGGCTCCAGGTCTACACTCCAGGAAACGGGGTTGCTGACCTGACCATGCTCCCTGCTCACACTGTGGTGGCCCTTTACAGGGTCCGGGGCCCAAGGCTGAGGGTCTAGAGGCTTTTCCATCTTTTTTTTTCCCCTTGCTTTTTTGGGTCACACCCGGCTTGCACAGGGGTTTCTCCTGGCTCTGCACTCAGGAATTACTCCTGGCGGTGCTTGGGGTACTATATGGGATGCTGAGAATCGAACCCGGGTTGGCAAACGCTCTACCTGCTGGGCTATCGCTAAAATCTAGCCCCTGCTTTTCCATCTTTTGCCGTGGAACACAGGAACCCTAGGGATGGCTGAGTCCTTACGGCTCCATGGGCAGATTCGGGCACTTTGCAAGGACTGTAGAGGCCATGACATAGGCTGCACCCCCCAAGGAGGTAGAAGCTGGGCTAAATGTCGGCGAGGGACTGACCCACTTCCCCACACGCCGCCCTAAGGGAGACGCAGGCATCACTGACAGCTTCTAAATGGATGCGCCGCTGTTTGGTAGATTTCAAGAATCTCATTCCTTGAAAAGGGCATAAGCTCAATTAATAGACCTCATTAACTTCAAAGATGTATCGTCTGCGCCCAGAACTGGCGCCTTCGCGGGAGGCTGGCTCCATTAACTTTACTGCACCAATGACAGGTCGCATAAGCCTGGGAGCGGAGGCGACAGGAAGGAATCTCCGGGGCCACCTCCCTCCCGACCTCCCCTGGCTTCCCAGGTGTCCTGGGCTGACTCTGGGACCCACCCTCCCTGGATGACATGCCACAGGGAGTCGAGGGAAAGACCCAAGAGTCCCCAGTTTCTGTGGAGACATCTCAGACCCAGGAGACAAGACAGCCGGAGAGGGGCTTGTCCCTCCTTCGTCCCCATGTGGCGGTGACAATGCAGACTCCCGGGTGCCTGTGTGGCTCTGAGCACTTCCGGGAGGGCGCTCAGCACTGACTTCCGCTCTGGCTTTCCCTTCTACCCGGGTTAGCGCTGCCCCCAGCTAGCCCTTCCTGTCTAGGTGTGTCCCTCACAGGGCAGCCCCAGAGAGGAAGCAAGCGTCGGGTGGACAGCTAATATAAACAGCCGCTCTAGGGGCCAGAGAGATGGTATAGCAGGACCTCTGAGGGCAGCGGGATGCTCAGGGACACCGAGGTCCTTGGTCACCAGGCTCAATTTGGGGGGTGGTTTGGAAAGCAAGACATCCTGACGTTCCCACTGAGCCACTGTTTCTGGAAGGTTCTCTGGGCACCTATAGACAAGCATGGTTGACCCCTTTATTTGTGTTCCCCGTAAGGAGGTAGACTCTACATGCACTGCAAATACCTGCAATAATCGCCATCTGTGACACTTACGCATTAAAACAAACCATGGCTTGTCCACTGCTTGGACAGACTCTGAAGGGAAGCCCATGAATCAGGCACCTCTGGGAACTCCCACGTGGTGGTACTACTGATCCCAAGCTAGAGAGTTTGTCCCTGTCCCCTCTTCTGCCCCTTACTGGACAATGCTTTCTCCCAGCCCAGTGTGGGGCTGATGCAGACCGTGGCCACAGGCTGCTACCCAGACTTGGCACCTCATAAGCCAAAGTGTCCCTCATGCCTGGGACCAGTTCTGGCGAGGACAGTGAACAGTCAGTCACCCAAGGGCGGGGCCGCAGGGGGGAGGGGTCAGGCAGGACACATAACTGTGGTTCCCATCAGCAACCATCCCAACACAGGGATGGCATCTAAATGGAAAACCCTAGAACAGCAGGGATGGGACCACCCAGGGCACCCTGGGAACAGGAGTGGCCTCACAGCAACATCTGGGCCCTTGTGGTAACCTGGTGGTATCCCTAAGCCAGTCTCTCCATGTCAAAGTCTAAACACTTGGAGGTGACCTGCTCTGCTGTTCATGGCTGGGGCTGCGTGGAGGAGGAGGGATTAGGGGAGCAGGAGAGGGTGGGCAGGCTAGGGTGGGCTGCACCCAACTCCTAAATTCAAAGGAAGGAAGCCAGAGAGGATGAGAGGACCGGAGCAGAGAGGCAGAGAAAGGAAGAAGAGTCCAGTAGAGGGCGTGCTCAACAACCTCCGTGCTAGGACCAGAGATAGTACAGTGGGGAGGGCGCTTCCCTTGCACACAGCCCACCTGGGTTTGACCCCCAGCACCTCATACGTTCCTCTGAGTCCCACCAGGACTGAATCCTGCACAGAGCCAGGGTGTAGCCTCGAAACGCTCAAAATTAAAGAGGTGGAGTTCAGTGCCTCTAAAACAAGCACACACACGAATCATCCTAGCCCCGATGAGAAGAGCGGGGAGAAGACCCCGAGGATAACAACAGCGCTGCCGGAGCATGGGACCCACGAGCCAGCCTGCTCCTTTCCTCTGCTCTTGACATCCCAAGTGTGCGGCAGGTGTGAGCGAGATCGCGTGTGTCACATGAATAAAACACCTTCGTAAGGAAAGGCAGACTCTGCGGGCCGTTGCTCAGCCACGGCAGGGACAGGTTTCTGTCTCCTGGGCTGTCCAGTCTGTCACTAGGTGTCCCTTTCAAAGGCTCCCCGGCAAGCTGGCATGAGTCTGGGGGTAGGGAGCAGGTCAGATGGACGCTGGGCTGGAGGAGCCCTAGGGTCCAGAGACGGCGCCGAGGGAGGCACACCAGCATCCAGCTCCGTGGAGGGGCTGTCTGGTCCCTCACCAGTCCCCAAGGTGCCTCCCTGCAGTAAGATTCTGTGGCTCCAAGAAATTGCCCCCAAAACGGTGCTCAGTTCCCAAGGAGCAGAGTGTACTGTTCACAGGGACATGTGTGGAAACGGAGCATCCCTGAGAGGCTCTGTCAGGTAGCCGCCAACCCCGGAAAGCCCGCAGCTCAGTCACGCCATGCAGGGCTCGGGAATCAGTGCTCAGCTCTGCTCAGCTCATACAGACTGAGCTGGACGCCTCTACTCAGAGGTGGGGGGCTTTAGCCCCCTGCCCCCTGCCACATACCGAGCAAGCAATGGGCCAATAAGGAGGTGGGGAAGGTGAAAGGAGGCCCTCGGGGTGGGAGTCTGACCCAAGGGCTGGACTCAGGGCTCTGCGCTGGACGCCGACGCCGCCCTACATGCGCCAAGCACCATCTCGGCAGCCGTCACGGGGATTTCTGCACAATCTCTTGCACATCACAACTGAGTGTGTGACACTCCACCCCCTCCCTGACACACTCCATCACTGAAAAAGCCCACAAGAGAGGGGGAGTGAAATAAGGAAATCCGAGGATGAGAAGCGGGAGTCTAAGCACACAAAAGGGTTCTCTGAGGACACGCAGGGAAGCAGCTGACAGCCAGCCACGGGGAGGCCCCTGTGGGCACCCATTCTAGGGCATCAGCCTCCAGCGCCCTGAGCAACGCCTTCCTGTGGTTCAAGCAACGGACAGACACACAGCGTGGGACACGAGATCGGGCAGGTGCAAATGCCAGGTGCTGGGATTTGCACCGGGACACAGCAACGCTCACACGGTTCTGACAACGTGGCCCCGAGGGTCAGAGGAGGTCGCCGCAGTGCTTGCGGCCTCTGAGGCTGCAGCATCCTGGTCCAGGCGCCTGGCCGCTGAGATGCATTATTTTTCAAAAGGGAGGGAGGCTTGGCAAACAGGCAATGACAACTATTTCAATAGATTGCCACCTTTGGGCCATATTTTTCCGGGAGCAATTTACACAATGTTTTCTGCTCCTCGCCTCGAGGCTTGTATTCTTTTTTGCCTTTTACATTTCTAGAAGGGTGGAGGTGGGGAGTGTGTGTTTCTCAACTGGATGCCATTCCCATCCAATCGCTGCTCAGGAAGCCGGGCGGGCCACGCGCTGTCTCTGGTTCTGTTGCAGGCTTTGGGGCTTCCTGTCTCCTTCCTGACCTTATTCCATGGGCACCTGTGAGCTGTGCCCAGCTGGGTTTCACCGAGTTTCCTTCTGACCTCTGGGGCAGAGCCTCACTGGCCCCAGTCTGGCAGGTGCTACATCCTCACTGAGGCCACATGGAGGTGGGCCAGGTGTCCTTCACTAGGAGACAAAGGGGCTGACCACAAGTTCCCAGTCAGGGGGTCCCGCTCCTCATGTTTCCTACCCACATCAAAGCCCCTGCAGCCCAAGGGGGTCTTCACCCCGCCAGACCAGAGAGCTCCAGGGCCTCACTGAGTCAGCTGCTGCTGGCGCTGCTCCTCTGAGGGAACTTACGAGGGCCGCTGGGGGCCCAGGGAAGGCTGGGATGGGGGCTTGGGCTGTGAGAAAAGGCCTCTGGGAACTGCCAGGCAAGCCTCAGGTCAGGACGGACCCCGGGGACCCTTGTGTAGAAGCGAGTGTGCCGGTGAGTGTGCGAGTGTGTGAGAAGACATGTGAGTGTGTGGATGAGGGTGTGCAAGAGCTTGTGTGAGAGAGTGGCGCGTGATTCTAGGAGAGCGTGAGATTGTTAAGAGTGTGTGTGCGCATGTGTGTGTGTGTGTAACTATGACAGGCACACCCCCCAGTATTCTCCTCTAAGATCTCACTGTGGAAAATGTCTGCCTTTGCACACCCTCTTCATCCCTCCTTAGCCTTCCATCACTGGCAAGACCTCTCCAGCTCTCCATTCCTCCATCCCCCATCCCTCCATCCCTCCCCTATAGCTCCATCCCTCCTCGTATCTCCATGCCTCCATTATTCCTCTATCCCTCCATCCTTCCTAATCCTCCCCAGTCCTCTACATCTCTCCCCATCCTTCTCCTCCTTCCTTTTTCATCCCTTCTCTCCATTCATTCCTCCCCATCTCTGCTATCCTCCATCCCTCCCCGCCCCTCCCCACCCCTCCTCTACCCTCCTCCTACATCCCTCCACTCCATCTTCCTGACATCCCTCCTCCATCCTCCCTTATTATTTCTCCATCCTTCCCGTTCCTCCCTCCTCCATTTCTTCCCTCTCCATCCCTTCCCTCCATCCCTCCCATCCCTCCTCATCCCTCCTCCATCCTTCCTCCACCCTCCCCTCATCTCTCCTCCATTCTCCCCTCATTCCTCTCCTCCACCATCTCTTCTGCCTTTATTTAATGGCAGGGGTCATACAGTTCTTGTCCAGTCCCCCCTGCCCCCCTGTCCTCTTGCTGTCTTCCACATTCTCCCTCGCCCCCCGCCCCAACACCCACAGAATGCAGGATTCTTACACTTTCTGTATCAGGGCGCTGACAGTCATAGGGGTGGAGGGGAGGGATGCATGTGGCGGGGTTGGTGGGGGGAAGGGCTGGGAGCAGCTACACCAGGCACAGGGTTTCCTGCTGTTCTACGGGTGCCTGAGAGGCCGGGCCTTGCCGCATCACCATGCTAGAGCCCAGGCAAACCGCTCTTGGCTGTGGCTTCTGACCCTGGTGGTCAGACTCTTCCAAGCCAAGGATTCTATGGAGGTTTCATGGCGCCAGGCACAATGCCAAAGGCTTTTCATCAAATGACGCCCTTAATCCTCACCACAAGTCTCAGAGGCAGGTTCGAGATGTTGCCCCTTTCATGGATGAGGAAACTGAGATAGAGTTCCAGATTCCACAGGCTTTGAGGGCAAGTACAGGAGGGACTTTGACAGGGGCGTCTGGGCTCTGTCTCCAAAGTGGAAGACAGTTCGGAGGGATGGCACAGCTAGAGAATAATCTCTCCCTAGCACAAGCCTAGTCACGCAGGGCTTTAAGTCCCCGGCCCCCGTCCCCAGGCCAACGCCAGCCATGGCAGGCAGCAGGTGCACGTGTGGCACAGGGCAATAACAGGGGGCTGGGAAGGGTCCCCAGGTCTGAGGCTGCCACTTCCCCCAACTCCCAAGCCAACCGGTACCTGTGGTTTGCAGCAGAATCCCAATGGAACTCATTCATTCTCTCCCTTATCACTTTACACACATGAAATCCATTTTAATTAGCATTCAATATATAATCTAAAGACAAAAAAAAAAACCTCCACAGATTGCTCCCTACCCCCAGTGATTCTCAGCGAAAGATTTATCTTGTATGTTTCTTAAGAAAATCTATATGTGCCCAATGCATTTAAATAACACTCATTACAGCCCGCGGCATGCAGGCCGGCGTCTCGTCACAGATGAGAGACAATCGCTTGACCTATTGCAAATCAAAAAGCATTTCCACACCACCTTTATTTTTCAATTGGTTAAGTTTTAAATTAAAGTCCCAACACCCGTTTGGGAAAGGCAGCCCGGCGAAAGAGGCCCCGCGACTGAAATTTCAGCTCAGTCGATCAGAAGATAATTACAAGAAACAAAAATGTGAAATTTTAAATCAGGGCGCTAATGATGCCTAAAAATACCGGGAGCCCATCCCGGTGGCCGGCTGGCCCCGTTCTTCGTGAAGGGAATCGTTCCATAATTATCCTACCTCGCGCGAGGCCGGGCTGTGCCTGTCCGATGATAGCGGAGCAAGAACGGAGGGGCTTTAATGAGGGAGAGCGCAGGGGTGATGGGGTGCTGGGTGCGAGTCTTATTAGAATGCCGGGCCAGGTTTCAAACAGAGCACGGGAGAAAGGGAAATGTGTGTGTGTGTGTGTGTGTGTGTGTGTGTGTGTGTGTGTATGTGTGTGATGTGTTTAAAGTGGGGTTCTGGGCTAGCGTGGCCTGGTCACCGGGGCAACTTTTGGGAACCAGCTGTCTGTCACTCAGAAGTACGAAATCAATTGGGCTTCAGATATGTACAGTCCCTGGGGGCAAAATTAAAAGTGACCCAAATCCAGAGCCACGTGGCTTGGTCAGGAATAGGAGCCTCCCTTGGCAATGTTCAAAGCTTGGGTTTGAGTAACCCGGTTTCTCCTCTGACAAAGATAAAGTTGTTTGACAGGCGAGATGACAGACAAATTACAGCTTGAGCAAGAAAGGCTTTTAAGATTAGAAATGAAAGGAGGAATTACTTAAAAAAAAAAAAAACACAACACACAGCACCACAGCCAAGCCCGACCCCACCCAGGCTGGAGTCCGGGAATATCTGTGTGTGTGTATACCATTCTCTCTCCCGGGCAGGGACACCAGCACCTGCCCGCAGGGGAGACACCAGCTCAGTCACTCGCAGGCTGACTTGGAAATGGACAAAATGGATGGGTCCCGGGGTTCCCCGGCTGGTTCACCCCAACGCCTGCCTGACTCCATCCTTGCCCATGTGGGGCCTCGCCCCTCACCCATCCCATGAGTTTGGGCCCTGGACCCCTGCCCAGATGCCTCGGGGTGGCTGTGTGTGGCCTCCTGGCCGGGCGCACACAAGACCTGTCTTCCCACTTCTCTCGCCCTGGTCTTGGGGGTAGGAGGACCCCAGCTTGGTGCCGAGGGCCCCTCTAGAAGCTTCGGTCCCATCTGCTCACAGAATTTGTTGGCTGGGTGCCTGGAGCCCGGCCAACAGCCCCCACGGAGGGTGAGGGAAGTGTGGGGAGCCTCCTGGGTAGCCCGGCCCCCATGTTCCAGCTGGCAGTGCTGAAACTGCTACAGCTGATGGTGCTTAGTGTTTGGGAAGTTGCTTCTGGGGGTGCTCAGGGGACCCTAGGGGACTGGGGGTTGAAGTGAGGCTTCCTGCATGCAAAGCCTGCACCATTCCGGCCCTGGGGACTCTCGGCAATCCAAGTTGTTATTTATTTATTCATTTACTTATTTATTTATTTTAGGGACAGAGCTTCAACAAAACACTGCTTCAAGAAAAAAAAAAAAAGATCTTCCAGCAAGAGTTTACCAGAATTCAGATGTCATTTTCTCTCATTTTTTTTGTCGCTTGAAAAGAACACCGATTTCCACACAAGGGAGTCAAAGCTCAGTGCCACTGGGCACTAGAGCTGGTGAAGGCCAATGTGCACCGAGGCCTGGACAGGCCCCGAAGGATATACCAGGCCCCAGGGTGCAGCGGAAGTAGAGAGAAGGGCTGGGACCCGAGATGCCATTTCTGGGGAGCTGGAGGTGGGGGGGGCTACAGACTTGTGCCCTGAGGCGCCTCCAGGACTGTCTGTTCTCTGCTTTCAAAGGGAGGTCTGGGGACCCCCACGGTGTACCCCATGTCTCAGCAGGAGCGGGGCCCGGTGTTCTGGAGCTCACAGGGACAGGCATGTCTTGCCCAGTGAGACCCCGCTGTCCCCAGCCTATGCCCCCTGTGTATGACCCTGTTGCACCATCTCCCCTGCCCCCAGGCCTCTGCTGGTGCCCTTGGCCCTCGCCTCTGGCCAGAGCTCCCCTCCTGGGCAGTGCTGTCCAGGACCTGCCTCAGGGCCCCCTGGAAGGAGAACTGGGGTTGAGGGGAGGGGCTCTCTGCAGATCTGGGATGAAGGGGTGCTGCCCCGGGACCTCGCAGCTTTCTCAGAATCCCTGAATTCAGTGGGGTGGGGATGGTCTGAGATGGTCCCCAGCTCACCCACCACCTGGCAGGGGGAGGGCACCCTTTTCCAGGGAGGAATGCAGACAGTTCAACTTCTACTTGTCCTCCCGGGTGAGAGATGGAGACCCCTGAAGCCCAGAGGGAAGGCTGATTCCTGGTCATGGTGCCGGGGCAGAGTTGTGAGCAGACCGGGCATGGGCTGGAGGCAGAAGGCCCTGGGTCCGGCTTAGCGGGCTCCCCTCTGCATCCCCATACCTTCCCTCGGCCTCCTCGGAGGCTCTGACCTCGGGCGTGGGAGGCCAGGCAGGAGCCTTGGGTGGCTCAGCTCTCCAGAGACCCCCTTTCATGCCCACGGCCCTGTGATGGCCACCCTGCATAGGTGAGGGGGGATATGGAGGCAGCGGGACTTACCTTTGGGGTGCCCGGGGTCGGTGAACTCATACTTCCCCACGCCGATGGTACGAAGCATCTGCAGCCCGGGGGCCGAGTCAGTGGTGGGGGGCCCGTTGGTGGTGGGGGCCCCGCTGGGGAGGGTGGCGGATGGCTGGGCCGGCGGTGGGGGCAGCAGGGGCCCGGCCATGTGGCCATTGCCCACGGCGCTGGGGCCCGGGCGGGCCACCTGGCCCACACTGGGCAGGGTGGACACGGCCAAGGGCTGGGGGCTGGCGTACAGGGCCTGGGCCGGCATGTTGACCACCACGCTGCTCAGCGGCTGGGCGGGCGGCTGTGGGAGCGAGTAGTGGCCGGGCATCAGCGGGAGCTGGGGCCCCACGTGGGGAGGCAGCGAGGGGGTCACCCCGATGACCGGGGCCTGCACGTTCACGGCCGGGCTGAAGGTGGGAGGCTGGGCCACGCCGTAGGAGTGAGCGATCAGGGCGGGCTGGCTCCCGGCGGCCACCGTGGTCACCCAGGGCCCCGTGCCTGCAAGGGAGATGGAGGACAGACGTCAGCGGCCGGGGGCGGGGGGCGTCCACACCCACCCACTGCATCAACTGGCCCTGGATGGGGCATCTGGCCCCCAGCAGGGGATGAGATGCCGGTCGGGATGCAATGACGGCCTTCAGGGATGCAGATTTAGAATCTGCTTACGGGAGTACAGAGTAAGTGGGGCCCATGCAAAGATGGCTGCGGGCTCGGAGCACAAGGCACCCCTGTCTGGGAGAGGGGACAGAGACAAGGAGCCCTGGTTTGACGTGTGGGTCCAAGCACCCAGGAGCACAGAGCAGGGCGTGGGATGTGCATCTGCTCTGGGCAGCATCCTGTCCATCTGCTGGATGGACCTCAACCCCCCACTCCCAACCCCACCCCATCCCCAGCTCTCGGAATGTCAGAAGTGACATGGACAGGGAACTCTGGTGGGGCCATGCGACATAGTCCAGACATGTCAGGTCATTCCTTCTGTTCTGGAAACCAACTAACAGACCCTGCAAGTCACTGCGTCTCAGTGGCAGGCAGGTGTATGCAAGGTGAGGGTCCCAAGGATGGGGTGCTGGGGTCCACTCAGAGCCCCTTGCTTAGGAGAGCCAGAGGCTGGGCCCCCAGGCTGCGGCTGATGCGCAGGGAATGGCTCAAGGCCCTGGGAGGTCCCCAGGGGCCTGGGGTGCTGTAGGAAGCAGTGGACCCCACATCTTAGGAATGGAATATGTCAATTCTCACAGGACAGCGGGCAAGTACCCCCACCCTGGTGGGGGGGGACGACACTGAGAAACCTGCCATGGGTCTGAGGAACGAGGCTGGGGCCAGTCCTGATGATGGTGACGCCTGCCCACGACACTCACCTGGGTTGTCACTCTCCCGCATCTGCTTGGAGGGCGGCTCCTCCGTGTCCCAGGGCGTGGACTGGTTGATGGGCGTCTGTCCCCACCGGATGCTGGTGGTGAGTCCCTGGGCCGGATTGTCCGCCTTGGAGATGCCGGGGGCCTAGGGGGAGAAGCAGAGTGGGAGGTGAGTGTCCCTGTCCAGGTCACTGCCCTGTGCTCAGCCCCCAGCTGCACCCCTGAGCCCAGGGGGCAGCAGCAGAGACACTCCTGCCTCTCCCACCAGCCACCCCAGGGTCTCCCTGGCCTCACCCTATTACTCTCTGCCCAATCACAAAGGCCAGTGTGGTGCGAGAAGCCGGTCCCTGATCATCCTCTCCAACACCCCCAACATTTTGTGTGCACCAAGGAAACACTGGCACAGGCTGTGGTGACCTTGTGTCAGAGCAAGGCAGTGCTTCAGAACTAACACAGCAAGCATGGATGAGGTGCGAGGTCGCTGGGGTAGGGAGATCGCTGGGGTAGGGAGAGAGTGAGGCCCACACAAGACAACTGCCATCTTGTCCCCAGGGCTGGTGGGCAGGGGGCACCTTTACAGGATCCCTGACTACTGGCTGCAGGGAGGAGGCAACTTCTGTTCCAGGCCCTCATTACTTTATATTCAGGGTCAGGAGAGATTAAATAGGGTCTCAACAGCAATTGCAGGCTTGAGGTGGAATACTATGCAGTCATGAAAAATCACACTCAATTAAAATTCCAGACACACAAACCCAGTGTTCTCACTCTACCAGGCCTCAAAGAAAGCAGGGTCAGCAGGCACACACACAAAACCACAAAACCAGGCTGGGGAGACAGCAGGAGCAGAGGGAGGAATCCAAAACGCTATCGGGTGGCCATGGTCTTGAGCAAGGGGATTATGGGCAACTTTTGATTCTCTCATCTACACTGCACCCACCTTTTCTGTGATAGCTGTTGCTATGATTTATAATAAGCAAAAACTAGATACAATTCAGGAACCCCGTTGGCAAACCCAGATGGATCACGGAAAGTGAGGGTCTCTGGGTCTCTCTGACGCTGAGTAATCACAGCCCTGCAGGGTGCAGCCTTAGTCCAAACTTGAGGTGAAAGAAAAGCAGGGGGAAGCCAAGAGGGCTGCTTACTAGGGATGGCCGCAGATGACGAGAGGAGCCTCTGGGCACTTCTCTCTCCCACTGAGATGGAGGCACATTTTTTAAAATTTTATTTTCTTTTAGTGAATCCCCGTGAGGTAGTTACAAACTTATGAACTTCCGTGTTTGCATTTCAGTCATACAATGATCGTTTCTCCATCCCTCCACCAGTGCCCATTCTCCTCCACCAATTTTCCCAGCATCCCTCCCAACACCCCCACCCCATCCCCCACCACCTCACCCCGCCTCTGTGGCAGGGCATTCCCCTTTCTCTCTCCTTTTGGGTGTTGTAGTTTGCAATAGACGTATTGAATGGCCATCGTGTTCAGTCTATAGTCTACTTTCAGCACGCATCTTTCAACCCGACGGGTCCTCCCAACATCCTTTGCTTGGTGGTCCCTTCTCTATCTGAGCTACCTTTCCCCCCAGCACGTGAGGTCAGTTTCCAAGCCGTGGAGAAGACCTCTTGGTCTTTCTCTCTACCACTCTTGGGTGTTAGTTGGTGGAGGCACTTTTTATTTACTGTTTGGATGTTTTTTTGAGTCTCCTGAGCAGTGTTCTGGCCTCAGGGCTCCACCAATTCTTGGCCCACGGGGTCAGTAGCTCAGTGCAAGGGTCAGAGAGGTGGCGCTGCTCAGGCCCTGGGCTCTGACATGGTGCTCGGGGCCTCCAGGGCACTGCTTGGGGAGGCACCCGGGGCGCCCCCTTGTAAGCGTGTGTTCCAGTGCCCTGGCCCTTCCTAACTTCTGCAGAAGCTTCTGCAGCAGCCCCGGAGAGGCAGCACCGCCTCTTGCAGCCCCAGCCTTGCTGAGAGTGACGCTCCTGGCTCTGCACCAGGCCAGCTGGGGAGGGGGCGGCACTTTGCGGGGCTTCATATGCCAAGTGCGCTGGCGAGCAGCTGTGCACCAGGCAGGGGCCCTGCTGGGTGAGAAGGGCGTGTCTGGTCAGGACCTTGGGCGGAGGAGCTAATTGCAATGGGTCACACTTTCTTCCTGGGACTGCGTTTCAGATGCAAACAGAGCAGTAAACAAAGCCAAAGAGCGACTCTGGGGGAAAGAAGGCCTCAGCGACGCTTCCTTGGCAGAGGTGCCGCCCCAACTCTGTCTGATGGGCACCCGGGATGGGCACAGGGGTACTGGGGGGCATTGAGGTCAAGCCAATGTATGGGTTTAGAGATCAGAACAGCGGCTCCTGTTTTCTGAATAGCTTTTCAGGGTGCCCTGGCTGCAGCCCCCTCTCAAGGGGGGGGGCAGGCCACAGCTGTTGCCACCCTCACCCTGACAGACACTCCCCGTCATCACAGGCATTCTTGACAGAAGAAGCCAGTGTCCCGAGGCACTCAGCATCCTGTGGAGCTGGAATGTGGAGGCGAGGCCCCCGTGCGGCCAGAAGGGGGCGCTGCAGCACCTCTGCTGCGCTGGTGTGCAGGGCCCTTGAGGAACTGCAGGCCTTTCCTCCTGCATCAGCATCCCGGGAAAAGGACTGACAGCACGGGGAGGCCCTTCCAGCAGTTGCTGCGCGGTGCTGTCGAGTGCGTGCGTGCGTGTGCGTGCGTGCGTGTGTGCGCGCGTGCGCAGGTGTGTCTGTGTGTGTGCGCGCACATGCATGTGTGTGTATGTCTGTATGTGTGTGCATATGCGTGTGTGCGCGTGTGCGTCTGTGTGAGCTTGTGTGTGTGTGTGTGTGTGTGCGTGTGTGTCTGTATGTGTGTGCGTGCACATGTGAGGGGCTGTCTCAGGAGCACAGGACCTGGACCCTCACAGTGGGCACACCCACTTCACCCTCCGATTGGGGCGTTTTCGAACTCTCCTTACGTGCTCAGGCCCTCGATCTCAATCCCCGACTGCAGCCAGCCTGCTCCCTGGCGGGCCTGCTGGCCAGCTGGTGTGCGGGCCGAGTCCACGCACCAGGAGAGGGAGGCACTGGGCTCAGCCAAGACCGAGCTGCTGTCTGGCCGTGTCCGTAGGGAATGGTGCAAGTAGCGAGTGTTCTTGCGGGGAAGGCAGCGCTCAAGTGGCGCTCAGGGCTCCAGGGGCACTCCTGGAGATAAAGCCGGTCTTCCGGGAAAACAGCTGAATGCGCAGACTGTGCCGTGCTGGGGGTCACCAGGGCTGCACCCGGCAGTGCTGGGGACCGATCTTGGGGCCTTGTGCGTGCCAGGCGTGTGCTCCAGCCCTCTGAGTTCTACGTACAAGCAAGCGGCTGGGCTGGGGGAAGGAATGCCATCTTCCGTTCTCTCCTTTCAGAGACAGACCAGGACCCTCATTCCACCCGGTTCTGCCACTGCTACCAGCCTTTTTTGTTTGATTTGGGACCACATCCGGCGGTGCTCAGGGAATACTCTTTTTTTCTTTAATTGAATCACCATGAGATATAGTTACAAGCTTTCATGTTTGAGTTTCAATCATACAATGATCAAATACCCATCCCTCTATCAGCGCACAATCTCCACCACCAATGTTCCCAATCTATACCCCCCTTTTCCAACTCTCCCCCTGTCTCCATGGCAATCTCTCCCATACTCTCTCTACCTGTGGGCATTATGGCTTGCAATACAGATGCTGAGAGGCCATCATGTTTAGTCCTTTATCTACTTTCAGCACACATCTCTCATCTCGACGTATTCCTCCAACCATCATCGTCTTGTGATCCTTTCTCTATTCCAGTTGCCTTCTCCTCCAGCTCATGAGACGGGTTCCAACAATGGGGCAATATTCCCGGTTTAGGGCATACTCTTGACTCTGTGTTCAGAGATTACTTCTGGTGGGGCCGAAGAGGCCCTGGGAATCAAACACAAATCTGCTGTGTACAAGGCAAGTGTCCTACCTGCAGTACTATCTCTCCAGCCCCCTAAAACAAGCACTTGTCCTTTCACTGCAGTCTCTGTGGCAGGCTGGACTCCAGGCTTGAGGGGTCCTGGGGGTAACCGAATCAGCTCCAGACCTATAGCAAATGCCAGGCCCCCGGGTTCTGGATACCTTCTACATCTTTCCTGGTTTGTGTTTGCTTTGGGAGCCACACCCAGTGGTTCCTTGGCAGTTGCTCCTGGCAATGATGGAGAAAGGTGAGTGCCAGAACTCAAACCTGGGGCTTCTGCATGCAAGGCAAGTGCTCTAGAGCCATCTCCCGGTCCCTCAGGTCTGTTCTTAATGCCAAGCTCCCGCTGAACACCCCCATCTCCATGAGGCATCCAGAAAACTGTACTGCTACCTTTCTTGCTACAGGGTCTGCAGCTCCAAGACACTCCGGTGAGATTTTGCTTTCCTTTATTTTGTAATAATTTGGAGGAGTGTGTGTGTGTGTGTGTGTGTGTGTGTGTGTGTGTGTGTGCGTGCATGTGGTGTGTGTATGGTAGGGACTTCCAAGCAGCTCACAGACAGAGGTGGAGCTGGTGAGCAATTGTTCCTTAATGGTATCCTAATGGTGGACATTCAGGTTCAGGAGGAGCCGTTTTGTTGTTTGGGCTCTGATTTGTTTAAAAAATTTTCCCTCCCCCTCCTTCCCTTTCTTTTAGTTTTTTGAGGACAGGAGTCTGGCTGTGGTACCAGCACACTTTCCCCATCTGTCCTGCTTGCAGGACTCTGGGTTCCAAGAGCAGAAACACCAGGAGGTGGTAGCACATCAGGGGTTTGAACTCATGACCATAGGCTTGCAATCTAAGTCCCTGCACTGTTCCTCTGCACCTGGGGTCCTTGGAGGCCAGCTTATGGGTCAGGTCTGGCCTTTGGCCTCAGGGCTGGCAGATCATCACTAAGGGTGCTGGTCTCAAGGTCATAGAGCTGGCGTCTCACCCACCTCTATGGGAGAGGCCCTCTGAGCTGGGTGCATGTGAGAAGCATGTGTGGGGAGTTAAGAAGGCAACCCCGGAGCTCCAGAGGCTGAGGGACACCCCCCTGGGTGGTGTGGGTGCTCCAGGGAGCCCACTGTGGGCACAACGAGAATCCAGACATCCAGATTCTAGGGACCTGTGTGAGCACAGAGCCGCCAAAACTTGTCCGGCTTCAGGGACTTGTGCATCGTGGCCTGGGACTAAGGGGTCTGACGTGGACTTTGCGCCCCCTCAGCCTTGCCTCCCTGAGCTCTGGGGAGCGCTGCTGGCATTAAGGGTCTGTCATTCTCATCTGATGGGGAGGGGCACCGGGTGCCAGACCCACACTCGAGGTCGGTGGACACCTCAGAGTGTCCAGGGGACCCTCTTGAGCAAGGCTGCCCTCTCTGACCTCCCCTCCTGGGCACAGGTGGGACCCCCTGCACCTCCTGCCCTCTACCAAGCCCCGTCATGCGTTCAGAGTCCAGTGAAATTTCTAATGATGTGACCCGATGATGTGTTAAATTGAGATGCTCAGGCGCGGGGAAGAGGGGGGGGTGAGGTGGGGGGGGCGCAGAGACGTTTAAAGGCCCAGCGCTTACCTTTCTCTACCAATTTGCTGCTAAATGACTGCTTTCGGAGCAACTTACAGAAAGGCAATTCTTTATTCAAATTTTAATTTCCATCTTGTCATGTTAAATATAGACTCGAATTCCAATCATATTACGGAATAGGATGTCGTCTCCCGAGGCCCGCCTGCCTGCCCGCTGGGGGAGCCGGGGGAGGGGGCGCAGAGGATGGGACAGGGAGGGGCGAAGTCAGACGGGAATGAGGGGGTGCAGGTCTTGGAGAGACACTGGCCCCGACCCCCAGCCACCGTGCCCAGCTCACCACAGACTCAGTGGAACCTGCCTGCCTCTCTGACCTTTCATGCTTACTGCCAGGGTCCAGGGGCTGCCTCATTGATGCCAGGGACAGGGCAGAGTAGGACAGAACCCTGGGCTCCCACTGGACTCTTACTACCCCTCAAGGGAGGGTGAGAGTACCCCCCCATGGTGGGAATGTTCCCAGGCCACGGTTCTCCCACACAGGGCGTGGGCTCCATGGTGGCATGTGAGTGGGGTCACACGACCCAGGGCCTCCCCCCTCCCGCCAAATGCTGCCAGGGGGGCTTCCTGTTCTGAACCCTGCAACAGGCTGGACTCGGGGAGACTGACCCCCAGATCTCCCAGACCCTCGGACTATCCCGCCCTGATGTTCTCCCCGTCAGCGCATGTGGCTCCCACATGGCTGCTCCTTCCCCCATCTCTGTCCTGGCCTCGACTTCCCCAGGGGCCCTGAACATGGTGGTTGTGGCTCCTCCATCGGGCACCCACCCGTCTCCTGAGGGACTCTGGGGGCTCCCGGTACCTTCATGGGACCACCGAGGAATCCCATCACCCCATCTATGTCCTCTCAGCCACACCCACTATGGCCGTGTCCCCTGGGCACCCGCAAGGCCGACACCCGCTGTCTGGCTAGAACCCAGTTCCCTTGAGCATTCTGGGGGCCCCCTAGACGTGCGTTTCCGACCCCCAACACCCAAGCCCGTGTGCTGCAGCTGATCTTTCCCACGGATGGTCTGGCCTGCGGCTAGCCCCAAGCTCCTGACCATGCCCAGCCCCACAGTCCCTACTGCAAAAGCCCCTCCCCCCAGGGCAGGTCTTTTGGACAAAAGAAATGGGGGTGGGGTGGGGCGGAACCCAACAGAACCCCACCCCCACCCCCAAAAAAAGCCCTGGCAGAACCTTCCAGTCCAAAGCTTTCAACTTCCCTCTCACAAATTTCAAGTGAAAACTTCTTAGTCCCATTTCCAAGTAACTTTTCATCCATTACAAAACCCACACCATTTTCAAAGGGACTTTGAAATAAGATCACCTAGAAAAAAAAAATCACACACACACAGGAAAACGCCGACGCGAATGAAAGTCTCGGAGAAGAAAGCGGCCGGCGCGGGGCCTTGGCTCACCTCTCAGGCAGCGGCCCTTTCATTCCGCCGAGAGGTGAGGGCGGGCTGGCCCCGGTGGATGCTTGTGATGCCAGCCTGCCGGCCGGCCAGAACACAGCGCCCCCGCTTTCATCGCCCCCCACTTCCGGGACCCTCGCGGCGTCCCCAGCCGTGGCCCAGTCCCCTGTGTTCTGTTCCCGGTTGGTTTCCAGGGCCTGGGGGAGCCCCCGGTGCCCCCCCCCCATATGACTCGTCTTTGTCCTGCAGCCCCCGCCACAGCTGGGCTGGGCTCTACACCCTGGACCTTTCTGAAAGGCTGACATGGGGACAGTGAGTCCAGACAGCCCGGCCCACTCTGTCTGAGACGGCCCCGGGGCCACCTGCAGGCCCCACCACCACATGCGGGAATGAGGTGAGCAGAGGCCCCTCTCCAGCCGCCTGAGCCCAGAGCGGGTCACCTGGTCTGGCCCTCAGACGCCTGGACTCTGGGTAACCCTGGTGCATTCTGCAGCAGGTGACCTGGTCTGGGGCGGGCTGGGCCTTCTACCTAGATATCCTCCTCGATCCTTCCAGAATCCCCCCCTTAGGCCTGAGCCCACCAGATGGAAGAATGCTGAGACTCAGAAGAAACCCCAGAGGGGGCCCTGCTGGCCAGTGGCCAGTGTGAGTCCCCTGGGGCCCTTCTCCAATGGGCACCTGACACCAGCTCCCTGTCCATCCTTGTAGTTGCTGCCACGGCTGCCATGACAGGCAGGGGGAGCCCGATGGGCGGGGCCACGTGCCCTGGGTCGCATGTCAGGTTGAGGAGCTCAAACGCAGTGTTGGGGTCCTTCAGTTGTGGAGCCGGCACGTGCGCCCCCCCCCCAGGACTCCCACCCTTAACCGAGAACACAATGAGGAATTAATGCTGCTGGAGCTCATTGCAGTGTGTGCACGTGAGTACACACACACACAAACACACACATGCATGCACACACACGCACACATATGCACACCCACACATGCACACACACGTACACACACCCACACATGCATGCACACACAAAAATATGCACACACTCATGCACCCCCATATGCACATACATGCACACACACATGTGCGCACACACACATACTCCTCCACATTCATGCACACACATTCGTGCACACACACATACACATATTTCATAGCCCTGGTGCTTGTCCAATTCTTTTTTCTTTTTTTAAAATTTCTTTTTATTTTATAAAGTAGATCACGATATTTGCTTATGTTTAATATTCAAACACCAGCCCTACCACCATTACACCTTCCCACCACCATTTTTCGGATATTTGCATCCCGAATCCCAATCCCTGCCCCAAAGCAGAGTTGAAATAATATATTTTGTATTGTTTGTTATGAAAAACCTCTGAAAATTCTACACAAGAGTATCCTTTGAGGAAAGAGTGTGAAGATTGTTGTATTTCACCCAGGGGCCATTAAGCCCTCCTATAAGAGATCACTAACGTGTTGTTAAAGGTTGAGCCTTGTGTGCTTTTATGTATCTCTGTGGGAAAAAAAATATTTTCATCTAAGATTGGCTGCTTCATACTTTGTACCCCACCAAGTGTGGTGCGGTTCTCTTGGAGGATGGACAGGGTGTGTGGTATGAAGTGTCTTGCGGCTGTGAACGCAGGTTGCACGGTCCAGGAATAGGTTCACTCATGGCTGAGGCTCGGCCCGAGCGTGTGGAGAGCAGCCTTGGGCATAGCGGATGTTGAGTTCTGGAGGTTTTCGGCTGCCAGTGTTGGGTCCCTTGGGGCAGGAAGGGGTCTCACCCGCCACCTTCTGGGGTGCCCTGACTGAAACAGCCTGGAGCAGGGCTTGGCAGCATGGTTATGCTTGTCCAATTGTTTAACTGCAGTGTTCACTGGGGGTCACCCCCTGGGCAAAGGGGCAGCCAGAAATCACTCATGGTGCCAGGGAATGCAGACAGCAGAGTTGCTGGGATTGAGCTCAGCACATGTGGGGGCACCAGAGATTTGGACTGGTGACCAGATGGCAGAAACACAGACGTTCTAAGTTCCTATGTAGGCCGCGGGCCCTGACACTACTGTGAAAAGCCCTGTATCCTCCTCCGGAGTTGTGGGCCTTGGCAGAACACACCCTGGGACGGCTCGCTTGTGAGAGAGAACAGTTCCCAGCTCTGGAACTCTCTGCCATGAGCCTCCGACTTCTTCAAGCGAACCGAGTTTCACTCTGCCAGCCAGCAAACTGGTCCCGACACAGACCTGCTCAGCGACCTCATTAGAGAGACCTCACAGGGGGAGGGACCATGGCAGGGCCACCTCAGGTCCGACAGAACCAAGAAACAAGCAAGGAGGCACAAATGAGCAGTGCCCCCCCACCCCCCAATGGAAGGAACTGCAACAGTCTGGCGGTGGGAACTTGCAGAGTAACTCGGCATGGCAGTGTGGGGCTCTCAGGCGGAAGCCGGCTGGGATGCTACCGTGGAATATTCCAGAAGCATGCCATGGTGGACTCGGTCTGCCTCATTTTTGGCTCCCTGAAGCTCTCACTCTGCTTTCTGCTGGCGCAGGCTGTTGGGAAAGAGAGCGGAGCAGGGCTGGGCAGGTCCTGGGGGAGAGCCGCACCCGGAGTGCAGAATTGAGGTGGTTTAAATGGTGCTTTAAAGGACCTGGCATCGCTCAGCGCCAGCCCATCTCTCCAGCGCCGGAACATCTGCTGGGCAGAGAGAGCCCAGCTAAATGCACTGGAGGGCACCACGCAGGGGGAGCGGTGAGGTCCTTAAGAGCAGGTGGAGGGGTGGAAGAGGCCCTGGGGTGGACAGACAGGAAAACAGGAAGGGAGGGCAAGGGGGTTGGGGGACCAGAGCCATGGAAGGCTCCACAGGAGGCCTGTGCAGCCGGGGGCCAGCCCCACCCCGGGCACTGCAGTCCTATGGCTGTTTGCTGGCGACCCTTGTGTCCGGAAGAGGGGAGCCCACCCACTGTCCACTCAGGGGCCTGTGTAAGCAGGCCCTACTCTGCATCCAGGCTTCCCTCCCAGCTACCTGGCTCCAGCCCTGGGCCAGGGCTCATGGCGGTGTATTCATTCACTCTTTCATTCCTTTATCTCCCAGAGTACTGGCACCAGGGACCCCTGCCCTCGGGGACTGCACAGATTACTGGGCCCCCCTCATTCTTGAATTATAACCATCCACCGCTGTTGTCCATTAAACCTGACATGTCAGCTTGCAATTCCTGGTTTGGCCGGAAGCCTGTTAAGGTAGAGGTGTGGGTGTGTACCCCCGGTCCGAGTGTCCATCCTGCGTTAGTCAGCACAGGCTGTGCCAAACTGCACTGGTGGCGTGACATCAACGTCAGCTTGGAGCGAGCAGCCCGGCCTGACCTGCTGTCTGGACCCTGCTAGGTCCCTTTCTTGCTGTGTCCTCCGTGGTACAGAGACAGGCTCAGGTGGCCTGGGTTCTCCCCCTGACAAAGACGCACATTCCTTGGGGCCAGAGCGACCTCACAGGGGAAGAGACTGTGGGTAGGGCACTTGCCTTGCACACTACCTACCCAGGTTCGAGTCCCGGCCCCTCATCTAGTCCCCGGAGCACTAGCCAGGAGTGATTCCTGAATACAGAGCCAGGAATAACCCCCGAGCACTCCTGGGGGTGCCCCCACCTCCAAAATAGACACATTTCATTGTGGAGGCCCATCCTCATGACCTCATGGAAACCTAAGTATCTCCCCCAAGCCATCTCTATTGTAAGATGGGAATTAGTGACAGAGTCAATTTACAAATTCAGGGTGGGGCATGTATTACAAATACACCCGTGGGCCCCACCAAGCATGCATGCATGCACAGTGGGTGCTGGGAAAGTGTTGGCCGGCCTGTGAGGCAGCTTTGTGCCTGGGGCCTCCCTGTCCGCCTTGGCTCCTGGGACCCCCGATGTCGCAGGGAAGGGTGTCTTCAGACCTGGCCAGGGGATGGCTGATGGCTGCTCCTCCCAGCAGTCTGAGCTCCCCATTTCTGGTGGTTTGCTCCCCCTGCTCCCCTCCACTCCTCTCCCCTGCTCACAACATAATCCCCATGATCTGAGCCTTCCCCAATGCTGGCGAAAGGCTTGTTGCATTTATCTCCGGAGGATCCGGCGTGCCCCTGTGCAATTCTCCATTGTCATGGTTCATTTTAATTTCCTCTAAGGCTGTTGGCCACTCTTGTGTTCAGAAATAGCTTGTTCCACTTAATAAAAGCACTTAAATATGCAGGCCCGAGAAGTTTCCTGGGCTTGTTCGTCAGAATGTCATTGTCAGCGGTGGGACACATGGCTGGGCCCATGCCCGAGGGGGGCGTTTCCAGGGAGGGGGGCGGGAATAGAGGCAGGAGCTGGGGCTTCTGGTGGCCCCCAGCCAGGCGGCAGGCCCACACCCAGTGTGGACAGCCCCGGGCTGCTGGTGGATGCCTGTGCCACCTCTGATGAGCCAATTCACCTCTTGCCGTCCCTGGATCTGGCCCTGCGTCCACAGAACTGGAATGATGAAAAACCTTCTGGAGGCAGCTTTTGGGGGCTTGAGGTTAAAGCAGTTTCACACAGGAGACCCCTGGTTCGACCCCTGGTACCACATACAGTCCCCTGAGCCATGCCAGGAGTGATCCCTGGGCACAAAGCTTAGAGTCAATCCTGAGTGACACTGGACATGCTTCCCCAAACCAACAATAAATAAAAGAGATGGGTTTTATTTATTGAACGGGGTACTCCCTGTTTCCAGGGCTGGGCACAGAGCTGGGCAGGGCAGGGACTTGTTCAATAACCCCTGGGGGCCCCGAGAAGATCAAAAGAGGGCTGGGCCCGGCAATCTTTCCCCCCCGCATCCGCTTTTCTCTGGCTCATTGGGGTCTGAGACTCCCCGATGCTCTGCGGGTTATCAAGGAAGGACAAGGAGCAAACAAAGGGATGGGGGGTGGGGGAGGTTTTCATTCAGAAACTCCAGCTAAAAGTCCCCTGACTATCACCTCCCTGGGGTCCTGCCTGGATCCACCTGCCCCGCTGCCCAAATAAGCCCCTTCCTCATCTTTTTCCTGGTATGGCAAGAGATGCAGCCTATTAGGCAGCTTTGCATCTAGAGGGCATGTGGACATCAGGACAGAGATGTGGCCCCCCAGCACGCACGGGGCAGCTTCTGCTTCCAAACCAGCGACCCTGAGCAGAGAGTCCCGTCCACAGCCCCGCACGCTCGCCAGGGGCCAGGGGACCGCAGGCTGCTGAGACAGTGGAGCTGGGGAAGGGCCACCCCTTCAGGCCAGAGAAGCAGACGGAGAGACAGACAGACAGAGCGGCTCTCCAGGAGGGATCCTCCCTCAAAGGCTCTGAAACACAGTCCCACCTCAGAGCCTACCTCCCAGATGCTTTTTACCTAAACCAGCTTCCTTCCTGACTCATTTCAGCTTTTAAACAAGAAAACATCAACAAGCACCGCGGAGAAAAAAACAGATGGGAACAATTACAGGAGGGAGAAAACAGAGGGGTTCCCTCTCCGGGGGCAGCAAGCAGACTGTCCCCAGACAGCTCGCAGTGTCTCGGCCGCCACTGTCTGTATCCACGGGGGGCCCGTCTCCTCTGTAGGGGCCGGAGAGTGGGGGGCTGGAAGGCACAGGGGGGCTCAGGCCTCCCAGCCCCCACAGGCAGGTCCTGAGAAATGTGCAGGACCGGAAGCAGACGGCCCCACACCTCCCACTGCCCTCCCTCCCTCAGATGCTGTCTCCTGTAGGGACTTTCTAGCCAGGATACCAGCTGGATACAGATGTGGGACCTGCCATGTTAAAAACAGGGTGAGCTGGAACCAGTGTGCTGGCCCCTTACCCACCAGGGCAGCGGGTTCCAGAGCCTGGATTAGAGCGAGAATGGGGGCGTGGCTTCCAAAAAAACTTGGGGTGTGCCAGGGCTATGGGGGGCCTGGAGTGGGCTGGGTCAGGGGGTGGGAGGACAAGTGTGTGTGTGTGTGTGTGTGTGTGTGTGTGTTGGTAGGACTCTGGTGGGGGGAGGGGGAAGAAGGGGGGAGATGTTTTCAGGCCAGGAAGTCCATGCACTGAATTAGTCCTGAGAGGTTCAGTCCTTGCCCGGGTGGGGTACCCGAAGGTCAGTGAACAGATGATGGGGGTCTGGGGTGCTAGGGGACTTCCTGGGCCCCATCTATTGGCTCCCCAAATTCTGCATCTTCCTACTTCGAGCAGAACAAAGGCTCTGACCCTCAACAGATCAAGCTGGTGGAGCCGTGAAAGAAACGGGTGGTAGGCAGAGCGACAGTGCAGTGGTAGGGCACTTGCCCTACACGCCGCTGGCTGGGACTTGATCCCCAGCATCCCATCCCTGGAGCCCTGTCAGGGGTGACCCCTGAGTACAGAGCTAGGAGTAAGCCTTGAGCACTGTCAGGACCCTGTCCCTCCAGCCCTATCACCCCTCCACTCAAAAGAAACAAAGGAAATAGGTGCAGCCTGGACACTGGACCGATCAAGCGCAATGATGGGCACCCCAGCTGTGGGTCCGCTAGAGTCACCCCAAAGAGAGTCAGAGCAGGTGTGGGGGGCAACGCCCAGTCTGAGCACTGGGACAAGATGCCTTGGGGTTCAAACCCTTCCTCCTCTCCCTTCCGGGCCTTAGTTCCCTTCTCTGCTCAGAGCGAGCCTGCTGCGTCACCCTGAGCTCCCGGGGGTCCGCTCTCTGACCAGGGACCCCCTCGCGGACTGCTACTCCCACGTGTGTCTCTGCAGCCTGCCTGGCAGGCACTCCCGAGGAGCAGGGGGACATCCTTCCACCCCGTTTAGGCAGCTCCTTCTATTTTAACTCCCCTGACGTTCCTGCTCCCTGTCCCCTCTGGGAAGGAGGCTCTGTCCAGGCCGGCTGCAGGCATCCCTCCATCTGCCCCCGCTCCAAGGCTTTCACACACCCTCTCCCCAACTCCTCCGGGAGGCAGGCAGCTGGAGCAGGGAGCCTGCATGAACTGCTCCCCTCTAAGCCTTCACTGACCAAAAGAGCCACCAGAAAAGTCCCTGGACATCCTGGCCCTGTCCCCCTGCAGACGGAGGTTGTGGGGTGGCGTCTAAGTCACTGCCACCTAAGGGGTAGAGAGTGGAGAACCCAGCGGCCTGGGAGGTTTATGGGTCCAGCATCACCCACTCCCTCTCCCCCTCCCCCCATCTCATCAAGTGGTGTTCCTTGTACCTGCAGGGTGTCAGGCTAGGACTCCCTCCCTGGTGCTCAGACCACCTCACACTTCCCGCTCCAGGACAGGGTCGGCACCCCCTGCAGACTTGGGCACCCCCCATCCCATTTTTGGCTTTGTGTCCCCCTCTAAGCACAGTCATGCTGGGAGTGCCGTGACCACCTTGTTCTCCCACACTGGGAGGGCATCTGCTGCTTCTTTTCTTTTTTTCTTTTTTCTTTTTTGGGTCACACCCGGCGATGCACAGTGGTTACTCCTGGCTCTGCACTCAGGAATTACTCCTGGCAGTGCTTGGGGGACCATATGGAATGCTGGGAATTGAACCTGGGTCGACCGCGTGCAAGGCAAACGCCCTCCCCGCTGTGCTCTCGCTCCAGCCCCATCACCCGCTTCTGAACCTGGTGATCATCAAGTCTCTGCCACTGTCCCACCCCCACGAGGCGTCTCCACTTGGGGTTCCACCTGCACTTCAAACTTCAAACCCAGGACATGGGCTGGGTTCCCTCCCGGACACCCCTGTGGGCTCTGCTATCCGGAGTCACCCCAGCACCCTTACTCAGCCCCCACTTCTGTGCCCTGTGTTCCCCTTTGCAGCCACCTCCCCCCTGCCCCTTATATTGACCGCCTCAGGCTCCCTGCCCCCTGGGGTCCACCCTCACCCCCTTTGTGCCTCAGTCAGGTTTTGTTCTCCAACATAAATGTGAGCAGCTCACTCTTTCCTCTAATGCCTCCAGTCCCAGAGCCAAAGGACCAAGTCCAAAGCCCTTTGTTGGGGTGGGGGTGGGGGTCAGACCACCTCCAGCGGTGCTCAGGACTTACTCCTGGCTCTGTGCTCAGGGGTCCCTCCTGGAGGTGCTCAGGGGGCCCTATGCCGTGCCAGGGATCAAACCAGGGTGGGCCATGTGCAAGGGAAGAGCCTTAACCCCTGCACTATCTCTGGCTCCAAGTCCGAAACCCTTTACTCAGGGAGGGGGGCGGGGATTGGGGCCACACCCGGCGGTACTCAGCATTCACTCCTGGCAGGCTTGGGGGACCGCGTGGTGCTGGAGATCGAACCCGGGTCAGCTGCTTATCAGGCAGGCATCCACCCTCTGTCCCTCTGTCCCTACAAGCCCAGAGCCCTCCCCAAAGCCTCCCGGCCTCCTGGCTCTGCCTCTTGCTCCCAACCCTGGCACCTCATCCTCTCCAGCACCCCAAGGTCCCCAGAGCTTGCTGCTCCCTATCTTGGAGGCTTAGCCTAGGCTTTTCCTGCCACCTTCAGCGCTCCTCTTCCTAGATGGCTCAGCATGCATGTCACCTCCAGGAAGTCCTCCAGGATCAGTTCCCACTTCCCCAGCAGAGACAAAGCCTAGTTTTCTGCCTTCCAACACGGCCCCCATGGATACGAGTCTGTGGGTGATGTCACTGGACAGTGATTCCTATGTGCTCCTGTCTCCCACTGGACCCCAACTCCCCTGAAGTCAAGGCTTGCCTTATCTCCAGGACAGCGCCCAGCACTGAGGTTCCTGCCCAGGGAAGCTTCCCTGGGTGTTCTGAAAGGCAGGATGGGCTGTGCGTGTGGACCACAGCTGCCCCCTTCGTCAAGGCCCCAGCAATGTTTTGTTCTCCCTGTCTCTGCCTCTGGTAGGACTCCAGCCCATGTGATGGCTGGCTGAGCCGTCACCAGAACCCTCACCCCAAGAGCGATGCACGTGGCCTCTCCCTGTCCAGCTTGGATTTCCAGACCCTAATCTGTGCTGTTGGTGCCAAGCTGTGGGGACCTGGAAGTCTGCCCGCTCGGATTTCCAGAAGCCAGAGCAGCAGGTCCCCTTCCCGCTCCATCCCCACCCACTTCAAGGGCTCCGAGACCTTGGGGCCCCGCCCCCAGAGCACCACTTCCCTCTGGCTACCCCACTGCTCTGGGACCAACTCCGAGCTTTGGCTCAGCCCTGAGGCATTTGGAATGGGCCCAGCATGTCACAGGGGCTCAGTGATGCTCATGGATGGGCTGAGTGCATCCCTATGGTGGGGCTGATCATGGACATCCTATTTGTAACATCTCATCCTGTGGGGCCCCGCCTCTGCCCCGTCCATCCCACCTCCAATGCACATCCACTCGCCTTCCCCAGAAAGGGAATGGCAGAATTATTTTTTTCTTTCTGGGTCACACCCGGCGATGCACACGGGCTACTCCTGGCTCTGCACTCAGGAGTTACTCCAGGCGGGGCTCAGGGGACCATAAGGGATGCTGGGAATCAAACCCAGGTCGGCCGCTTGCAAGGCAAATGCCCTACCCGCTGTGCTATCTCTCCAGCCCCAAGGGAGCGGTGGAATTTCTAAGTTGCCAAACGCCCTTGCCCGTGACCCAAAACCTGGTTAAGACCACAAAGGCAGGATTTTCCAAGAAACTGCTTCGTCCTCGTTACGCCCCCTTCCCGAAGATGCTCCTGACTGCGTCTCCAGCCCTCAAGGGGACCACGGGGAAGGACGGGGTGGGGCTGGGGGGCTCCATCCGTGCTTCGTGTCTCAGAGCTGGAGCATGGAGCTGGCTGAGAGACTTTCTTCCTGAAGGTCAGTGTCAGGGGCCGGCAGAGTGAGCTGAGTGGAGGTGACAAGTGCGAAGACAGAGCGAGCTGTCGCCCAGGAGAGGTGGCTTCCCCGGGCACATAAGCGTGCTCGGGTTTTTCCAAGCCAGGTTCTCCGTCACCGCCTGACGCTGAAGTGGGTGTCCCGGGGCTGATGTGGAGGGCTGCACCCCACCTGTGACCAGGCCGGAGCCCCAGGTGGGTTGTCAGTCCTGGAAGCATCCCCCAAGGCTCTGCGTCCTGAGGCTGGGGGCATCTGTCTCTGAGGCACACACAGCTGACCACTCTGGGGGGGGGGCACAGGCATCCCCTTGCGGCTACCGCAGGGCGCCTGGCTACAGCCCTGAGGCCGCGCGCCTTTCGGATTCTTATTAGTGCAGAAAATGTGTTTGCGAATTGCTTACTCGGCGCCGGAAAACGATGCTCCTTTTTAATAAAATCTCGATGTAATAAAGGCCCAGAGGCTGCCCTCTCGTTTCGATTCAGCGGTGCGGGGGAGTGGGGTGGGGACACTTGGAGACCCCACGCTCCCCTTTCGCTCGCCCTCCTCCCCCCAACTGCAGAAAGGAGAGCGGAGCAGAGACGGGGCAGCTGGCTGTGCCCTGGGTGGGGGGCTCATTGGGCAGAAGGGGGGCTTGTGGGGGTCTGTGGGGAGAGCCAATGAGGTGGGGGACACGAGTCCACTTGTGTGAGGCAGAGACACATGGCTGAGCTCAGTGGACAGGCCCAGCCGGATCATTCCTATGGGCCCCAAGGGACCTGGTCTTTAGGAGGAGAAACAGGAGCACTGGCCTGGGAGCCCACGGTTGGCAGAGCTGTGTCCCGAGAGAACATTCCAGACAGGCAACTCAGGGTCCACCAGGGACGTGACACAGCTTAGCAGAGCTGATGCTGCCAGAGCAGACGCGTAGTTACTCAGGTCCAGGGCTGCTGGACACAGGGAGCCCGACAGGCCCCTCCGCCATGGGTCAGGCCCCCACACACCCACTCACACTCACCCCTGGCACCATGTTTGGCACAAACGGCCCCAAAGCCTAACAACTCCCACTGCAACAGAAGACAAACATGGCCCCGTAGGTTTTGTTTAATTTTTTTTAAATCTTTTTGGGTCATACCCAGCGACGCTCAGGGGTTACTCCTGGCTCATGCACTCAGGAATGACTCCTGGTGGTGCTCAGGGTACCATATGGGATGCTGAGATTCGAACCTGGGACGGCTGCGTGCAAGGCAAACGCCCTACCTGCTGTGCTATCACTCCAGCCCCTTGTTTGAATATCTGTCCTGGTGGTCAGCAGCGCCTGTCCTGAGTGCTCTTTCCCCAGGGCTGGGGGTCACTGATGCCAGTTAGAGGGGACCCACACGGGAGACCCCGCTCCCTGTCTCATTGCTCCACAATGTTGTCAGCTCAGACTCGGGCGCATCCAAGGACTCTATTCTGATGGAACCCTTAAAGGTTCCCTACTGACCCTTGCAGAAAGGGGATCTGGTTGCCCCCACTGCTCTGTCCACCCCTGGGCCCTCCTGTCTACGCTTGCTCCCCCAGCCCTCCCCAAGCCCATTTTCTCTTGGCTGTCTTCCAACTACTCTACAGGTTGACACAGAATACCCCAACGGGGAGGGCCCATAGCTTGCTGCACCCACCTTGGACCACATCACAGTCATTCCATCTGGCACTGAACCACCAAGGCCTGGGTAGGGGACCCATTCTAGTCCCACTGCCCCTACGATCACCCTGCCCCACCACTCCACTGCTGGGAAACCCAGCACTTCACAGGCATTTGACAAATGAGTGTCAGGAATAGATACAATTAAACAGGAATAGATACAATTAAGAAGATGCAGTTGGAGAGACTCAAGGGAGGGTGGGACAGAGTGGTTTATGCCCCTCAATGGGGGTCCTGTAAAGGCTCTTATCACTGCACCTCTCCCAGAGAGGACTCCTTCAAGATCAACTCATTTCAGGGACCCTCAGTCACACAGCCCCCTGTCCGTCAGCCAGGTAGCTCCTGTTGACTTGTATTAGTCTGGTGAGGTGAGAACAGAGAAGCAGATGTTGGTCAACCATTGCCCTTGATTGCTGGTTTAAGACAATGAACGTGGATTGGGATGGAGAATTGGGGCTCTCAGTCCAGAGACTCTTAGCCCCCTGACCCCATGCTTTTTATCATTTACGCCCTTCCTTCCTTCCTTCCTTCCTTCCTTCCTTCCTTCCTTCCTTCCTTCCTTCCTTCCTCCCTTCCTCCCTTCCTCCCTTCCTCCCTTCCTCCCTTCCTCCCTCTATCCCTTTCTTCCTCCCTCCTTCCCTTCCTTTCTCCCTCTCTCTCTCCTTCCCTCCCTCCCTTCCTTTGTTTTAAGGTCACACCTGGTGGTGCTCAGGGCTTACTGCACCCGGTGGTGCTCAGGGCTTGCCTGGCTCTGCACTCAAAAATCATTCCTGGCGGGCTTGAGGGACATGAGATGCCAGGACTCAACCAGTGTCAGCTCCAAGCAAGGTAAACGCTCTCTTTCCAGTCACCCCAGTTTCTAAGGATTTTGTTTTTTGAGCCACACCCAGTGATATTCAGAGGTTACTCCCGGTTCTGCACTCAGGAACTGCTCGTGGAACTTGGGGGGCCATACATGGTGCCAGGGATTGAACCCGGAAAGGCCGCATTCAAGGCAAGTACCCTCTGAGCTCTCCAGCCTTCTGCCATGTTTTCTTAATCCTCGACACCCCGGCTTCAGGCCTGTTCACCCGGGGGCCAGTCACTGGCAGTCCCCTGCTCTGAGCCACCTCCTAGAACCGAATCTCCAGGTGAACCTCCTGGCAATTATCTCCTTCCTGTGCTTAGTTTGAGGCTTGCTAAAAACCCATAGTTTGTTTCCTAATTTCTTATCTGCGCCTTAATCACGTAGTATTATTTTATTATTATTGTTGTCATGATTGTTATTATGAATGGCAATAAATAAAACAGAGCATAAAAGAATTCCCAGGGGTGGTGGTGGGGGAGGGGAGAGGCGTGATTTAGAATTTTTAATTCCTCTGAGCTGGGGCTGGGTTTCATAGCTCTGGGTAAGGAGTCATCCTGAGTGCGGGCCCTAATGGGTTTGGTATCTCAACGCTCCAGATTGTCATTTACGCCCTCGGGGGTGGGGGTGGGTGGGTTCCTCAGTTCTTTGGTTATCTGCTTCTCATCAGCATAGCTCTCTCCAAACAAACGCGCTTCAATTAGAGCAAATGTGAGGTGTGTACTTTGTGAATTAGAGCTGAACTTTGCAAACACAAAAAACAACAAACGTTTTTCTGAGCACCTGTGATGTCCCAGGCATTGAGGATAAGACAAAGCAACAGCGGAGACCCCAGCCCCACCACACCGAACACAGACACTGCTGACTCCGTGAGTTCCCTGGACCCAAGACAGCAGGAAGTGGAGGACTCAAACCTCACAGGAAGCTCCTGCATCTTTCTTCCAGATACTTCTGCGCCCTCTTGGGCTGAAATGGTCTAAGACCTTGGCCTCTCTCTGGCTGCATACTCAGAACGGAGACAGAAATGGGGGTTTCTGTATCAGGGTGGTCAAAGGTGACCTTAGGGGTCTTTTGGGTTGTTTTGGTTTGGTTTGGTTTTGGGACCACACATGGCAGTGCTCAGGGCTTCCTCCATTCAGGGGACCAAATGGGATGCGGAGGATCGAATCCAGGTCAGCTGCGTGGAAGGCAAACACTCTATCTGCTGTCCTATCACTTTGGTCCCAAAGGTTGACTTTTTGAGGTCCCAGCCGTGCACCCCTTAGCTGGCACCACACTGATGCTTTCTGCCTCAGGAAGAGCAAGCTCTGTGAGGATCAAGGTGAACAAACAGATTCGTGAGGCGGGGCTGGCAGTCCTCAGGGTTGAGGGTTTCAGAATGATGGGTAAGTCTGGATTTGATAGGATTGCATTTGGTTTCATATTTTCAATTAAAAAAAATTCCCCTTTGCCCCTAGAATCACTGTCACTGTCCTCCCATTGTTCATTGAGTTGATCGAGCGGGCTCAGTAACGTCTCCATCATGAGACTTGTTGTTACTGTGTTTGGCATATAGAATACGTCACGGGGAGCTTGCCAGGCTTTGCTGTGAGGGCGAGATACTCTCGGTAGCTTGCCGGGCTCTCCGAGAGGGGCGGAGGAATCAAACTCCGGTCGGCCATGTCGGCCGCTTGCAAGGCAAACGCCCTATCTGCTGTGCTATCACTCCAGCCCACCCCTAGAATAAAAACCTAAAGTGTTTCACTAGCAGCCTTTCCTACAAGGTCCCCCCAGCTCATCCCTAGTCTATCAACTTTTTCTCCATCCCACTTCACCCTTTTTGGCACCCTCAGTGCTGGGCTGAAGGGGAGATTTTTCTCTGGGTCAGAAAGTTGGGAAAGGGGCCATAGTACAGCAGTTAGGGCACTTGCCTTCCACACAGCCGATCCAGATTCAATCCCAGGCACCACGCATCATCCCCCAGCTGGACGTGATCTCGAGTGTAGAGTCAGGAATAAGCCCTGGGCACTGCCAGCGGGGAGCGGGTTGGACCCCCCAAAACAAAGAAAAAGCAAAAGAGCCTCCTTTTCAACTTCCCCCTCCCTCCTCGTTGGCTGTGCGCTCTGAGATGGTAGCTGGCCCTCTCTGAGCCACCAGCTCCTGTGGGTTCCTTGGCACAGCCATACCAACTTCACGGGGGCATCATATAACTCTTGGCCTTGGCAGAGGCTCAGCCAGGCTCCTCTCAGCTCCCCTTCTGCCCTGGGTGCCCAGACTCCCCTCCAAAACTCTCCTCTTCTCTACCATTATGACTTTGGTTAGGTTTTAGGAGGAAAAAGAAAAAAAAACAGGTAAAAAGCAGCTCCCACCATGGTTCGAACAAGACCTCCCTAGGGAGTCCCTACTGCTAATGCCATTTTATAAGAAAAGGAATTTCAGAATTTCAGGGGCTCTAGAGATAGTCCAGGGATGAGGCCCCAGGCCAGAGGGCATTGGGCAGGGGTTAGATCAGGGCATCACATGGTCCCCAGACGCCCCTGAGCTAATCCTTGGTACTGCAGGGCCCTAGCAAGCACAGCATCCTTGAGCCCTAGCATTGCACTGTGGCCTGGTGGGCTGAGAATGGCGGGCAGGGGTCTCCCGGCAAGGTGAGTGCTGTTTGGGACATGTCTATTTATCCCAAAGGAATCTCATAAAGTTGACTTTTTTATTGTTGAATTGCCTGATCACAGAGTCACCCATGACCTGCATGAGGTTGAGAGTTCGTGCCCCAGTGCATTCATTCTCTTGCACCAGTGTGGGACCCAGGAGAGTCTGCTCTTTGGGACCCCCTTGGCCACATGGTCCTGGATGCCATCTCTGAGAACTACAGTGAGTGGGAGCACCGTCACTGCAGAGTCACCCCTGCGAGCACCATGGCATGTGTGAGTGCCTCAGCCAAGCACACAACCTCTGGGGCATGTGTTAAAGTACTGCAAATAGTGTGTGTGTGTGTGTGTGTGTGGGGTCCCATCATCACGGCAGCGACAACTGTAGAAAGGGAAGAGGTGGGCTGAACAATGCCATTAGGAAGCACCCAATGCTGCCGTGCATGAGCTCCAGGGCTCCAGTGGGTCAACAGGATCAAGACTCGGCTTCAGGAAAGGCAGGTCACGGGAGGCACACACGCAGAGCAGAAAACAGGCCTGTGTCATCTCTCCCAGGACACCCGAGACAAGCAGCGTCCCAGGGCCTTGGCAAGTCCCAGCTCTGCCTTGGGGAAGGTGCTCCTCATTTTCCCAAACACTATGGCCTGGCTTGTCTGCGAAACAGAGCCTCTGCTCTCTTTGACAGTGTCTAAAGAATGTTCTGGAATCAATCTCTGCTTACACATGCATAAGCACACATGCATCTATGTGCACATGTGCATACACACACACACGCACAGACCCACACAGACCCACACCCCATATGCTGTCACTTGTCCTTCTGCAATTTCCTAGCTCCTGCAGCTTGGGGAGAGGTTCACGGCTCTGAAAAGCCCCGGAAGAAGGAGGGCGGGAGTAACATTCGGCTTTTATTACTGACTAGTCATTTCCCGCTTTCAAACCCGTGGTCACGTCTGGGGTCAGCTGCATGGACAGTCTAATCAGGGGATGGGTTAACATGTTCTGAAAACAGAATAAAGTTTTATGTGACATTCTCAACGGAACCCCAGGCAATGAGGCACCCGTGAAGGCCAGAGGATGGCGCCCTATACATTGTGTGTGTGTGTGTGTGTGTGTGTGTGTGAAAAAAGTGTGCATGGGGGCTTCTAGCCCAGTCCTTTGGGGCAGCTGTGGGAGGCCAGGGTTGTGCCTCATTGTTTCAAATGAGGTACACCCAGCTTAAATTCTACCAGCTTTAACTCTGACCTCAGACCTGATATCCTTGGGCCTTGCTGGGGGGTTGCCCTGGACTAACTCCCTTCGAGGCATTTCCTGACCTCTGACCTCAGCCCCTGACTTCCGTCCCTGGAGAGGAAGGGCCTCACTCTGGACTCATGGTCCCCGCTGCCCATGGAGGGAGTGGAAATAAGCTTTTGGCAGCGAATGTGGGCTGGGAGGAATGGCCAGGGGCTGATCCACTACAGCCAGGGCTCTTGGGACCCCCAGGGATGTCCTCCAGCACCCCCAACCTGAGCCAGCACACGGGTCAGGACGGGGACGTGCTAATCCAGGGTCAGCGTGTGGCCGGCCAGGACAGAATGTCTCCAGGCCTGGGCACAGCCACGGCTGCTGTTACTAAGAAAAGCCCCGGGTCCATGTAACTGGACACGGGCCCTGGCCGTGGACTTGGCAGACACTGCAGGAATGCGGGGACAGAGCCATGCTCACGGCCGAGAGGCCACAGCCCGCTGCACCCGCAGGCAGAACCCAGAGCAGCAAATGCCGTGTGTGTGTGTGTGTGTGTGCGCACATGCATGCACTGTGTGTATGTGTCTGTGTGTGTATGTGTGCACGCACATGCGCTCTGTGTGTATGTGTCTGTGTGTTGTGTGTGTGTATGTGTGTGTGTGTGTGTGTGTGTGTGTGTGTACATGTGTGTTGGTGGTAGTGGGGAACCCCTGGGCGGTCCATGGTCAGTGTCTCTGGGACATGACTCCCGTGGCCCTGGAGATGCTCTGGGTATCCACCTGGCCTTCGTCAGCCCTTCCTCCCTCCCTGCACTTGGGGTCCCCAGAGACTCCAGCCCTGACTGGGGTTGAGGTGCTGTGAGCTGAGTCCCTGGGTGAGTGGCCCCAGGGAGGGCATGTGTGTTCCTGTGGCCTGATCGAGGCTGGGAAGCAGGGCAGACCTACTGGCCACCAAGCAGCCGGGCACACAGCTGGGGCCGTTACAGCACATCCTTTCTCCGCTCATTGATGGCTTGCAAAGGTGGGCACTTGGGGCAGGGGGTGCAACCTCATGGCTGGGATCAGTGCCCCCCATCCCTACCCAGTCACCGAGGCCCAGGAACTACTTCTGCTGGGATCCCCCAAAGACAGTGCCTGCTGGGAGCTGGAGGGGCACTCTCCGGACACCCCACAATGCTGTCCCTGACCTTATGCATCAGCCCCCCAGAAACTCTCAGAAATCCGTTTTCTTCCTGCCATGCTGGGGCTCGAACCCAGGGTCTGATACGTGCCAGGAAAGCGTCCTCCCACTGAGCTGCCTCCATTGCGTTTCTCTTGTTTAGAAGCATATACGGCGCACACTCCTTTCCTCGGGTCTCAGAGCAAAGAGCACACACGCTCCCAGCAACAGCTTCCCCAAATGGAGCGGTTCTTGCTCCAGAACCACGGGACTTGGAGGGAAATCAGGATTAGACGCGGGGGTGGGGGTGGGGGTGCAGAGCGCCCTGGCTGGGTGCAAGCCCCACTCTGGGTGCGAGGTGATTTCCCAGAGGGTCTGCCTGCCCAGGGCAGAGCAGGTGGCCTCTTCTGGGGTTGCACTCTGTTCTCTGACAGGTGCAAATGGTTTGGTCTTAAACTGCCATCAGCGAATTATCAGTGGAAATTCACACGGTGGCCTGAGGGGCCTTGTGGGGCTCAGACCACAGGTGATAGTCAAGGACTGACACGTGGACCACTTCATCAGCCTCCCGACAGTCCTGGAGGGTGTGCCTGTGTGGGATGGCCCAGTGGGACTTTTCCCTGCTCACCCAGGACAGTGGACAGGGACCAGAAATCCAGACATGAGGACAAGACAGGGGTCAGGCAGAGCCCAACGAGAACTTCCATTTGAACATGAGTCATTTGTTGATGCACATCCCCAAACCTCAACTTCCCTCTCTGTCAAATGGGAATAACAATACTCAGCTCCCACATGGGTGATGAAAAGGAGGGTTTGAGCCAGACCCAAAGGCTCCCAGCACCTTCCCCAAGCTCGGAGGCTACTGACATGCTCAGTGGTCAAGCGAAAATGGAGCAAGGGTCAAAGGCGAATCATCTTAGGACAGAGAGCCAAGGGGAGGGAAGGTTTGGGACGAGCCAGCCCCTTTGACTCTTCTGGCCTGGGTGGGACCCCCATTCTTCCTGACACCCCCTTCTCTGTGGCGGGGACATTGTTACCAAGACGGGTCTACAGGCCTCATCCCGGAGTCAGAGAAGGTGATTTTATCTAAAGGGCAAAACTGCACACAGCAGAGCTGGAGGAAACACATCCCGCTCTCAGAAGGCCGGGAGTATAGGACCCCGAAGGCGAAGATGAGCTGGGAGCAGGGACCCCCAGCCGAGCCCTGCCGGGTGGAGGAACACGGCGTCGGAAGTCTCTTCTCCTTCCCCGCTCTCGCTGCCTGAGCAGGAATGTTCTTGAATAGGGGCCAGTCTGGATAACTTTATTCTTCCCTTAGATCTATGCCTATAAAAGGAGTCTGTGTCCTCTGTGCCGGCCACAGTTCATTCCGCTGAATTCCCTTCCGTCTGTGGCTTATACAGTTGTTGAAAAGCTGTCACTGTAACCTATTGTCACCGCAACCTTTTATGAACCAGCCTACATTTTTATGTCAAAAACGTTTCTTAATGGCCTCCCAGCTCTCACCTCCAATTATTTCTGTGTCACCCACCTTCCAGCTTGGGCTGAGCGCGTTCCAGCCCAAGGCAGGGACAAAGCCCCTCTTCCCTCCCCGCTTGGCCCCACAATTCAAACAGGAAGACGCCTGCAGCCACAGCCAGCAGGGCCTCTCCGGGGGCACACAGACGGGTCCCCAAGGCCGAACCAGAGGGCGTCAGGTGGTGGGGACCAAGGCTAAGCTTTCAGTGGGCAGGCGTGGAGGTCACTCAGAGGCATGCGGCAGCGGGGCTGAGGTCATCATCCCATTTTCATTTGTATTAGTTTTCATTTTGTGGGCCACACCCGGCTTTGTGCTCAGGGACCACTCCTGGTAGTGTTCGGACTACATGCAGTGTGTGTGTGGGGGGGTATGCTATGCTGGGGTCTGAGCAAGGCAAGTATCTTAGCCTCGGTACTCTCTCTCCAGCCTGTCCCTCATTTAAAAAAACAAACAAAAAAATTCCCGAAGCATAATACACACATTCCTGGTCTCTACGGCACAAAACGCTGGCGAAAACATCCTGGCTACTTGGGACAGTCTGAGGCCCTGCTCTTGAAGCTTTTCTTCTTGCTTTTCCAAAACACGTTACACACGCGCGCACATGTGTGTGTGTGTATGTATGTAAGGATGTGTGTTTGTGAGTGTGTATGTGTGTGTGAGGCTGTGTGTATGTGAGGGTGTGTGTATGTGAAGGTGTGTGTGTGAGTATGCGTGTGTGAGGGTATGTGTGTGTTTGTGTGAGTGTGTGTGTGAGAGAAGGGGTGTGTGTGTTGTGCGTGTGCATGCGTATGCACACACACACAGAGAAAAACTCTTGCATGTGCAAACAGAGTATCTAATGCTCATTCAGTGGAAAACAGTGACGAGCTGGCTGCCAGCTGGGCTTGGTGCCCACCGGAGAGGTGGACAGACACTCCCCTCCACCTCTTCTTCCGGCCACTGCCTGGGGGCAGGGCCTGGCTGCCTTGTTGGATGTGCACCTTGGCATTGCCCAAGCTACCTGGCGGGCATTCAGGTCCTAGTGCACCGGCCCCTTCATGGAGGACACAGGAACCCATGGCCTGCTAAGGGCAAAGCCAGGAGTACACTGGGCCTTGAACACAAACCTCTGGAAGCACAGCCGCGTCCTGACAGTCAGCAGAGGCGTTTGTGTGCTCTACACACACTGCACCTCGGTGCTGGAGAAACGCAGTGTCCCTTGCCCTCGCCTGCCCTGGGGTGCCTGCTTCAGTGAGCAACACGCCTTAAATAGGAAAGAACGCTGCCGAGGCATCTGGGGCTTCCTGTTGTCCATCCCCAGCAAGCTGGCCTGAGGCACAGCCACTCCCCAGGGGCTCTGTGCCAGGCCTGGCTTTCTCATGCCCACCCAGCCCAGGGTGCTTGGCCACCCCTGGCACCCTTGGAAGTGTAGCCATTGCAGTTCCAAGTGCTCCGACTGATTCCCACACTGGCTGCTTGGGGAGCAGGCACATGCACCCATCACTGGAAGGGGGCGCCACCCTGTGAGCAACAAGCAGCCCATGGCCCAGGCTTCTTCTACTTCTTCTTCTTTTTTTTTTTGATGTTGCGCGGCTGCAACAGTGGCCATGCAATTTTGAATTTCTGATATTTTACTAATTAAGTCCAGAGTGATTTCTGCCAAGAGCCAGATAATTACGAGATTGGTTTCTGTGCTTCTGGTGCCACGGCCGTGCTGGAGAGCTGCTAGCGGGGGGCAACTCGTGGCCTCGGTCGGCCGTGAAGGATAGAGCCCGTTTCGCCCCCCTTCCCATGAGACTGCAGTTGCCCTGTCACCGGGCCCAGACTTCTGTTGCTCCTCCCTCAGTGCCCACAGCCTCCCATTGGCACTCTATGCCCCTCGGCTGTCCCCTGCTCCTCTGCTCTGTCTCACATGAGGGTGTCGGTTCTTTGGGTGTTTGTGGGGGTGTGTGGGGTGACGGCAGAAAGTGGTGCTCCAGGGAATGTGCGTGCAACTGTGAGGGTGAAACAAGCTGCAGTTAACATTAAGTCTCCAGTAGGCCTCAGTTTCTGTTTCCCCAAAGCAGGATTTGCAGTTTCTGGTAAACTCCCAGTTGAGTAATTCGCCGAGATAAGGAGTTGGGAAGTTGGGTCTAGCCGGTCATGAGGGGTCACTGTACCCTCCTTAGAAACTGTGACTAACCGTTGTCTAATTGCTGACCACTGTTGTAATAGGGCCGAAGCTAAAAATGCACCAGTATATAAACTGCTCTTAACTCTGAACCCTATTTAAACTGCTTGTGATTTGGAGTCGGGGTCTTTGTCAAGACTCCACTGTGTTGGATGAGATTTGGGCCCTCGCAATGGTTTGGGCTAGTAATAAAGTTCCTTTGCTTTTGCATTATTGTGTGTGGACTGGGTCTCTCCACAACTGGGGATCTGAAATTCGAACACACCACAACCACTCAGGGCCAGGGTGGTGTGTGCCCAGCCCCAGGACACAGAGAGGCATACTGTATGGTGATGGGCACCTTCAGTGGCATCTTCGCTCACACCAGGGGCCCATCATCTTGTACAACGATTTGAACTCAGATGAGCCCACGTTCAAGACCTTGACAAGAGCCTGCTTTGTAAGAGGTGTAGGCAGATGAACTTTCCAAATGTCATCTTCTCCTCTTTAGACAGGGATGGGTGTGGCTGTCCGGCCGGGTTTACTGCAGAGCCCAGGGAAGGCACCTCCCCATTCCTGGGAATTTGGCAGCTTCTGTGAGTGCCAATCAATATACCCTGGGCACTAAAGAACGGCCTCAAGTGCTCACCACCCATGCCCATGGGGACTATGTGTCCCGCACAAGAGGAAGGAACCTCACTCTGGGCCCAGACCCAGAGGTGGCCCAAGTCCACTCCTGGGGCCAAGAGAAGCAGCTGCCCCAGCACAGGGCCCTGGGTCTGGGGGTGGGCACGTGGGAGGGACGGACGCCTGGGGAAGCCTGAGTCTTGCTCTGAATTGGCGCATAGTTGGAGGGTGGGGTGGGGGATGGCCCAGGAGGAGCCCTCGAGGGGTTTGGGGATTCTGGGGTGCATGGGGATCACCCATTCAGCTATCTCTCTGGCCCTCAAGTCCCAACCCTAGGGCGGCACTTGAGCCTCTCTGTCTCTCATTCTTCCGGTCCCGGGTGGGGCCCATCTGCTCCTGCCAGACGGCTGGTGTGCTCCAAGCTGGGCCCTGTGCCTTGGCCTGCCAACCTCCATCTCTGCCCCCATATCTGCTGCTGCCAGAAGCCAGACTCCCAGCGACCCGAGCTTGCTCCCTAACCTTCTTCATGCCTGGCTCTGACTCTGCCGTCATCTTGAAGACCATGGGGTGAAGGGCTGAGCCGAAGAGATAATACCCTACAGAGTGCGGGCTTGAGTGGATTCAGCCCTTCTCTGTCTGAGCGCCCAGTTGGGTGAGAGCGAGAGAAGCAGCGAGTCCCAGCTCAGGGCTCCGACCCTCCAGGCTTCACTGCAAAACTGGGGGATGAGGTGGACACACACTTCACGAGCTGTAGGTCTCAGAGGGGGCCACAGTGATCCCTGCTGTCCCTCTGCCAAAGAGCAGCAAGGGGCTTGGCCCTGAAAGTGATGTTGTCTCTCTCTCTCCAGTGGGAAGAGACTTGCTACGCGTTCCATTTGATTCTAAATACATCCGGGAGACTGTGGGGTGTCCCCAGACACCCATCCAGCCAACACACTCCAGCCAGCACCGCACAAAAGGAGGGAGAGAATCTGAACAATGGGCCCAGTCTGCCTAGGAAACTCCAGCTCTCTCTTCTATCCCTGGGGAGCCCAGCTCAAAGACAGACAAGGGCATGGTGGCACCTGGCCCTTCTAGGCGCAACCTCAGGGCTGGATTTCCGGAGCTCGGAGGAGAGGCACCCTCAGCCCTGGTACCTGCACCCCCTCACACACCCCCAGCCTGCGGAGGGAGGAGGAGGACAGGGCGGGCCAAGCCTGCTGGCAGTGAAGAGATCCCTGGTTCGTCCAGGTGAGGGTTCCATGCTGACGTGAGCCCTGTTAGGAAGCCTGTTGCCTTCTCACCCCGACTGAGCACATGGCCACGGGGCCACTGGGGCGGAGGCAACTGGAGCCAGGATGAGAACCCCAGAAAATCCCCATAGAACCAGGCGGCACCATTCAAAGGCGATTTGGTCTTAACCAATGAAAATCCCCAATGCCAGGTGGTCAGGCGGGGGGGCTGGTTCCTGGGGCCCTGCTGTGGAAGGCCACCCTGCCAAGAGCAGCTGGCCCTGCCCAGTTCCGCCCATCCTGCTGCTGACCCGCAAAGGGTTCAGCCTTGCCCTGGCCACCCCAGATGGCCACACTGGCGGCCCTGGACCTGGAGAAGGTGTACTCGTGATTGCAGCAAGTATGATGAGTTTTGGAGGGAATGTGGGCTGCCTCGGGGAGGCTGGAGAGGAGAGGCCAGGGACGAAAGCAGGGGAAGATGGCTGGAGCAGTGACCACCGCCCTCCCCAGGTCCTTCCCTCCCTGTGCACCTCCTCCTGCCAGCCCCAGCCAGCTCTGCTCGGGCCTGGGTCCTCTCCGGAGCTCACGGCACAACCAGGGTGTGTGACAGCAGAGAAAGCATCTGCACCCTGGAATTCATTAGTCGTACTCAGATCTGACCTGTGACCTGAGTGAGAGTCGGAGTCTCACTTCCTGTGCAGAAACCGCCTGGTCCTCCCCAGCGTGCTAGAGGCAGAAACATCACACGGACTGCGGCCATTCTGAGGCAAGCAAGGGGCTGATACCCACACTCCAAGCGGGCGGCATCTCGGGGGGCCAGGGGTGCTCTGCCCTGCCTGTTTCTTCCTTGCACCCCTGGTCTCTCCTCTCAGCTTTCCTCTGCGGTTCCTCTTTCTCACCTGAGCGCAGTGAGTGAACCAAGGTGGGAAAAAAGATCCCAGCAGGGGCCCCTCAGAATTTCCCCCCCCCCTCATCTCTGTTGTGGTAAGTGATGACTTTCATTTACAAAGCAGACGAATACTAAATCTTCATGAAATTAAAAACTCTATTATTGATGTGAGCGGAAACGGAAAATGTTCCATAGCTAGCAGCCATGCCGCTTGGTAGGAGGAACACTAAAATAATTAAAACCACTCGTGCTTCAGTAATAAATAATGATAATAAATAAATGTCCTGACCTTAAGCGAAAATATAAAATTAAAACCCATTTGGTATGTAAATTCATTCAGGACGCCAGCGAGTCTTCCAGCCTCGATGGGGTGGGATGGGGCGGGCGCGCGCTACATGAATTTTGAAAGGAAAATCAAAGAACAACAGAATTGTGTGTGTGTGCGTGTGTTGGTTCATTATTCTGCTTTAATTCCACCTAATGCTGCGTGGAGCCTGGAGGCTGGGACATTAATTTCCTGCTTTTTTGGTTCCCCCAATTCCTCCTGGAGTCTGGGAGAAAGAATTTCAATCCTGGAGGCTGAACGCAGGAGAGGCCAGAAAACTTCCAGAAGGCGGAGGGGGGTGGGTTGGGGGTGGCGATGGTGGGTGGGATGGGGGTTGGTGGATGGTGGTGGTGAGTGGGAGGGGGGTTGTTGTTGTTGTTGGTGGTGCTGGGTGCTTGTAGCAGGGTCGGGTGGCTGGAACGTGTGTACCCGGGAGAGAAAGAAAGAAGTTAGCAAAGACTGTTCCCATTGCTGGCTAGGGGTGGGCTCCACGTGTCTGGGACATTAATCATGTGGCGAACGGACAAGTCCCTGGGCTTGGAGCCCGGGAAAAACCTTCCTGGGGTCTGGAGAGCTTCTGGGGGAGGCTTGTGACCCTCTGCATGCAGGAACGTGACCGTCGTTCTAGATGCACCCACTGCCCGGCACTCTGCACCTGACTTCACCATTAACCACAGACATTCCCCATAGCCTGCAGTGGTCTGGCCCCTCAATTCCCCCAAGGAGGTGTCCAGGGCCCCAAGGCACCACACCGGACAGAAACATCGAGAACTGGTCCTATGGTAAGAGTTTTTCTCTTTGGCTCCGCCTCCAGTTGCTGCCTTTGGACATGGTTGTTCTACAGGCAGGGAAACTGAGGCAGAAGTGCTCACACCAAATGTGTGGGAGGGAAAGGATGGGAGTTCTGACCCTAGATATAGGAGCAAAATGGGGAGGGGACCTCTACGTGTGTGTGTGTGTGTGTATGTGTGTGTGCGTGTGTATGTCTGTCTGTGTGTGTGTGTGTGTGTGTGTGTGTGTGTGTGTGTTTGCCACCAGAGCGCACGCATCCTCCCTGTCTGCCCTAGGTCTTGTCTCTTCTCAGCTCTAAGGACACTCGCGGCATCTCTGATCACTGGCTATTGTCTGTCCCCAAGACTGGATTCTTTGTTCTCTGCAGATGAGTGGAATTTGTTCTCTGGTGTTCGTTCTTCTCCCTCTGACTCACTGAGCACCGTGCCCACAGGCTCCACGGGAACCATCGCAAGAGGCTTCTTTTTCTCATAGCTGAATCGTTGGTTGATTCCACTGTGCGTGAGGACACGGTACCCGCGGTTTCCCGGTTACGAAGTGTGCTAGAAGTCATGTCTTGTGGGTGCTGGGGGTCGGACCCAGGGGTTCACACACCCCGGCACCCTCCTTCTGTTTAAAATGAGGGGGTCCCTTTCTCAGCATTTACTGCACACAGGAGGCAGCAGGCTGGGGCTTTTAAACAGGGAGAACAACCCCCGAAGCCTCGCTGGGTGGGGCCACAGTCGGATTATGCTTCAGAGTGTGGGTTTGGGGTGGGGGTCAAGGATCAGCAGATAGGGCAGGCCCTCTGGACCCCGCTGATTATGACTGTGACTCCTCGTCCTAAGAGGTCTGGGGGGCCCTCAGCCCGGACGAAACGTGAGCACGAGAGACACATACTCAGTTGTCTCAGGGGGTCTCAGAGAAGATGGGGAGTGTCAGGGACAAGGAAATGGACCCCCACTCACGCTTTGGAGACCACCCACTGCACTTCCTGGCAGGAAAGGATGGGTCAGACCCTGGCCACGTCTTTCTGCATCTTACTCCCCAAGTGGGACAGATGCAGGGCTACTGCTAGCCTAAGCAGGGCCCGAGCAGGTCCCTGAGCAGAGACCCCGGCCTGTTGTCCCAGTGAGGGGGGCACTCACTGGCACCTCACCATGGATGAGGACCCCAGCATGCCCTTGCCCCCCCCCCACTTAAGACACAGAACCTGGGCAGGATGCCGGGTCCAGTGGAATTTATTGCTCCAAAGGCTCCAAGTTTGACTGGGTTGGACATCAACTTACATACTTTGGCAGGGGTAGAAGCAAAAACTAAAACCCCAAACCTGCAGGAAACAATTTGGGGGCAGTTGCTGGGGAGGGGGGAATGGAGGACATGAAATGGACAAAACACTCAGGCCGAGGCTGAACAAACAGCCGAAGGACTTGCCCAGTTTTGCACCTTCCAGAAAAGCCACAATTCACAACAAGATTTTGGAAGAAGCAGAAAACTCTGGAAGGGGATCATAAAGGCTGAGTGAAGGATGGACCCATTTTCTGGGGAACAGAAGAGCACTGTAGCACTGTCCTCCTGTTGTTCATCAATTTGCTTGAGCGGGCACCAGTAACGTCTTAACAAATTGTGAGACTCGTTGTTACTGTTTTTGGCATATTGAATATGTCATGGGTAGCTTGCCAGGCTTTGCCGTGCGGGTGAGATATTCTCAGTAGCTTGCCGGGCTTTCCGAGAGGGGCGGAGGAATTGAACCCGGGTTGGCCATGTGCAAGGCACACACCCTACCCGTTGTGCTATCGCTCCAGCCCTTCGATAGCTCAGTTGGTAGAGTGGAGCACTGTAGTGGGAGCTTCCAGGACCAGAAGAGATGAGATCCAAAAGGGAGCAAAGAGACAGAGAGGTCCTGAGGTCCAGCCACGGGTGCTGTGTGACCTTGGGTGTCCTGTTTCTGTTTGTGTCTTGAGTGGGAAACGCCTGGACACTGGCTGCCCAGCCCTGCTACCCATGTCCAGGAAGATGTCTCAGCCTGGCCAGCTGGGCGCCACCTGGGCCCCATGTGCTTCTCCTTCCCAACACACGCACTCACCAGCCACGGCCACCTGCACTGCAGTCCTGGAGCCCCCTTTAAAGACCAGGGAGACCCCTCAGTGGCCCCCGGAAGGTTATTCTGGGTCCCGGGGGCTCTGGTCTGTTGCAAGCTCATAGTACCCAGAGGAATCCCTGCTGTGCCCAATGCTGATTCTCCTCCGAAGCAGTAAAGGAAAAGCCAGATTCCCCTTTGGTGCCCACTGGGCCTTCTGTCTGCTGATCCTGGGGGCTGTAGGAGGCCCTTCCAGGCCCTAGCCTGGGGCCCCTCCATTTGGCCGGGACTTCAAAGGCAACCTGGGTGGACACAGCTTGCTGATCTCCAGCGTGGTGGAGCAGGGCCCAGAGGAGGTGGGCAAGTGGGCGGGAGGCCGAGTCACCCCAGGTCAGCCCCCTGCCCTCCCGCTGCGCCCAGACGCGCCTGGACCGGCCTATTAATAGAGCCCGCTTGGAGGAGTTTCCATTTCAGCTGCACTAACGCTGGCCGTCCCAGTGGGGACAGCCTACTCGCAAAACAAACAGCAGGATCAATACTCTCTTCCCGAGCCTGCAGGCTGGGCCCTCCCTGCATTCCTGTGGCTCGGAGCGCGTGGAGGGGCCCGCCCTCGCCTTCCTCCCCCCCACCCCCACCCCCATGTGTGGGATTTGACCCCAGTAAATCAATACGCGTCTCTCCAGCGTTCCCCCCAGCGCCCGGGAGAGAAGGATGAAGGCAGTTCCTGGTGTCGGGAGCATGTCACTGCAGGGGGACAAACCCCTAAGCGAGAGTTATGGGGCCAAGTGGCAGGGACAGATGCCTCCAGCCTGGCATCATCCGTCTTGGGCACAGCGGGTGCCCAGTAAGAGGGAGATACAGTCATGCCCTAAGCCCCACTCAGTGCTCACGGCTGAGTAGATAGAAACAGTCTCCTAGGCCGGAGTGGAGGGTCCCCCTAGCCCCCACCCTGAAAACTCACCAGGCCTGACCTGAGCATGTGGGGTGAGGGCTCCCGGGGTGTAGAGGCTGGGCTCAGAACCATTTCTCTCTGTCTCTGTACCCCCCCCCCCCAGACCAACCTGCCCAGCTGTCCCATAAACAGCCCCGGGGAGCTGATTAAAATTGCAAATCGAGGTGCAGCCTGAGAGTATGAATTCATAAACTTGGGAGAGGGCCCCCCCTGCTCCAGGCAGGTGCCCTCCCATGGCACCCCTCGAGGAATCCTGCCGGGATATTGGAGGAGGGGGCCCAGGCACTCTTCCCAGCCCCAAACTCAGCCCTAGTTGATCCCAGAAAGAGCACTAGCTAACCAGCATGTGATGAATAGAAGGTCAGGGCCAGTGGGTGCACAGCTGACCTCTGGGGTGCACTTCTCCATTCCACGTTAGGGTGCCCCCTTGGCAGGACCATGCGGTTCCCAGCTCTGCTCTACCTTAGGGGGCGTGTGTGTGCCCCCCTTCATGTTCCTGCCCCCTTCTGATCCATCAGTCCTTTTTCTTACTCACGACAGCTGTGGTTGGTCTGGGCACTTTGGCGGGAACTTTGTCTATCAGAACCACAGAAGTCACCACTATTATAGCCCCAGGGTCTAAATGATGCTACAAAGAAATTTGAAGGGCCAGAGCAATAGTGCTTGTCTATTGCTAGGGTGCTTGTCTTGCATGTGGCCGACCCAGGTTCAATCCCTGGGCACCCCATATGGTTCCCTGAGCCCTGCCAGGATTGATCTCTGAGTACCGAGTCCACAGTCAGCCCTGAGCACCACAGGATGTGTCCCAGAAACCAAGCAGGGACTGGTTGACTGGTTATGCCCCAGTGCCCACACTAAAGGGAGGTTCTGGTACCCGCACTCAGCTCAGCAGAGGATCATGGGGTCAGTTGTGCCTCTAAACCCAGTCCCGTGCTCACAGCTGGTGTCCCCAGTAGGACAGAGGGGACCCCAGAAGTGGCCATGTGGAGGGAGTTGGAGGGAAGGAAGATGGACCTCCCTGTGTGTGTGTGTGTGCGCGTGCGCACGCACGCGCGTGTGTATGTAGGGGCTCCAATGTCTTGGAAGGGCTGGGAAGGTGCTGGAGGTCAGCGGGGCTGCCCCTGGGGCTAGCTCCAGCAGCTGGAGAAAGGGGGTACCCTGGGGCTAGAGCGATTGCACAGCGGGTAGGCCATTTGCCTTGCACGCCCAGCATCTCATATGGTCCCCTGAGCACTGCCAGCAGTAACTCCTAAGTGCAGAGCCAGTAGTAATGTCTGATCATCACTGGTGTAACCCCAAAAAAGCAAAAAAAAAAAACAATAACAAAAAACAAAAAACAGGGGTGCACTGAAGCCGGTAAGAAAGTACAGAAGTCCACAACGCCGTGACCAGGGGCTGCTCCCTCTGGGTAGGGCTGAGTCCCCTTAGCCTCTAACCCAGTGTCCCCACTAGCTCTCCTGTGTCCAGCTTCAAGGTCACTCCTGAACTGTCCAGTGGAGAGCCCCTAGTCCTCCCACTGGGTTCCGACAGAGGAACCAGGTCAAGCCCAGAACACAGGCTGGCAAAACTCTTAGGGGCTTCTTTGCAGACTGAGGTACCTTGGTGGGTCACAGAGGAGACCCAGGGGAGAGGAGGGTTGGGGGCGCAGGCACCGGTGAGAGGCCAGAGTACGAGGCAGAGCCAGCCCCATGGGCCCCTCCACCTCATCCCTAAACCCTGCAGGGGTTTGGCTGCCTTGAGTCGGTATTCGGGGCAACACAAGAATGAGGGGGCCTGCACAGACAAACCATCATCCCTGGACTGATGACAAACAGCTTGGCTGGCAGGTTCAAGGAGCAGAAAGAAGATGATGGGGATATAGATAGTCTTCCCAAAACTCGGGAATATGGGGGCACACGTCCATGGAGGAGGACCCTCCTACTGGGTTAGAAACCAGCCCATGAACATTCTAAAACATTCATGGAGCCCCGGAGCTGCCTCACTGTGAACACGGCCACTGGTTCCCGGCCATGGAGTGACAAAGGGGCGCTGTCATCTGTCCCTTCTTTGATGAGCCGAGGGGGACCCGGTTGGGGGTGGGGTGGGAGTCTGCTCTCCTGGGAAGCGGCTGGCATTTCCCTGTGCAGGCGTGAGAGCAGTGCATCCCTTCCGACCACGAGGCCAAACGACCACGTCTCGGGGGGCTGCGTGCTAGCCTTGCAGGTGGAGGCCGACTCGGGTTCAAGCCCCGGCACCCCATTTGGTCCCCTGATCACTGCTAGGTATAATTCGTGCATGCAGAGCCAAGAGACGAGTAAGCCCTGAGCATCTCGAGGTGTGGCCCCCAAAATACCCTCCCCGCCAAAGCCTCCCAATCCCCCCCAACAATCGATTCTCAGGGTCTTGCTCCGCCTCGTGTGATTAGCAGGGGGGGCTGCAGGGATGCCACAAGGGGCAGCATAGGTGCAAGGTGGCACCGCAGACAAGCCAACTGGAAACAAGGGTCTGCAGGAAACAAGGAGAGGAGAGCGGAGCCCACGTGGAGTTGCTGCCATTCACCAGGGAAGGGCAGGGGTGGGGGTCTCCTGTCTTCCTTTTCTGGGGGTGCTTCCTCCACAGGGCTCTGAGAGACGGACACCAGGGTGGTCTGCCCCCAGCAGCAGTAGGAACTCGCCAGTGACAGGGGGACTGGCTTGGAGATCCCTGGGTTTCACAAGCGGTGCCAACTGCCAGTGGAGCACTGAGGTCCCGAGGGAGAGTAGGAGAGACAAAATGCCTAACGGGGTGTATGCTGAGGCCTGGAAGGGTGAGGGAGAGTAGGAGAGACAAAATGCCTAACGGGGTGTATGCTGAGGCCTGGAAGGGGGCACCCCGCCCTGTCCCGGCTCCCTCCTCCAGTGCCAAGAGAATGAACCATTGCCTGCCCCACCCTAATCCCCCTGAAGGGTGTGTGTGTGACTCTTGGGGCCGGCAAGTGACTGGCTCCTGTGCCTGAGGCCCATCCCTGATACCATCTGCCCTCAGGGGAGGGGGTCCTGGTCCTGACCTGCTTTTTCTGACTCCCCTGCCCCCCCCAGCCTGGAGAGACTTGGGGAGCGGGTAGAGGCGGCCGGCCCAAGCAGCTTTCTTTCGGGGGGCTGGGGCTGAAAATGTCCTGGGGCTAAGAGACCCTGGGGAGGCTTGAAATGCCCCTGAATGGCGCCTTTGGAAGCGGCAGGGTTTGTGGGGGGAGGGCGGGGAGGGACAGTGCTTTGCCAGCATGTCTCGGGTCCAATCCCCGGTGCCACCACACATGCCCCGTGTGGTCCCAACAGCTTTGCCCCTTGGGATTCCGGGCAGCCGAGTGAGCGTGTGAGCAGCCACGGGTGACCCACGCCAATAGCCCTGCCACTGCAATGCTACAACGATGACCATAGCAAGGATGTCAGAGGCGGCCATGAGGATGACTGTGACAGCCAGGGGAGGGGACTGTGAAATAGACCTTGGATTTCATGCTTTGTCGCTTATTTCATTCATTTTCAAAACGTTATTTTTTTCAGCAGGGCGGAGGTGGGCCATTCCCGGCGGTACTCAGGGCTTACTCCCAACTCTGCACTCAGGGATCTCTCGGGATGGAGATCAGGGCACCAAATGTGGGGCAGGGGATCACCCTCTTGGCCTCTATTTGTATCTTTTTCACCACCCCACCCCTATTATTATTATTACTATTATTATTATTTTGGTAGTTAGTTGGGCTGGAGCGATAGTACAGCAGGTAGGGCGTTTGCCTTGCATGCGGCCAACCCAGGTTCGATTCCTCTGCCCCTCTCAGAGAGCCCGGAAAGCTACCGAGAGTATCTTGCCCACACGGCAGAGCCTGGCAAGATCCCTGTGGTGTATTCAATATGCCTAAAACAGTAACAAGTTTCACAATGGAGATGTTACTGGTGCCCACTTGAGCAAATCCATGAACAATGGGACAACAGTGCAGTGCTACAGTGCTACAATGTAGTTATTAGTTTGGTTTGGGGCCACACCCAGTGATGCTCAGGGCTTACTCCTGGCTCTGAGCTCAGGGCTCACTCCTGGGGGAGGGAGGGGGTTGGGGGCCCATACAGGGTGCCAGGCATGGAACTGGATCAGCCCTGAGCTCTACACTCTTCTTCAGCTCCTTTAAGAAGATGGTGTTTTCTGAGGCCACGTTTAATTGTAGCTCTGCTTCCAATGTCAAGACTGCCAGACACTTCCCGGGACGGCCTTCCCAGACGATGCGAGGGAGCCCTGGGGTGTACTCCAGCCTGGCTCCAGGCTTAGCCTTTGCCGATGGCAGGGGGGCTGCTCTATCAGCAGTGGGTTTGACAGCAGCCCCCTCGGGTGGCTTATGTGACGTGGGGAGGAGAGAGATGGTCGTTTTCTCCGGACCCGCCTCTGCCAGCTAGAGGCCGTCTGGGAAGTCTGCCTGCCTCAAGCTCTCTAGAGCCTCCGATGCTGCTTTGAAACACTCCCGGGGCAGGACCATGGCAGAGCAGCGTCGTCTTCTGAGCAACGTCTTGCTACTATGTGGACATCACTTCTGGGAGGTGGCTGGGCAGGGTGTTGGGGGGGTGTGTTCCACACACTCCCGACTCTCAGAGCCTCCTCACTCTCAGACCCAAGCTTCCCAAGCAAAGATCAAGATCTGGGGAGTCCGCCAAGAGTGGGAAGGGGTGACCAGGGAGTATGAGCGAGGTGGAATTTCCTCAGAGCTGCCAGAGACTCACACCAGCTCCCACCCTGAATTTGAACGCAGCCTGCAATGCCCCGGTCCCGTCTCTGGGCGGGCAGCTGGCTTCACCTTCGTGCACTGGAGCGAACATCTGTCAGCAGGCCGGGGCCTGGTGGCACGGAACTGACCCAGAAGCAGGTATAATCCTCTCCTCTAAATGTGCCTAATGCCATCGATAATCTTGTCACATAAATCTCCCGGTAGCGGTGAGCTGCCACTCGGGCCGCCGGACTCCAAGAATCTTTCAGTACAGGATTCCACCTCCGTAATCTATCTGCTGCAGAGGCCCGGCCACTGCCATGCTTGCCCCATGCCTCGGGGAGCCGCCCTGACCTTTGCAGGCATCGGAGGTTCTCAGGAGCTGTCTCTGGTGGGTGAGGCTAGGAGACCATCGTTCACCCATTCTGCCTTCCCCAGGGGACCCCCTGTGCCCGATCCCTCCCCCTCTCCCCCTTATCCTGATACGTGTTTCTCTCTCCCACTAGCCCAGTGCAAGACCAGAGCCTCACTCTCCCGGTTGAGGGCCGAATGCAACTTTCTCCGCCGAGTGCCACTGCTTGGGGCTTTGCTGTCCCCATGCTCCTCCCCAGCCATGCCTGAGGACACACTCCAACACTGTGCCAACTTGGCGACATGGTGCCAAGGCTTCCAAGAACATGATACGTTTGTTTAGGTCACATAACTCCTCCAAAGAAACGGGCCCAATGGATGCATCTATTCATGCACAAATAACATGAATCCCGATGGGTGAGCCCAGTTACCCCTCACCCCACTGCTACACACACACACACACACACACACACACACACACACACACACGTCAGAGAGGGAGGTGTGTTTCTCCAGGGGCATGGCCTGCAGTATAGCCTCCCCTTCTGAGTGGTTGCAGAATGAATCCACGGCCAGCCCCAACGCTGACCCCCGTCTGCAGGGCTGGTCCAACAGCTGGGTTACAAGCCCAATTCCAGACCTGAGCTCCTGGGGGGTGGGTTTAGGGGTACAGTACAGACCTGCAGGGCTGCAGCATGGCGGCTGCACCCCAGCTCTTCGTGCAAGGTCTGTGCTTAGAAATGTTAAATAAGAATAATAATAATAACACATCTGAGTGTGATGCTTTAATAGCCAATCTGTCATTCCCGTACTTTATTTCCCAGATTTTCAGATCTGTGCCCTTCCTGAGAGAAGCATCAGGGGGCACTTCTATTAAAAAATGAAACTAATTAAAATGTTTGAAAACCATAAACCACAGCCTCATAAAACAGCGGCAGCCCCAGTCAGTAAAGATTCTTCTTCCTGGAGCTGTGACCCGCCCCTAGGTACAAAGTACCAGAGGTAGAGAGAGCCTGGGGAGACTGGGCTTACCCCCCCCCCCCAGCACAGCCACTGGTTCCCAACTCTGGTGTGACAGTATGACCCAGGGGAGGCGAGGCTGGGGCAGCAGCCACTGATGGCCAAGTGTCCCTAAAGTCCGCAGAGTTCCAGCCACGCAACGGCTGTTGGTTCTGGAGGCAGACGCCCGCGTTGCTGCATGACTACTGGGCTGAGAAAAGGGACACACGTAAGGTGGCCTGGCATGACCGGTGGCATGGCATCTGCTTTGCCACCAGCGGGATGCCAGGAGGGATAGTGGGTGCTGGACACTGTGGAGAACCGGCCACAGGCCAGAGCTTCAGTCCAGCTGTGCCCCAAGGCAAGGGACACCCGATTCCTTTAGGAGAACCCCGGAGAAAGCAGCAAGACTCTGTGACTTAAAGATCACACTTTCTACTCCTCAGAAGAGAGCCTGTTTCTTGGAAAAAGCAGCTCAGAAATGGCTCTTCAGAACCTAAGTCTGATGTCAGTGACTGTCTCCACCATCCCCAATGTCTAAAGCACTTCCTGTTTGCCTAATAAAGGTAAAGGTAAAGGCCCTCCCGTTGTTCGTCGATTTGCTCGAGCGGGCCCAGTAACGTCTCCATTGGAGACT